>LR738711.1:243901623-243917043 GCA_902687465.1 Secale cereale
CCCCCCCGGTACTCTAGTTAATTCCGAAACTTTACGAAACACTTCCAGTGTCCGAATATAGTCGTCCAATATATCGATATTTACGTCTTGGACATTCTGAGACTCCTCATCATGTCCGTGATCTCATCCGGGACTCCGAACTACCTTCAGTACATCAAAACTCATAAACTCATAATATCGATCGTCATCAAACGTTAAGCGTGCGGACCCTACGGGTTCGAGAACTATGTAGACATGACCGAGACTCATCTCTGGTCAATAACCAATAGCGGAACATGGATGCTCATATTGGTTCCTACATATTCTACGAAGATCTTTATCGGTCAAACCGCATAACAACATACGTTGTTCCTTTTGTCATCAGTATGTTACTTGCCCGAGATTCGATCGTCGGTATCTCTATACCTAGTTCAATCTCGTTACCGGCAAGTCTCTTTACTCGTTCCGTAATACATCATCTCGTGACTAACTCATTAGTCATTTGCTTGCAAGGTTTATTATGATGTGTATTACCGAGAGGGCCCAGAGATACCTCTCCGACACTCGGAGTGACAAATCCTATTCTTGATCTATGCCAACACCACGAACACCTTTGGAGACACCTGTAGAGCATATTTATAATCACCCAGTTATGTTGTGACGTTTGATAGCACACAAGGTGTTCCTCCGGTATACGGGAGTTGCATAATCTCGTGGTCATAGGAACATGTATAAGTCATGAAGAAAGCAATATCAGTAAAACTAAACGATCATAGTGCTAAGCTAACGGATGGGTCTTGTCCATCACATCATTCTACTAATGATGTGATCTTGATGATCAAATGACAACTCATGTTTATGGCTAGGAAACATAACCATCTTTGATCAATGAGCTAGTCTAGTAGAGGCATACTAGAGACACTCTGTTTTGCCTATGTATTCACACATGTATTAAGTTTCCTGTTAATACAATTCTGGCATGAATAATAAACATTTATCATGATATAAGGAAATAAATAATAACTTTATTATTGCCTCTAGGGCATATTTCCTTCACTTCCCTACCAATGTGAGTTTAGTGATAATTGAATTGTATCTTCGTATGCTAAGGGTGTTTATAGTTACTATGATGTTCAACAAATTGAAGAATTTGTTGCTTTTAAGGGTGCTTATGAAATTGCTTCTTTTATTGAAAAGTATGATGCTACTCTTTACAAATCTAAAATTTTTGCCATATTTAAATATTGTTATGATAATTATTCTTCTAATGCCTATGCTAAACCATATATTGAGGACTCCTTCGCTGTCCAGGAAGAGACTAATATTTTGTAGGCGTCTATGGAAGAAGAAATTAATGACATTGTGAGCTCATTGGATGAAAGAGATGAGGAGGAGGGTGAAGAACAAAAGAAGGAAGATCGGACTGATCACCCGTCCCCACCTTCTAATGAGAGTAACTCTTTATCTCATACATTGTTTAATTTCCCTTCGTGCTTACCGAAGGATGAATGCTATGATGATTGCTATGATCCTTTGGATTCCTTTGAAATATCCCTTTTTGATGAAATTGATGCTTGTTATGCTTGTGGCCAAGATGCCAATATGAATTATTCTTATGGAGATGAACTTGCTATAGTTCCTTATGTTAAACATGAGATAGTTGCTATTGCACCCACACATGATAGTCCTATTATCTTTTTGAATTCTCCCAACTACACTATGTCGGAGAAGTTTACACTTATTAAGGATTATATTGATGGGTTGCGTTCTACTACTACACATGATGTTTTTGATGAATATAATATGTATGTGCTTTCTGCTCCTACTTCTAATTATTATGAGAGAGGAACTACATCTCCGCCTCTCTATGTTTCCAAGACGATAAAATTGCAAGAAATTGCTTATACTATGCATTGGCCTTTACTTGATGTGCATGAATTGTTTTTGTATGACATGCCTATGCATAGTAAGAGAGTTAGACTTTGTTTTTGCATGACACATATCACTTTGTGCTCACTACTAAATGCCAAATCATTGCTAATTAAAATTGGCTTTGATATACCTTGGGATCCGGGTGGATCCATTACTTGAGCACTATATGCCTAGCTTAATGGCTTTAAAGAAAGCGCTACCAGGGAGACAACCCGGAAGTTTTAGAGAGTCATTTATTTCTGTTGAGTGCTTTTATAAAGTTTAAACACAAAAAAAAGAGGGGAACCTAAAAAAATTCAAAAAGAAAAGTGAAAGTAAGAAGGACGAGCATCGTTGAAATGGGGGAGCTCCTTGAACTTTGTTCATGCCCATGGAAACTTTGCAAATCTTGGATTACAGAAACTTTTCAACAAAAATAATTATCCCCTTGTACAATTCCATTGTATTATAAAAATAATACGCCAAGAGTTTCCTTTAGGACGATTAAACTGCTTGTTGGTTTGGGCGGTGCAAAAACAGAAACTTTGGTTGTAGTGCGTGATTTTACATTATTTTACTAGAACGTCGAAATGATCTGAAACTTTTTGCAAAGTCTTGCTATACAATTTTTTGATTTTTCCTAATTTTTCCAGAATTTTTAGAGTTACATAAGTATGGTTAATGTTCAAATTACTACAGACTGACCTGTTTTCACAGTTTGTTGTTTTAGCTTCATTATTTGCATATGTTTGAATTCTTGTTCAAGCCTCCTTGACTTGGGGCCATAGAATTGTGATAGCATGCAGTGGGTAATGTTTGGTCATAATTATACAATAATGTTAGAGCAGTACATGATGGGATTTCATTGATCACATGCATTAACCCCGCCACTAAAAGTTCGGTTAAGTTTTGTGTGGATGAAGTGTTCGAAGATCGAGGAGGTATCGATATGAGAAGAAGGAGGAGAGGCAAGAGCTCAAGCTTGGGGATGCCCAAGGCACCCCAAGTAAATATTCAAGGAGACACAAGCGTCTAAGCTTGGGGATGCCCCGAAAGGCATCCCATCTTTCTTCAACAAGTATCGGTATGTTTTCGAATTCGTTTCATTCACATGATATGCGTAAACTCTTGGAGCATCATGTGCTTTTTATTTTTATTTTAATAATAAATGCACCATGCTGGTATGAGATAGTCCTTGGTTGATTTATAGAATGCTCTTTGCATTTCACTTATATCTTTTGAGTGTGGCTTTATAGAATGCTTCATGTGCTTCATTTATATCATTTGAAGTTTGGATTGCCTGTTTCTCTTCACATAGAAAACCGTCATTTGTAGAATGCTCCTTTGCTTCACTTATACTCCCTCCATCCCAAAAATAAGTGACTCAAAAGTGACTCAACTTTGTACTAAAGTTAGTATAAAGTTGAGTCATTTTTGAGTCACTTATTTTGGGACGGAGGGAGTATTTGTTAGAGCGTTGGCATATCTTTTGTAGAAAGAATTAAAACTCTCTTGCTTCACTTATATCTATTTAGAGAGTTGACAGGAATTGGTCATTCACATGGTTAGTCATAAAATCCTACATAAACTTGTAGATCGCTGAATATGATATGTTTGATTCCTGACAATAGTTTTGCGATATAAAGATGGTGATATTAGAGTCATGCTAGTGGGTAGTTGTGGATTGTAGAAATACTTGTGTTGAGGTTTGTGATTCCCGAAGCATGCACATAAGGTGAACCGTTATGTGATGAAGTCGGAGCATGATTTATTTTTTGATTTTCATCCTTTGTATGGAGGTCGGGATCGCGCGATGGTTAACTCCTACCAACCCTTCCCCTAGGAGCATGCGTGTAGTACTTTGTTTCGATGGCTAACAAATTTTGCAATAAGTATGTGAGTTCTTTATGACTAATGTTGAGTCCATGGATTATACGCAATCTCACCCTTCCACCTTGCTAGCCACTCTAGTACCACGCAATTTTCGCCGGTGCATCAAACCATCTTATACCCTTCCTCAAAATAGCCACCATACCTACCTATTATGGCATTTCCATAACCATTCTGAGATATATTACCATGTAACTCCACCGTTCAGTTTATTATGGTGCGCACCATCATTTTCATATTGCCTTGCATGATCGTAAGATAGCTAGCATGATGTTTTCATGGCTTGTCCGTTTTTTGATGTCATTGCTATGCTAGATCATTGCACATCCCGGTACACCGCCGGAGGCATTCATATAGAGTCATATTTGTGTTCTAGTATCGAATTGTAAGTAAATAAAAGTGTGATGATCATCATTATTAGAACATTGTTACATGTGAGGTTATAAAAAATAAAAGAGGCCAATGAAGCCCAAATAAAAAAAGAGGCCAAAGAAGCCCACCAAAAAAAAGAGGCCAAAGAGCCCAAAATAAAAAAATAAAAAAATGAGAGAAAAAGAGAGAAGGGACAATGTTACTATCCTTTTACCACACTTGTGCTTCATCATAGCACCATGTTCATCATGATAGAGAGTCTCCTATGTTGTCACTTTCATATACTAGTGGGAATTTTCATAATAGAACTTGGCTTGTATATTCCAATGACGGGCTTCATCAAATGCCCTAGGTCTTCATGAGCAAGCAAGTTGATGCACACCCACTAGTTTTCTTTTTGAGCTTTCATACACTTATAGCTCTAGTGCATCCGTTACACGGCAATCCCTACTCTCTCACATTGATATCGATTGATGGACATCTCCATAGTCCATTGATTTGCCTAGTTGATGTGAGACTTTCTCCCTCCTTTTGTCTATCACCACCTTCTATTCCACCCATAGTGCTATGTACATGGCTCACGCTCATGTATTGCATGAAAGTTGAAAAAGTTTGAGAATACTAAAGTATGAAACAATTGCTTGGCTAAAATCGGGGTTGTGCATGATTTAAATACTTTGTCTGGTGAAGATGGAGCATAACCAGACCATGTGATTTTGTAGGGATAACTTTCTTTGGCCATGTTATTTTGAAAAGACATGATTTCTTTATTAGTATGCTTGAAGTATTATTGTCTTAATGTCAAATATAGACTATTGCTTTGAATCACTCGTGTCTTAATATTCATGCCATGATTAGATTACATGATCAAGATTATGCTAGGTAGCATTCCACATCAAAATTTATCTTTTTTATCATTTACATACTCGAGGACGAGCAGGAATTAAGCTTGGTGATGCTGATACGTCTCCGTCGTATCTATAATTTTTGATTGTTCCATGCCAATATTATACAACTTTCATATACTTGTGGCAACTTTTTATACTATTTTTGGGACTAACATATTGATCCAGGGCCCAGTGCCAGTTCCTCTTTGTTGCATGTTTTTCGTTTCGCAGAATATCCATATCAAACAGAGTCCAAACGGGATAAAAATGGACGGAGATTTTTTTTGGAATATATGTGAATTTTGGGAAGTGGAATCAAACAGATACGATGCCCGAGTGGCCCAGGAGGGTGAGGGGCGCGCCCTGGGCCCTCGTGTCCACTCCGTAAGGCAGTTGGTGCCCTTCTTCGCTGCAAGAAAGCTAATATCCGAATAAAAATCGTGTCAAAAATTCAGCCCAATCGGTGTTACGGCTCTCCAGGAATATAAGAAACGGTGAAAGGCCAGAATCTGAGAACGCAGAAACAGAGAGAGACAGAGAGACAGATCGAATCTCGGAGGGGCTCTCGCCCCTCCGCCGCCATGGAGGCCATGGACCAGAGGGGAAACCCTTCTCCCATCTAGGGAGAAGGTCAAGGAAGAAGAAGAAGGAGGGGGGCTCTCTCCCCCTCTCCCCCGGTGGCACCAAAACGTCGCCGAGGCCATCATTGTCTGACGGTGATCTACACCAACACCTCCATCATCTTCACTAACATCTTCATCACCTTCCCCCATCTATATAAAGTGGTCCACTCTCCCGCAACCCGTTGTACCCTCTACTTGAACATGGTGCTTTATGCTTCATATTATTATCCAATGATGTGTTGCCATCCTATGATGTCTGAGTAGATTTTCATTGTCCTATCGGTAATTGGTGAATTGCTATGATTGGTTTAATTTGCGTATGGTTATGTTGTTGTCCTTTTGTGCCCATCATATGAGCGCACGCGTGGATCACACCATAAGGTTAGTTGTATGTTGATAGGACTACGTATTGGAGGGCAAGAGTGACAGAAGCTTCAACCTAGCATAGAAATTGATGCATACGGGATTGAAGGGGGACCAATATATCTTAATGCTATGGTTGGGTTTTACCTTAATGAACATTGGTAGTTGCGGATGCTTGCTAATAGTTCCAATCATAAGTGCATAGAATTCCAAGTCACGGATGACATGCTAACAGTGGCCTCTCCCACATAAAACTTGCTATCAGTCTAGTAACGTAGTCAATTGCTTAGGGGCAATTTCGCAACTCTTACCACCACTTTTACACACTCGCTAATATTAACTTTGTTGCTTATTTATCTAAAGAGCCCCTACTTTTTATTTACGCGCTCTTTATTATCTTGCAAACCTATCCAAAAATACCTACAAAGTACCTCTAGTTTCATACTTGTTCTAGGTAAAGTAAACGTCAAGCGTGCGTAGAGTTGTATCGGTGGTCGATAGAACTTGAGGGAATATTTGTTCTACCTTTAGCTCCTCGTTGGGTTCGACACTCTTACTTATCGAAAGAGGCTACAACTGATCCCCTTTACTTGTGGGTTATCATACCCGAACACTCTCCGTTGAACATGGTGTTGTTGTGGACATCCTTGAAATGGCCCCAATTTGGGAACATGGGCATCCCAGCCATTTTTTCCGGTTTTGGGAACCTTCTCGGAGGTAGTGACCGCCTTCTTCTGTTTTATTTTTATCTTCGCTCATGTTTTATTTTTTCTGTTTCTTTTCTGTCCTTATTCGTTTTCTTTGACTTTTTCTGTTTATTGTTTCTATTTCACAAAAATTTCAGAATTCAAATTTTGTTCATATTTGTCTGACTTTTCTGTAATTCAAAATTTGTTATTGTTTCTCAAAAAATGTTTGTGTTCATAATTTTATTCGCCCTTTTAAACAAATGTTCGTATTTTGACGTTCTGAGCAAGTTTGAAAGGCATGAACATTTATTCAAAAAAATTATGCACATATTTTTTAAATATTAAGATTTGTATTTTATGAACAAAAAAGGAAAAATAAAAACTCAAGCGAAAACCATGCATTAAAAACGAAAGAAAAACCAAAGAGTGAATCTGCTGTGTTTTTTTCTTAGCGTTATTTATTTCACACAAGTAGAACAAAACAAGATTAATAGGCACATCTGATTAGCTATCCCAGCTGGTTGTCTGCGTGCACATGGTGCAGGAGGACTGTTGTCGAATCCCAGGTCGGACATCCCTATCCTTTATACATTTTGTGAGGGGGGTGTACCGAAGCGCATTCAATGCAAGAACATCACGTCTTTCACACTGGAGCATCGTAAGCATGCACACGAACTGTACAACAACTGCCCCTCTGAACTACAAAAAAGTCGCATACCATTTTTTGGCAAGTGTACATTATTGCTTACATGGTGCCCAAAACCCCTGAGCTTGGGCCAATCTGAACCGGCACATGGGAGAAGACAGGGCAGGACATGACAAGAATTCAGCTGCACTTCAAGGTCTGTTTGCAAAAAAAGGTATATAGAATAGATGAATGTGGTGACGTGATACTATATAGAATAGACGAATCTCAAGCCGAGTTTAATTGCAGAATCAGTTAGAAGAATAAAGAAATTTACTGCATTTCATAACTGATTTTTCTCTCTCTTTTTATTTTGTTTCTTTATATTTAGTTTTATCCAATTAATTGATAGTATCTACCGGCTTGAAATCAAAATTTATTGCCTTCCAGACTTCACAAGTTGTGCCTAGTTCAAAACTCCATTCGAGCATGATCACGCCCTTCGTTACGAGCGTGTACACAACTTCTAAAGCCACTCGATTAGCTGTTGAACCAGGTGCATTTCCCCAAGTATTCCCATTAGGATGGAGCACGTGTTCAGAAGTTCCATAAGGGATCACACATGGGGAATTTAGTCAAGTTGGGGCTCTCGACATGGAGGTAATACCCTTCTCTTGCTTTTGTTTTGATTGATTATGGGAAAACGCCTCGCGTGATGTGTGGGGATGTTGCTACCGAGACTATGACTAGATGTCAGATGCCTCAAACTACCGTGTGGCCTCACCTTATAAATGGGGATGAGACCTAGGGTTACACATCTTACTAACCGACTTGGAGTCTTAATCTGACAAGGAGCCCCTGACTTGTACACCAAAGCAAATTCCTTCTAGAAGGAGAGCTCCCTACGCGGCTACAGGCCTTGGGAACACCTATGCCTATTGGGCCCTGAGGCCGGCCTATAATCTAGATTCCCGACCGACCCCCTGTCAGGCCCAAGATGCGATTCTATCCCGATCACGTGACACTTACGTGATTGGGGCACAACCGCATTTCGGGCGCTTAGCAAGATGGATATCATTACATCGTACCATTACATACATACATGGGGATACAACAATAATACAAGTCACATGAATACAACAACATCAATACAAGGTATCCGACTACGAATACAAACATGAAAAGCACAATAACATCCATCTGGTATCCCAGGCTGCCGACCCGGAACCTAACCCAAGACTGAAGAAGAAGAAGAAGAAAGAACTCCAACACAACGATCAACGCTCTCACGTCAAGACATCGGGAACCTGCACCTGCAACTGTTGTTGTAGTATCTGTGAGCCACGAGGGCTCAGCAATCCCATAACTATGTGTAACAAGACTATCAAAGCTTAATGGGAAAGGAGAGGTTAAGTGGTGAGGTTGCAGCAACGGCTAAGCAATATATATGGTGGCTAACTTACGAGTACAAGAATAAGAAGAGCATCTACGCAAACGGTCGCAAACTAGTAATGATCGCTAAAGATCCTGAACTACTTACGAGTCAAACATAACCCCACTGTGTTCTCTTCTCAAAGTGAAAGAGACAGTCACGGTTACTCACACAGTTGTGTGTTTTACTTCGGATCCTCTGTCAAGTTTTCTACAACCGGACATTAACAAATTCCAATCTGCCACATAACCGCGGGCACGGCTTTCGAAAGATCATAACCCTGCAGGGGTGTCCCAACTTAGCCCATCACAAGCTCTCACGATCAGCTGAAGTGATAAATATAATATCATCACCCCTTATCTTAGGGAAATCCGACCAGGCTCGACATCCCGGTGCACAAGACATTTCGACAATGGTAAAACAAGTCCAGCAAGACCTCCCGGTGTGTCGACACCCTGATAGTAGCCGCGCGTATCTCGTCTCAGGCCACGACCGGATGAGCACAGCGTACAGCAGCCAAACCCCAAGTTTCCAAGGGGGGGCGCCGCACACGACTCTATTTGGGACCAACACCATCAACACTGGCCCCCCTGCTATGTAGAAAGAATCCACGGGTAGCGCTAACTCCCTATGCAATTTAATTAATTAATTAAATTGCATAGGGAGTTAGCGCTACCCGAGGATTCTTTCTACATAGCAGGGGGGCCAGTGCTGATGGTGTTGGTCCCACACGGGGGTTCTGCGAGGCCACCACGGGGAAACTCGAGGATTGGTTTTACTCGTACTATCGCCCATCCGGTCATGGCCTGAGACGAGATACGCGCGGCTACTATCAGGGTGTCGGCACGCCGGGAGGTCTTGCTGGACTTGTTTTACCATTGTCGAAATGTCTTGTGCACCGGGATGCCGAGCCTGATCGGATTTCCCTAAGATAAGGGGTGATGATATTATATTTATCACTTCAGCTGATCGTGAGAGCTTGTGATGGGCTAAGTTGGGACACCCCTGCAGGGTTATGATCTTTCGAAAGCCGTGCCCGCAGTTATGTGGCAGATTGGAACTTGTTAATGTCCGGTTGTAGAAAACTTGACAGAGGATCCGAAGTAAAACACACAACTGTGTGAGTAACCGTGACTGTCTCTTTTCACTTTGAGAAGAGAACACGGTGGGGTTATGTTTGACTCGTAGGTAGTTCAGGATCTTTAGCGACACTACTAGTTTGCGACCGTTTGCGTAGATGCTCATCTTATTCTTGTACTCGTAAGTTAGCCACCATATATTTTCTTAACCGCTGCTGCAACCTCACCACTTTACCTCTTCCTACCCATTAAGCTTTGATAGTCTTGTTACCCATGGTTATGGGATTGCTGAGTCCTCGTGGCTCACAGATACTACAACAACAGTTGCAGGTGCAGGTTTCCGATGTCTTGACGTGAGAGCGATGTCGTTGTGTTGGAGTTCTTTCTTCTTCAGTCTTGGGTTAGGTTCCGGGTCGGCAGCCTGGGATAGCAGATGGATGTCGTGTGCTTTTCATGTTTGTATCCATAGTCGGATACCTTGTATTGATGTTGTATTCATGTGACTTGTATGTATTGTTGTATCCCCCCATGTATGTATGTAATGGTACGATGTAATGATATCCATCTTGCTAAGCGCCCGAAATGCGGTTGTGCCCCAATCACGTAAGTGTCACGTGATCGGGATAGAATCGCATCTTGGGCCTGACACCCTCCCCCCCCCCTCCCGGTGTTGTACACTGTTTGTAGCCGCTGAGCTCATCTAGACTTCTGCTTGGTCAGAGTTTTGTCTTGGGTCATGATAATGAAATCTCCATGAGCTCCCTTTCAATCTATTGTTCCTAGTTGTAGCGCCCAAGCATTTCCCCCACGGTCCATTGAATGATCTGGCCTCTGTAGCGCTGATTCAAACGAGTTGGACATTTTTTCTTGATAAACTAAATCAGCCGGACACTGATAAGGCTTCCGATGATCAAGCTTCCCAGCCGTCTGGGCTAGGTCATAGTCTTGTCCTAACTAGACAACGATACTCAAGAAGATCTAGTCCCACCAAAGGCATTGTTCTATCGCTATCGTTGGGCCTCGCTTCATGTGCCCAGGATCCACGCAATATCTTGCAGTATACCAAAGTATCCTTCACTGTCTGCCTTAGGAGGTGTGGAAGCACCATAGCAAGACCCTAGAGATCCCATGCTAGAGGCTAGTGAAGGAGAGCGAATCAGAGAGGGAGGCGAAAGAGGAAACCATATTCATCTCCTTCGGGTTAGTCCATCCTTGCATATGATCTGTCACTATGGTTAGGATTTCGCGTGGGGTTTTGGGGGTTAATATAGTAATTATATTAGAGTGAAATGAGGTGGTTGATTTCCCCAAATCCATTTCCATTTGTTCAAGATTCATCCAAAATTCACCCAAAAAAATTGTTGTTCTATCTAAAATTCAGAATTCAAAACCAACGTGACAAGTTTAATTCCAAAAATTTGTGTAGCAACGCCTACAGCCGCTCGACGTTTTCCCTTAATTTCTCGTCACTGACACATCCATGTGCGTGCTCCTCGAACCACTTTCGTCGCTCCGACACGACCAACTTGCTACTAAACTGTGTCGAGCTATGACGCCTCTCTCTTAGAGCTAGTCGGGCGTGTGCTTCTGCAATGTTGTCCTCATCAAGTCCTAGATATGGAAGGACGCTGCCAAGCTCCTCTCTATGCAGATGAAGCATGCGTCCTCTGCATGCAAAAATCAAAATGGTCAAGAACTGAATGGTAGATAGTTTCTTTTTTTGCGAGTGAATGGCAGATTGTTTCTCGAAGAACAATGGAAGTCCGCGAGGCATCATCGACACATAACCATACACCGGACATCACCCATGGGTCGAAGAAGTTATCAAGCCGCATTCAGAATGCCCATCCTTTTGGGTCCGGTGGCACTAAAAGTAAACTCCATAAATGTTTTTTTGGTGTGGAAGTACTCGAATGCTTATTTTGATCCTGAAGAGAAATATGTCTCTTGCAAGTGCTTTATTTACATTGTTGGCATTGTACAAAATTGTAACTTAGCCCACCATCTTTTCCACTCTTCAAAAGGCTTGATTTATTTAGGTGCTTATACTTTTTAATTAATTTTAAAATCATAAAACCAAGATGTAACTCCAAACACAAACAAGATTTTTCCTTCTTGTCAACTAGGATATCGATGGACCTCGCAAAAAGGAAAAACAAGAATAACCATGGGGACATGTACAGGGTCTCATCGCCATTCGGACATTTTAGGCGCAAGTAAACGGGGCCGTTACGCCTGCCCGAGGAACAACACCAACAACAACACCCCAAGGTAACACACTCAAGGGTTATGAGGTTGAATCCGCCCAAGTTTTCGAGCTCATCTGAGTCAATAGTGGCAGATGATTGCCTGAAGTTCTTTTTCTTTTTGAAAAACATGTCTACTCTTTTATCAATACACACGATACATTTTTCATATACTTGTGGAAGACTTTTTTGATACGGGTTGAACATTTTTCAAATACATGATGTACATTCATCTAAATACACGCTTCGAACCCTTTTTCAAGTGCATATTAAAAAAAATACACGTTGAGCATTGTTTTACATTGTATTTGTATATACACAATTTTAATGATTTGAACACAATTTTTGTACTCAATTCAATCAAAAATCAGTTGCTCAACATCATATTTTATGTTATGCGATGTAACTCTCTGAATTGGTGTCTCAAACCAACATTCACAGTTTCAGGTAAATATTCATTACAACTATAATGTGGTTCATGGAATTTGCTCAAGTTTTTAGCTCAAATCTTTAATTTGTTGCCCAAATCACTTGTTGCAATGCAACAAACAAAACTTTTACAAGTATTTTTGCTACGGTTTTCAGGGATCTGATACGTCTCTGACGTATCTATAGTATTTTATCGTTTCATGCTACTATCATACCAATTTTACATATTTTTTGGCAATAATTTATATTATTTTATTTGGACTAACCTATTAACCCAGTACTAAAAGCCTATTCATGTTTAGGCGCAAGACCTCTGAATTCACGGAGCCGGAATGACCTGGAATTTACGTGGATTTTTTGCGTAATAGATCTGAATTTATGGCGCAAGAATCAACGCAAGACGAGGCCCATGGGCCTCGCAAGGCAGGGGGACACCCACTAGGGCGCGCCAGGGTGGCTTGTGGAGAGACTGTGAAGCTTCTGGAGCTCTCCTTCGGGCACAAGGAAGCTAATTATGAGGGGGAGAAATCACGTTAAAATTTCAGCGCAATCGGAATTACAAATTTCCGTCTATAAAAAAAATGGTGCTCGGCCGCGAAAACAGAACCAGAAAGTCGCGAAAACAGAGAGAAAAAAAAGAGGGGAGATCCAATCTCGGAGGGTTCCCGCCCCCGGGAGCCATGGCGGGCAAGGACCAAAGGGGGGGCCCTTCTCCCGTCTAGGGGGAAGGCCAAGCAAGAAAAAGGAGGGGGCTCTCTCTATCTCCCTCTCTCTCGATGGAGCCGGTAATGCCGGGGGAACCATCGTGATGGTGCTCTACTCCAAGAACTTCATTACCGTCATCAACAAGATTCTCCTCTCCGTGCAACGGTGTATCCTCTCTCACTGTGATGTAATCTCTACTTGAGCATGGTGCTCTATGATGTATATTATTATCCAACAATGTATTGCACCTCTATTATGTTTGAGTAGTTTCTTTTTGTTCTATGGGTTAATTGTGGTATGGTATGATTGATATGAGTTGTATGTTATTATGGTGCGGTCTTATGGTGCCCGCCCGTGTCGCGCAAGCATGTGGGGTTCCCGCCGTAGGGTGTTGCAATATGTTATGATTTGATTATAGTGGGTTGTGGGAGTGACATAAATTTAAACACAAGTTGATGAGTTGTTGCATATGGACTTTTCACTTAATGCTATGGTTGGGTTTTACCTTAGTGAATCTTTCGTATTTACAGATATTTGCTAGGGTTTCAATCATAAGAACATATGATCCAAGTACAAAAAGTATGCTAGCCTAAACCCCTCCCTCATAAGTATGATAAGTATCACACATTTCATATGCAATTGCCTAGGGACAATCCTTTTCTTTATTGCTCTACCAAAAACTTCACTTTATTGTTTTTTCATTAAAACAACACCTAACTCTTTATTATCTAGCAAAGTTATCTTTTTATTCACACAGAGTAGTTTTATTTCTTGTTCTAGATAAAGCAAACTTGAAATGTGTGTAGAGTTGTATCGGTGGACGATAGAATTTGAGGGAATGTCAATTATGTCTTTAGCTCCTCGTTGAGTTCGACACTCTTATCTATCAAAAGGGCTACAACCGATCCCTACACTTGTGGGCTATCAGGATCTTACCCAATTTGCAGCGGAACTGCCAGGGGTTGCTTCTGGAAAGACCACCAACGGATCACGGTACTGCAGCAGGGGCCTGTTGTTTAGGATCTATGCCGCTCGTTGAAGCCAGAGGAGCTTCGAGTCAAGGTGGAGGCGAGTATATCTCTGACGATATGGTGTGCCGTTGTGCTGAAGACGAGGATTCGAGGTGGCAGACACGGTGTTGTCGGGTGTTGCAGCCGTGGCTGTACGGCTGAGACGTGGTGTGTGCCGGTGTTGCGTTGCAATGCGTTCTCGGTTGCATTGCGAGTGAGCGGGCGTGCGGGCTCAAGTGGCACGTCGATCCTACGAACGAGATGTGACCGATCGGACGGCTCTCAAAGAGCAGGTGGAGCCGAATCAGGCCGCAAGAATCTCAAAGCTCGCTGCCAAAAAAAAAACCCAAATCCCCAAATCAATTCCGTAACCGCTCGCCAACGCAACCCCGGCCACGGCCATGGCGCAGCGCTCTCTGCTGCTCTTCCTCCGCGGCGCGCTCCGCCTGCTTCAGCGCCGCCGCCGCCGCCTCGCCCAGCCGCCTGCGGGCATCGGCGAGCTCGTGCGCCTTCTCATCCCGCTCCTCCCGCGTCCGCGCGCCGCCGCGTCCGAGGCCGCCACGGCCAGCAGCAGCATCGCCGCGCTGCTCCTCTCCGTGGGACTCCGGCGCCTCGCGCGCGACCTTCTGCTCGCCGTCGACGGGGCGGAGGGCCGCGGCCCGCTTCCCTTCCCCGACCTGGACGACGAGGCCGCCCGGCAGCTGGTGCTAGGCGTAGTGCTCGCCAGACTTCGCGCGGGGCGCGCTCGGATCCACGCGGACGCCGCGGCCGGAGAAGCCGCGCTGGCGCCGCCGGCCAACGCCATCGACGACATCTACCACGACGCGGGGGCGGGGGGCATCCTTGTCTTCGTCCACGCCCTCCTCCGCCTCGCGCCACCGCCAGCGGGCCCGGCCGAGCAGGTCGCGTCCGAGGCCGCCACGGCCACCTGCAGCATCATCGCGCTGCTCCTCGCCGTCGACGGGGTCCTCGGTCTCGACGACCCACGCGCCGGGCGGCTTCTCATCTGCGTCTTCCTCGCCTGGGTGCGCGCGAGGCACGCGCCCGTCCACGCGGCCGCGGTGCCCGGAGAAGCTGCGCTGGCCCCCGATGATGCCCCGCAGAACGCCGACGAGGACCCCGATGATGCCCCGCAGAATGCCGACGAGGACCATGATGACGCCCCGCAGAACGCCGACGA
>LR738711.1:243917209-243941393 GCA_902687465.1 Secale cereale
GCCGACGAGGTCCCTGATGACGCCCCGCAGAACGCCGACGAGGACCCCGATGACGCCCCGCAGAACACCGACGAGGACCCCGATGACGCTCCGCAGAACGCCGACGAGGACCCCGATGATGCCCCGCGGAACACCGACGAGGACCCCGATGATGCCCCGCAGAACGCCCACGAGGACCCGATTGCAGCTGACAAGCCCGACGAGGAGGAGAAGATGGCGACCGTCGTCGTGTCGACTGTCCGGGAGGCCCTAGAGGCTGTGCGGCTGTGGGACGAGGGCGGCAGCATGATGGTGGACGTGCCGGCCCACCTCCAGCGCCAGGACGCCGTCGACATAGATGACTACCTCAGCTCACGAGGTGCGACTCCCGCAGTGCTGCGACGAGGTCCCGTCCTCAACCTCATCCTCACCGGTGCCGGTGGGCAATAGCGATGCTGATTCTTGTACTTGTTTTGCTCTCTTGCCTGGCTCTGGCCTCTTCCCGCAATTGCATATTGAGTTGCTGTAGAAACTGAACCACGATGGCTTGTTGCTTGGTTGCGATTTCGTGTTGAGCTGCAGAAACTGAACCAATTCATATTGGCATATTGCTTAGTTGCTGCTTCATATTGAGCTGCTGCAGAAAATGAACCAATTCATATCGGTTTGTTGCTTAGTTGTTGTTTCATGTTGGGCTGCTGCTTAAACTAAACCAATTCATATTGGTTTGTTGCTTAGTTTTCATTCTGACTGACTGAATCAAATTGGTTTTGTTGCGTAGTTTCGATCTGAACCAATTCATATTGGTTTGTTGCTTGGTTTTCAATCACGGATCTTTGTTATGCGTCATTTTGTTTCTTGGAACCGTATGAGATCTTTGTGTCAAAAGCGCCGTCCTTATAATTGTTGTTTTGCGTTTCTCGAAACAGTATTATATCTTTGTGTCAAAAACAAGTACAAAACCACTCTAGGTATACAACAGTCGGAATCCGTTTTCAGTACTTAGCCTCCATCAAAAGAAACAGGGTATCCTTTCATATGCTGGGAACCGGAAACTTTGATGTCCATTAAAAGCGCTTTTGCATTCAGGTAGATCATACACAGAACAACGCACATCCGATCAACTGGAACATAATACATAGAACAGTGAAGCGAGTTGAAGTCATCATCTATTTCAAGGCGAGCAGCGAGCTATCAAATATCGACTGTGAAGTTAATGGAAGGCTCCTCAAACACCCCGCTCGACCTCATTCGACAACCTGTGACTGCTGCACCGAATCCTTCAGAGCTTCGGTGATCAACTTACTGTACCTCTCAGCCGCCTTCTTTTCCATGCAAGTCCTGATAACAGGAGACTGAGAAATGTTAAGCTGCTTAGTGTACAGTATCATCAGTGTACATGTTATTAAAATAGCAAAAAACTGACATAATTCGATAACAGCGTTACATCTTAATTTTCCTGACCTTCAGCATGTTCCATGTCTTACAACCCACTTTGCCACTTTGAATGTTTTCTTCAGTGCGCATACAACATTGTTGACAGTTCATATTACTAAATAACCTAAAACAGAGAGCCACCCTGGAAGGTCGAAACTCCAAAGTAGACGACAGAGAGGCACCTAGTGTGCAAATCAGGTGCAGTATTCAGATAACAACAACAAAATAGCACTGTCATCATAGGATTCGCCTAAAATCGACAGCATGATTCACTTACAAACGACAGTAGGAGAACCAACACCTTCAAGAATTCGAGAATATAATTTCATAATGAAAGGCATAAATATTATGGAAAATAATTAATCATTCATGGAAATCAGAAAACTAACAAATTAGATGGCGGACATTGATGAATAATACCGCTTCATCTTGTATTTCTATGACATGAAAATCATACAAATGTATCAGTTTAAGGTTTAATTCAACGGATACAATAGGAAAAATGATGAGGTAAATGAAAAATTACCTTAAAGTCCAGAAGCAGCAGCTCAGCTCTGCAGCTGCGTGCTTGCCTGAGTAGGTAAGCAGCGAGCTCGACCAGCGGAGGCAGCTGCTGGTGCCCGGTGACAGGCCAGCAGGAGCTAGCAGAGGAGAGCACAACCGATAACCAGAGGAACAACAGCCGGTAAACCAAGAGGAATAAAAATTAAAGAATTATACAGAAGGAAGCAGTTACTGGTTAGGCAGGAATGCTTTGGATGATCGGATAACACCCAGCACCACACCTGGTAGCATGGGGGAGACGGCGAGGTGAAAAAAGACTAAAACAACTAGGGCTGCGTGCCTGCTAAAAACGAGAAGGTCGCATGTGTCCATACATGTCATGCAGGGTGGAAGCATACGTCATCCAAAATGGGGTGAAAACGTGGAACTCCGAGTTTAATAGAGGTGTTCGCAACGAATACTGTAGAGGAGGGAAAATAGCGGATTTATGCAAAGGGAAGCATGTTCATTCAATATTTATAATGGACCGTGCAAAACCAAGTCACAATGCACAAGTGTACATAGCAGTAAGCCAGTAACCAATGCAGACATGTTTAAAGATGCTGGCGATAGGATTTACCATCCCCAGCTAGAGATACAATGTACATCCCTATACCAGCAAATCCCTTAATGTAATATTAGGGTGCACTTGGATGAAATCTTCCCTTCAAGATACCTTCTAGCAATTCTATGGACCGCGTCAACAACCATTTTCGTGTCCTGTTCATGGCCTTCTAGGGGATATTTGTCTGAATGGTCTATACTTAAAATCTCCAGTGCAGGGGAATTTTCCACCATGTGCAAAAGGAACTCAACTTGACCGATGCATGCTTTAAATCCTGTAACGTACAAACTCTTTAAGTTGTTGAACAGACGCTCCGGCAGCTTCCTGATAGGTTCATCAGATTCTTGTACCAAATGCATGTAACTAGGGAAACGAAACTGCAAGTTTGAACCAAAAACCATGGTCAAAAAAAATAGTTTGAACCAGAAATGAAGTATGATGGGAAGGATTGTGACTATTATTGAATGTCAAGAACATAATGTGAGTACGTGAGCAAGTCTCAAACAGACTTTTGTCAAATTGTCGTTTTATTTCATGAAAGATTCATATTGAATAAGAAAACTAGTAGCTTCCAAACAGAGAGTGGTATAACGAACAAGTAAGTCTAGCAGTCTATCCATCCATCAGTTCCAGGACAGTATATATGCAATAAAAGCAACTATCCAGCACAGCACTTCGCTTATCACATACTCCCTCCGTCCCAAAATAAGTGTCTCAACTTTGTACTAACTTTACTACAAAGTTGTAGTAAGGTTAAGACACTTATTTTGGGACGGAGGGAGTATTATACTTGAACGTGCAAAAATGAGACATCCAGTGCATTGAAAGAAGCTGTAATGCAATATGAGTACTTACGTGCAGCTCTAACTTCTTGATAAAAGGAGCAGACCTCACAAAAGAGACCAAAGATAATGTATTGAATTCTTCGACATAGACCAACCTCAATTCTAAATACATCATCTGAGAAAACTTGCATTGGTAATGCATCAAACAGGGAATCTGAAAGATAGATAACCAAAGGTCATGATCAGTCATGTGATATTATAGGATAATCCATGACTTAAAGAATGGTCTAAGAGCGAACCTTTGGAGGTTCACAGGCCGTATCAAGGGTCAGATGTTGCACATTTATAAGCACTTTAGCAAGAACAGTAATAGTGTGCTCGAGCGTGTCTCCATAATACCATATGTTTGCACATTTCAGTTCTGATGAATTACTGAGGTCAATAGGCACCGCCACTCCTCTGTATTCGAAGGTTGCAAGGTTCACGGCAAGGAATTCTATATTTGTTATATTACAGGAAGCAATTTTCAAGTATAGCAGGTGAGGCAGAGGGACGTTAACCTTTAGTTCACCATTGAGATGGCATCTAACAATACTCAGCCACTCTAGGTTGCAGCAGTTTGACAACATAAGTGGAATATCCTTCCCGCTGACGTTCACTAAGTTCAGATCAAGCTTCCGTAGATTAGGGAAACCACTAAAATGCATTGGTGGTTCAAAATCTACAAAGCTAAGATGGATTTTCTGTAGGCGGCGTATACTGTCCTCATCAAAATGCTCAAATGGAAATTTGTACCGATCATCACGACCTGGAGGTTGACGCCGTTCTGGTGCTAAATCCAAAACTAGTGCCTTTGCCCGCGATGATACAACAAAGCGAACCCAGTTATCAAGATGTTCAACCAACATCCAGTTGAACTCAATTTTGATTGCAAGCTCTTCCACCAACTTGCCACGGTACTGTTCCAAGACGCTATTAACAATGCGAGTGAACATTAGAGTATACACTCTTTTCTCGTAATTGTTGTTGCCACACATTGTATTTCCATCGAAACTCGGGTTAGGACAAACTGTCCACAAATATCTCCACTTCCTTGATACGGCACTGGTTCTAACAGCCTCTTCCAGAGACAACTTTGAAAAAATTGTGCACAGCACGCCCTGCAGAACAAAAATATATATCATAAATGAAGACAAGTAGACATGAGTAATCTGCAATCAAGAGACGAGACGGAGCACGAGATTTTAGCGCAGTACCTCTGGAAGGTCTCCAAACAGATCAATCGCCGATTCCTTTGCATCAATTGGTCCATGATGGATGTAGTCAGATATAACTCCACAGATGAGAATGCAGCACAGTTTACATCCATCTTCCCCTCTTATTCCCTTGGCATGGATTACTGCACAAAGCAGAATGGTCAGCAGTTGAAACCGGCCGTTTGCTATCAGCTTTGGATCCAACACTTTGCATATGTGCTCTGAAATAGCTCTGAAAGCCAGAATGGTCAATGGCTCAATTTGATGGCTTAATATCCTTGGATGGCAATGATCCACTCTACTTATTCCAAGCACGAAATTCCCCATTGTGAACTGCAATGAAGTGCAAGGAGGAACCCAGTTAAAATAAATTTTCTCTAACAAATATTCATAAGAAAACAAGCCCCCACCAGGCCACCACCACCACCACCAAAAAAAAAGGACTGTTTCCTCTGGTGGGGACTGGGGAGAGGCATGGGCAGATCCAGATGGTGTGCACCCAGAATATCTCGAGGGCAGCAATGGAGTTTAAGTAATCATGGATGGATGAGAGTGTGCTCATACCTCACAAACCAACCGGTGGCCGGAATTGCGGAGCGGAGATGTCGAACGGGAACGGGAACGGCCGCCCGTGAAAGGCGGAGGCGTTGGGGGTGGTCGCCGCGGAAGAGGAGGAGGCGGAGAAGAGGAGAAGAGGTGGGGCGCCGGTAGCGGCAGGTCGAGCCGCGGTGGGTCGCTCGGTCGGACTGAAGGACGGCCGGCGGAGAGGGAAACGATGGGGATTTCTTTTCCGCTTATTTTTAGCAGCGTATTATTGGTGTGGAATTAGCTACAATTCGAAAAGAACTCCAAATTTGCGTCCATCTTATTTCAAAGTCCTCCTTATCTCGGGAGCTTCCCATAAAGCTAATTGCCGAATGTTCGCCGAGAAGGAACCCCCAACGAACTCCTTCACGGCCGTTTGATTTGATTGAGATCAAATAATGGCAGTTTTCTATAACAAAAATTACTCCTCTAGAAAAGAATTGCTATGAGAAACTGTCACTTCTACAACTAAAATTGGCATATAAGACATTCGCAGTAGCCACCATCCCAACGAACGCTTTGTCTGATAAAAAAGTCATTTGTTTAAAGGTATAATCACATCTTTTCTGAAAGTAGGCATCTCCTAATATCACTCAAAATTGGATACGTAAACTTTGCATCTTCTTTGTTGTAAGGACATATTTAGCCCGATGGTGTTTTGGTGATTGATGACAATGCTTTTGCGGACTAATCATGTGTTCTAAGCTCTTTCAGATATATCTCACTTAGGCATAAAACGATTATATGCCCCTCGGAATCTATGGAAGACGGTGTTTCCTTTTGCTTATTTTTCGGCGGATCTGAGTAATAGGAAAGCCGTACTACTAAGAGAGGATCCGCTTTGGTAAGGTTTTGGTGGAATCAACACGTATACTTCCTTATCGCACCCACCATACCTTCCCGCCTCAATGGAGTACTACATTCCCTCTTCTCTGGTTTTCCTGGCCCCAGCGGTAGTACCGCGGGCCTCAGCGGTAGTACCGCCTGAGTGCCTTAAGCGGTAGTACCGCTCCACTAAGCGGTAGTACCGCTTGTTGCACTCTGCGGCAGTACCGCTGCTGCTCTGTTTTACTACCGTCTCGACTCAAGAGCGCATTTTCTCGTGTCGGGTTTTGCGGCACTAGGAGCGGTAGTAGTGGCGGTAGTACCGCTCCCCAGCGGTAGTACCGCCCTGCGACCGCGATAGTACCGCTCTGGGTCCCAGCCCCCTGGCGCGGCAGTACCGCTGAGGGGAAACGGTAGTACCGCTTGATAAGCGGTGGTACCGCTCTCTACGGGGCTGAGTGAGGGGGTAACGGTTGGATTGTCCCCCCCCCCACTATATAAAGGCATCTTCTTCTTCATTGTTGACCTACCTCTTCCCCCAAATACTCCATTGTTGCTCCAAGCTCCATTTTCGCCCGATCTCTCTCCCTAGCCAATCAAACTTGTTGATTTGCACGGGATTGCTTGAGAAGGCATCGATCTACACTTCCACCAAGAGATATTTGATTCACCCCACTAATCCCTAGCGGATCTTGTTACTCTTGGGTGTTTGAGCACCCTAGACGGTTGAGGTCACCTCGAAGCCATATTCCATTGTGGCGAAGCTTCGTGGTGTCGTTGGGAGCCTCCAATTCGGTTGTGGAGATAGCCCCAACCTTGTTTGTAAAGGTTCGGTTGCCGCCTTCAAGGGCACCACTAGTGGAATCACGGCACCTTGCATTGTGTGAGGGCGTGAGGAGAATACGGTGGCCCTAGTGGCTTCTTGGGGAGCATTGTGCCTCCACACCGCTCCAACAGAGACGTACTTCCCCTCAAAGGGAAGGAACTTCGGCAACACATCCTCGTCTTCACCGGTTCCACTTGTGGTTCTTTCTTACCTTTACTTGTGCAAGCTTTACTTGTTTATCCTATATAGCTTGCTTGTGAGGTTGTTATCTTTACTTCCAATAAGTTGTCATCTTAGTAGCATATCTAGACAACTTAATTTGACGCTTAATTTAAAGTGGTTAAGAAAAGCTAAAAATTGTTAGTTGCCTATTCACCCCCCCCCCTCTAGTCAACCATATCGATCCTTTCAATTGGTATCAGAGCCTCGTCTCTTTTTAAGGACTTTACCGTCCAAAGAGTATGGGTGACAACGTAGTCGAGACTGAGGGACATTCCGGTGGAACTCCGTCCTTGCCTACGTCCGATGGGGGAGCCTCGGTCTCTCGTGAGGAGTTCAATGTGGCTATGACCACATTAAAAGAATCACTAACGACCGAGGTCAAAGGCATGTTTAAAGATTTGCTTGAGGGGCTTAAATTATCAACCACACCGTTGGAAGTGGTTCGTCCCGCTACCAACATGTCGGAGGCTACTCCCGACAAGGGAGAAGCTAGTAGTGAACAAGCCCCGGTAACTAAGAATGGGAGTGGGATCTTTGCCCACTCCGCTCCTCCTACTCACTATGGAGGACCCGTTCCCACACCGCATTTAAATTCCGTTGGGCCCCCTCCTAAGTTTATAAAAAATTCTGATTTTGCTACTTGGATGTTTCGCTTCAAACATCATTTAAATCATTGGTCTACTAATCTTTGGAGAATCATTGAGCAAGGTTTTTATCCACATGATCCCGACAACATGACTCCGAGAGAAACTGCGGATCATCAATTCAACGAGTCCGTTCTTTGCATACTTCAAGATGCTATCCCTCCCGAAGACATTGCACATCTTCGACCCTTCATTGTGGCAAAGGAAGCTTGGGAGCATGTTGGCACTATGTACAAGGGGAGCGCTAGCATTCAACGCTCTAACTATGAAGTTGTGCAAGATGAAGCCGATGAGTTTGCTATGATCGAAGAAGAAGATCCTCGTGAACTTTATCGGAGATTAACCACTCTTGCGGTCTCTCTTCGAGACCATGGGAGTAAGGACACGGATGACAATTGGATCAAGCGCAAGTTTCTCAAGGCCATGATGCCCTACCATAAGGCCATGTCCTCTGTCATCTGTCAAAGACCGGACTTCCACCACTTGTCATCAAATGAAGTGTTGGATGAGTTCGTTGCCATGAGGATCTTGGACAAGACCGCCGACAATGCGGTTTTAAGAGCTCAACGATCAAAGAAGCCTAACCATGCCTTGAAGGCCAAGGCTTGTGTGAAAGAAGAGGAGGAGGAGGATGATGATGAGAGTTGTCCCGAGGATACCAAATATGCCTATCATGAGCACATGGCTCTTGCTTCACGGCAATTTTGGGGCAACAAGAAGAACACGAGGCCCAACTTCAACAAGAACAACTCAAGTGGAAACAAGGGCAAGCAACGAAAAAGGACATGCTTCAACTGTGGAAATGTGAGCCACTTCGTTGCGGATTGCCCATATGAGAAAAGAGAAGACTTTGGAGGCAAACTTATCCGGAAGGACAAGGCCAAGTCTTATCCCAACAAGAACAACTTCAACAAGAAGACTCCTCCCAAAGGGTTGGTGGCCCAAGAAGAATATGTTGAGGATGATGATAATGATGAAGATGATGAGATGGTCACCATGGCCACAATTGCTATTGCCCTCCACGCACATCTCTCTTCGACTCTCCAAATGAGAACATCACCGCCAAGTGTCTCATGGCTAAGGCCACCAACAAGGTAACTCCAAAGATCAACACTACCATCATCTCTAATCCTTCATTAACGGATGGTGTTGATGAGAGTGAGGGAGCCAAGGAGGAAGAGAATGAGTTTAAGTTGTTTATGAGCAAACTCAAGGGCAAACCCAAGAAGCATTTTGTTGCTCTCTTGGAACAACTCGGTGAGGCCAATTACATGATCGAGGCTCATGAGGAGACCATTGCTAAAATGGAAGGTCATAGTCGAGACTATGCCGATGAAATATCGGATCTCTCTAATGCTCTAGAGGAAGAGCGTGGTCTTCGTTTGGCTCTTGAGGAGTCACACAATGATGATCATGCTAAATTAAAGGAAGATCTCGATCATGCTTTAGTTGTCTCTCGTATGCTTAACTCTGAGAAGGCAAAACTTGGGGTTGACCACGATAGACTCAAGGAGGAGTTTGTTACACTTGACAAGGCTCACAAGGCCTTGAAAGGTATGCATGCTTCTCTCAAGGAGTCTCATGATCAACTACAAGTTTTGCTAACCAAGGAAAAGGTCATATTTCCTCGCATGGTGTTGATTGGTAATGCAAATGCTACTAACCCATGTTGCGAGAATGTGCATCTTGTTGAAGAAAATGCCAAGTTGAAGAAGCAACTTGAGAAAGGCCTTGTGACATGCATACAAGGTGAGAAGAACCTCAACGACCTTTTCAGCAATCAAAAGGAGGTTGTGGCAAAGGAAGGAATTGGGTTTGCTCCTAAGACCAAGAAGAAGAAAAATGACAAGACCAAGCTACCTCCCCCTCTTTGACAAACCTTTGTGAAAGAGGGAGAGGGCGCCTCTAAGAAGAAGAACAATGTGAAGGGTAGTGGTGTCAAGAAAAACCCCACCATACCATCAAACATGGCCGGCGACTTTAATCCTTCATATGTTTTATGTCGTGCTAGTGATGGTCATGTATTCGCTAAATTTGTTGGTTCTTCTTATGAGTACATTGAATGGTCTATTTGGGTTCCTAAGACCCTTGTTACTAACCTCAAAGGACCCATTACCAAATGGGCACCTAAATCCAAGCATTGATCTCTTGTAGGAGTTTGCTTCCGGTGGGGGATCATGGTTGCTCGATAGTGGAGCCACAAATCATATGACCGGAAGCAAAGACTTGGTGGTGGACATGCATCTAGGCTCATATATGGCCACCAATCTCGAATGGGATGATGCTTCATCTTCTAAGGTATTGGGGCTTGGCAAGGTTGTTGTTTCTCATGATCTCATGATCGAGAAAGTCATGCTTGTTGAGTCCCTTGCATACAATTTACTTTCTGTTCGCCAACTTGCACTCATGGGCTTTGCTACATTCTTTGATATTGATACCGTGGCCCTCTTGTGGAGCAAGACTCTTAAAGTAGCCTATGTTGGACATGTCAAGAACGGTCTTTATGTGGTTAACTTCTCGAAGCAACTCACTAAGACCGCGACATGTCTAATGGCTAAAGTTGATGTGGGATGGCTTTGGCATCGCCGGTTAGCCCATGTCAATATGAGATCTTTGCAAAGTCTTCTCAAGGGGGACCATGTCCGTGGACTAACAAATGTTAGCTTTGCCAAAGATCGTGCTTGCAGGGCTTGCATTGAAGGAAAATTACATGAGACGGCTCACCCTCCCACGACTATCATCTACTCAAAAAGACCCCTAGAGCTCCTTCACATGGATCTCTTCGGGCCTCCATCTTTTGATAGTCTTGGGGGTAGAAAGTATTGCTTGGTGATTGTGGATGATTATTCAAGATACACTTGGGTATACTTCTTCAAGAAGAAGAGTGAGACCCAACAAACCGTCATCAACTTTGCAAATGAAGCTCAACGACAACATTAAGCAAAGATTTTGATGACCCGAAGTGACAACGGCACCGAGTTCAAGAACTACACCTTGGATGAGTTTCTTAGTGATGAGGGGATCAAACATCAATATGCAGCACCCTATACCCCTCAATAAAACGGTGTAGCGGAGAGAAAGAACCGGACTCTGATGGACGCGGCAAGGACCATGATGACAGAATTCAAATATCCATACAACTTTTGGGCCGAAGCCATAAACACCGCTTGCCATGCATCCAATCGACTCTATCTCCGCAAAGGCTTGAACAAAACTCCATATGAGATACTTACCAGTAACAAGCCCAATCTCAAGTATTTCCGGGTATTCGGGTGTAAGTGTTTCATCCTCAAGAAAGGTGTTCGTTTGTCTAAATTTGAATCTAGAGCTCATGAGGGCATATTTGTTGGTTATGCTACAAACTCTCATGCTTACCGTGTCCTCAACAAGTCCAATGGACTCATAGAGGAGACAAGTAACGTAGAGTTTGATGAGAATAACGGCTCCCAAGTGGAGCAAAGTGGTACTTGTGATGTAGGTGATGAAATTCCTCCCCAAGCCATGAGAAGAATGGGTGTTGGATATATCCTCCCCATTGAGGAACCCCTTGTGGCCGAAGGAGAAGGACAATGTTCCACTCAAGTGGAACCATCACCAACCCAAGACCCACACGCTTCCGAAGAACAAAGTGAAGGCCCTCAACCGGACGAACAAGGCCAAGTGCAAGATCAATCACAAGATGGTGGGGAGCCACCAAATGATGCACAAGGCCAAGTTATATCCTCTGAGCAAGTTCAAGATCAAGAAGAAGCTCAAGATCAAAATCTAGCTCCAGACGTCGCTCAAGATGATCAACTCAGTGCTCCTCAATTATCTCTTGAGGAGCAATTGGAGCGTCGTGCTGCAAAAGTTGCCTCCGGGCTTGCTTCCAGAGAACATCACATGGAGAATATTCT
Organism: Secale cereale; assembly: GCA_902687465.1. Classification (NCBI taxonomy): domain Eukaryota; kingdom Viridiplantae; phylum Streptophyta; class Magnoliopsida; order Poales; family Poaceae; genus Secale; species Secale cereale. Next base: position 243,928,773 of record LR738711.1, read on the forward strand.
TGGAAGCATCAAAAGGGGGTAAGCACTCGTAGACAATTAGCAAACTATGGTGCTCATCAAGCTTTTGTCTCCTGTGTTGAACCTCAGAAGGTCTATGAGGCGCTCGAAGACCCCGATTGGCTTAATGACATGCATGAAGAACTCCACAACTTCGAGCGTAACAAAGTATGGCGTCTGGTGCCGAGGCCAAAGGAGAACCATAATGTCATTGGAACTAATTGGATCTTTAAGAACAAGCAAGATGCTCACAACATTGTCATCCGTAACAAGGCGCGTCTGGTGGCTCAAGGCTACTCCCAAGTCGAGGGTATCGACTACGGTGAAACCTTTGCCCCCGTTGCTCGCCTTGAATCTATTCGTTTGTTGCTTGCCTATGCTTCACATCATAACTTTAAGCTACAACAAATGGATGTGAAAAGTGCATTTCTTAATGGTCCTATTAATGAGTTGGTGTATGTCAAACAACCCTCGGGGTTTGAGGATCCCAAGTTCCCCAATCACGTGTATCAACTCGATAAGGCACTCTATGGCCTTAAACAAGCCCCACGTGCGTGGTATGAGCATCTTACCGAGTTGTTACAAGATCGTGGGTTTGAAATTGGGAAAATCGACCCCACTCTTTTTACTAAGAAGTTCAAAGGGGAGTTGTTTGTCTGCCAACTATATGTTGATGATATTATCTTTGGTTCTCCTAACAAAGCTTTCAATGATGAGTTCGCCGCACTCATGACCACACATTTTGAGATGTCTATGATGGGAGAGTTGAAGTACTTCCTTGGGTTTGAGATCAAGCAAAGAAGTGAAGGGATCTTTATCAAACAATCCAAGTATACTCAAGACATGCTCAAGAGGTTCAATCTAAGTGATGTCAAGCCGGCTACTACTCCAATGCCAACCAAGTGCCAACTTGACATTGATCCCAATGGTAAAGCGGTGGATCAAAAGGTATATTGCTCTATGATCGGATCCTTGCTTTACCTTTGTGCATCTAGACCGGATATTATGTTGAGTGTGGGAATCTGTGCACGGTTTCAAGCCTCACCTAAGGAAAGTCACTTTGTGGCAGTCAAGCGAATCTTTTGATATTTGGCTCATACCCAAAACTTTGGCTTATGGTACCCTAGAGGAGCAAACTTCAACCTTGTAGGTTTCTCTGATTCGGACTGGGCGGGAGACAAAGTGGATAGGAAGTCCACTTCCGGAGGGTGCCAATTTCTTGGTTGCTCTGTGGTAAGTTGGTCGTCCAAAAAGCAAAGTTGTGTGTCTCTCTCATCCACCGAAGCAGAGTATGTGGCAGCTGGCAGTTGTTGTACTCAGATCCTATGGATGAGGCAAACTTTAAAGGATTACGGTGTCACTTTGTAACACCCCAAATTTTTGAGTTGGTTTTTCCCCAAAATTTTGGCCTTTTGGAAGAGGGTTATTTTATCTTTTCTTGAACCTCTTCTAAAATCTTTCTGGCCAAGGTTTTTGGACATTTCTCAAGCTTGGTTTTTGACCTTGAAGATCTTCTCTTGGGTTGGCTCAAGCCCAAGTTGAGTTTCAAAGAGGTTGTTTGTTTTCTCCCCTACTTGAGTTTTGTTTTTCAAATTTGGTCTTGGACTTATCTTCCCCCCCCCCCAACCTTCATCTTGCCATGACCCCAACAGAAATATTTATCTCCAAAACCCTCTTCACACCTTAGGACAAGTCTCTCATGAATTCGAGTAAGATTTGACCTTATTGGGATATTTCCTCTATTTATTTCACTCCAAAACCATTTCTGTCTTTTATAGTGGACCATGGTGATTTACAAAGGAGCCACCCTTTCCATCCAGATATTTGATTCCAAACTAACTCTCCTAGATGGTCCTTAGTACCCACAACCTAGATCCATCTTGTTTCACTGGTCCATAGTTCAAAATTTTCAAATTTCACCTGCTGCAAGTTTGGACCAGATTTGCAAAATTTGGTGAAATTCATATTTATCTTCTTCCAAAAATCCTGTGAAAAATCAGGCAGCCTCTAGATGCATCAAGAGGCCACTCCACCAAATATCAGCACCAGAAATATTTCACACATGCCAGAAACATTTCATCAAACACTTAGCATACACTGTACTGTCAAGTTCAGAAGCTGTTAACTGAAACTGTCGACAGACAGTTCGACAGTTCGTCAGTTTTGTCAGTTTCATCAGGCGCAGGGACAAATCTCGCCAGTACCTCCTTGGCCCGATGCTGCACTGCACCTTCTTCTTATCCAGTGCACCGCACGCTCGCTTGGCCGCTTCTGGGCGTCGGTGGCGCTCTGGCCCGACCACGCCGGCGACATCCGCGGCAACAGCACCGTCCGTGGCGGCTGACAGAAGTCACCCCGCGACTCAACGCCGTTTGGCGCCGCCCAAACCACCCCAGCGCTCCGCGTGTCCACCTCCAGTGCCAGCACACACCTGTCGCACCGTCGCCGTGGCCTAGCGCGCGCAGAGCGCGATTTCTGCCGCCGACGTGCCGCGCGGCCGTTTCGTCGAGGACAGCCCGTAACTCCCTCTCCCCTGCTAAGTTAGGTGCGGGAATGGAACCACTACACCCCCTAGACGATGCTCAAGCTCCTAACTCCGCCGTCCAACCACTGCAGCATCGTAATCGACTCGCCGGACTTATCCATTCACGGCAACCACCTCGGGCCGACTATATAAGGCACCCCCGAGCTCGTTCTCGAGCCCGCACACCTTCACTACCTCCCTAGACCACGCCCAGCCTTTGGAAGAGCCTCGAGGGGCCCTTCTTCCCCAACTCCGGCCAACTCCCTCCGCCTCGGGCTCCAGCATCGTTCACTCCGGTGAGAGCTTCTCCGCCGCCGTGGACTCGAGCGTAGCACCCTGGCACCCACCTAGACCTAACCCCCACCTTAATTTGATCCCAGGAACCCTCTCCGACGAGGCCCACGACCACCCGAGCCACCGTCCGCCGGAGACAGGGTCGCCGTCGACGTGGGGCTCGCCGACACTCAACTCCACCACCGTTCGATGCGGAAGATCACTGAGAAGCCGTACGTATCACTCCCCTCCCCTAACGCGCCCTGGATCGACGCCGGCGATCACCGCAGCACCGGCGCCGGCGCGACTCTGCTTCAGTTTTCAAACCTGACGCATGGGGCCCCTTGTCAGCCTCACACCTCTCCCCTCCGAACCGTTTTCTGTAAGCGCATTCGGGCAAAGTACGTTTCCCCTCTGCGGTTGACGTACTGCGTACCGATTCGCTTTGCTGTTTTCGGTTCTAGCCCCTGGAACTTTTCTGTTTCATTACAGATGAGTCCCTGGACAGAAACTCTAATATCTTTTAAACTAAAGATGATTTTGAGTTGATTCTTTTTCTGTCCTTTTTAGTTTTCTGCCTAGTTTTTTGTCATATTTATGTGGAAATTTTTGGAGCAACTTTATTTGCACACGCGGTATTTATGTTAGTATTTATTTGTTTAAATACATAGATACCGGAGGCCGTGACGGAGACGCGAACCACACCGAGTTAGGCTCCGACTTCTCAGAACCAGGCAAGCATGTTTGAACTTTTGATATGATGAGTGTGTTGCATGTTTGCTCGAGTAGTTCGTTTCATAAGCATGACCATATGGGCATAAGTGTATGGTTTTATTTCATGCTAGTAAGCTTCGGGTGAGCCCCGAAGGATAATGTTTGAACCACCTCGATCATATGGTGATATGATGGGTGGAATGCTGGTATTGTTGGAGCATGCCAGTAGTTGGTTAACTCAGTATCAACGGAGATCATGTCATGATTCCATTCGTCTCCTTTTTCGGTACTATCATAGGCTGTCCGTTGGGATTACGGTCTAGTCAGTTGTAAACCACTTTTCGAGTACACACCAAGTAGAGGGGCCGGGATGAGGGTTCCATGGCCCTGGATTAAAGCCCGTCATCTGGTCAGGGGGCATGGGTGTTTCCGGTTGGGACCGAGAGGGGGGCACCCCTTAGAGCGCGCATATATAAATTTGATCACATGCTATTCGAGGTTGTAGCCTCCCCGTCTTAAAGTTTTTCGTGAATGTCGTCGCGAGTGATTCCGGACGACAGGATGTTAAATGGGTGTGTACTGGTTAGCTGGGTTTCTACTCAAACACCGTAGACGGAACTAGCCACCATGGCTAGTAGAGTCCGTCGGCTATGAACTAATGGTACAAGCTCTGCAGAGTTAAATTCCTTCAGTGTCCAGGTTCATGGCCTAGGATTAATCTTTATAACAACCGGTGATCGTCTCTAGGAAATTCTTGTGGGTAACCAGAGTAGTGTTCTTGTCAAGTTCATTTGGTAGATGAACTCACCAACTATCCCAGTATTGATTTACTTTCAGAAGTACTTCATCATTATACTCTTTTTATTTATAAGCCATTTATGTGATGTCGCTCAGACGTCCGACTGTGGCATTCTTTTATTTATAAGCCCTTTATGTGATGTCGCTCAGACGTCCGACTGTGGCATTCTTTTATTTATAAGCCCTTTGTGTGATGTCACCCAGACGTCCGACTGTGGCATTCTTTTTATTTATAAGCCCTTTATGTGATGTCGCTCAGACGTCCGACTGTGGCATTCTTTTATTTATAAGCCCTTTGTGTGATATCGCTCAGACGTCCGACTGTGGCATTCTTTTTATTTATAAGCCCTTTATGCGATGTCGCTCAGACGTCCGACTGAGGCAGTCTTGTTATTTATTTTGCTATAAACCCTTTAGGTGGTGTCGCTCAGACGCCCGACTGTGGCCTGCTATCATTTACTATTTTTCTTACGAGGCGTCACTCAGACACTCATTTAGTCTCCTTCCATTTATCTTTTGGATTTCGGGAGGATTACCGCCCAACTTTCATCATTGCATACAACACTTTAATATTTTAATCCGGTCGCATTTTTGCTGGAATACTGATGGGCCTCGAACCCCTCGTTGGATTACCCCAAGTGGAAGGTGTAAGATGCAGTAAGTAGAAGTCTTTTCCCCTAGCAAAGATGCCAAGGATCGAATCCCCAGAGACTCCTAGGTTCAACAGGTAGGTGTCAACCGCTAACGGCGCAATTAGCAATCAACGTGGACCTGCACACAGATACAAATAACTTTGCTCCCAACGAGTACAGAGAGGTTGTCAATCTCTCCGGCCTTGTAGTTCACAAAGGGTTAAAAACAATATGATAGTAGTGATAGATAGTGTTTTGCAATAGTAAATAAAATAGCGAAAAGTAAAATAGTGTACGTGATCAATGATGGTAATATGGACCGGAGTCACATGATGTTCACTAGTGATGTCTCTCTTCCAAAAGACGATAAAACGGCTATGTGAGGTAACAAATTACAGCTGGGCAATTGACAGGACCACGAACGCAAACCAATGCTGACTACATTACAAGAAAGGTTGAGGTTCAAAGCATGGGCGGTACGCCAAAGTAAGTAGACCGAAATCCATCTGCATCTACTACTAATCATCCACCTTGAGATATCTATCCAGAACATCTCGCTGGTATTAAGTTGCGAGTCCCACCCATAGTGTAAACTCAATGCAACAGACAACTGCATTAAAAGAACTTTGCGTAAAGTAAACAATCCTTGCACCCGCGGGAACAAGCACCGTTGTTTTCCCCCTTGTGGCAACAGCACATCCCCTAGACTCATGTTTCTGTCACTCAAGCTAGTCATCGAGGGGCATGAACCCACAATCGAGCATAACGTTCCCTCTTGGAGTCACTACCTACTACTTGGCCAAAGCAATAAATAACAACGGGGAACATGCAAGAATACTTATGAACTAAAATATAAAAGAGGTGAATCAAATATATTACTCAAGATCAATCTGAACATAATCTCATAATCCATCGGATCCCATCAAACTCAACATAGCAACAGCATAAGGATTACATAGGTGCCTCGATCATGTAGGACAGCTCACGAGGACTAATTAGTGAAGCACAAGAACGGGAGGAGAACATCACATAGCTACTGGTCATGGACTCATGGTCCAAGGGAGACTACTCACGAGTCATCCGGGAGGCGTCCATGGTGGTGGAGAAGCTCCCGGTGGTGATCCTCCCCTCCGGCAGGGTGCCGGGAAGAGTTCTCCTGGTGCTCCAGATCTTGGAAGCGGCGGCGGCGGCGGAACAGAGATGGGATCGCGAAAAGAAGTCATGTTTCAAGGGTTACGGGGGACCCTTTAAATATCTGCCAAAGTAGGGCACCGGGGGGCTCTCGGGGGGCCGAGGCGCCCCCCCCCGGCGCGGCCCAGGGGGGGGGCGCCCACAGGGCGCCTGGAGCCCCTGTGCCCCCCCAGGCTCCCCTTCGGAAGCAGTGTCGTTCCCGGAACGTTGATTTTTTTTATATTTTTTCTGTATTTTTCTGGGCAGTTCTCGAAACGTGAAAACCTGAAATACAAAAACAGCAGAAAACAGAAACTAGCACTGGGGTGCACTGGATTAGTAAGTTAGTCCAAATATGATCAAAAGTGTATGGAAGTGTATGAATATCATAGCAATATCACCCAAAAGTGGCATGGAGCAAGCAGAAATTATATATACGTTTTGGACGTATCAACATCCCCAAGCTTAATTCCTGCTCGTCCTCGAGTAGGTAAATGATAACAAGAATAATTTCTGTGGTGACATGCTATTAACCATATAAGACTTTCTCATAGTCATATGACAAAAGCTTACTGAGACAATGATTCTAAAGTAACTAAGTTGTCTCAAGAGAAAATCACAAATGACTGAAAGTTTTACAATTTGAAACTGAAACATCAAAAAGATTTGCAATGAACATGATGTGCAAATATGATCAAGTGATATCTAGCTTGCCCCCTTTAGTGATGCAAAACATAAGTGCAGGGGCACCTTCAAGGTTTAAGTGATGACTAGATACAATCATTTCAGAATAAACGATATCACAATCATGCAAAAGACAATGCTACTTTGGGACAATGCACATTACACTCAGAATGACAATCATGCTCTCAGTAGTTGATGCTTGAAGTGCTAGAGCTTTTTATTATGAAACATGGAAGCAATTGTGTCAATGGTAGTAGTACTTCATATGTGTCATGTATAAAACATCTTATAAGTTGCAAGCCTCATGCATCGAATACCAATAGTGCTCGCTCCTTGTCCTAATTAGCTCGGATCCCCATGGATTATCATTGCATTGCATATGTTTTTACCAAGTTTTACAAAGGGGTACCTCTATGCCACCTGTACAAAGGTCCAAGGAGATAGATCGCATTCGATTTCTCGTTTTTGATAAATCTCAACTTGAGGACATCCATACCGGGACAACATAGAAAATAGATGATGGACTCCTCTTTAATGCATAAGCATATTCTCATGAGATATTGAGGATTAAGGTCCAAGCTAAAACTTCCACCATGATGCATGGCTTTGGTTGGCGGCCCAATGTTCTTCTCTAACAATATGCATATTAATTCAACCCACGGTAAATCACCCTTACTTCAGACAAGACAAACATGCATAGCAAATCACATGATATTCAACAAAAGTGTGACAGTTGACGGCGTCCCCAGAAACATGGTTACCTCTCAGCAAGCAACTCATAAAAAATAAGATACATAAGCAACATATTCTTTACCACAATAGTTTTTAGGCTACTTGCCCATGAGCTATGTATTGCATGGTTAATTTGCTTAGTGCAGGTGGAGGTTAGCAAAAGACTGGGAGCGACCAACTGAGAGAGCAATGACGGTCATAATCATGCAGAGCGACAAAGCAATATTGAATCAGGCATGGTAGTTATATCGCTACTTAGAAACAAAAGATCATCAAGGCTTGACAGACTTTCTTTACAGTCTTGAATATGCGTGAGCATACGCCAAGTCAATCAAAATAAATTCTCGAAGGAATATATTACTAAACCATACCACATCATAGGCAAACAAACCAAGTTGGTATTCCAATGACACATTGGGAACCCCCCAGCTATCTGAGATTAACCATAAGAAAACCTGAACTACTAAGCACCATCATGAAAGTAGCATCTTTATCATAGACACATTAGCCCATGCAACGGAAGCAAACTCTCTTAATAAGGTGAGCATGGTAATTAAAGAGAGTTTAAGCAACCAACTAAATAAAAGCTCTTTGAAAAGATAAGCATGAATACTAAGAGCAAAGCACGATAGTAGCTATTAAAAAGACAAAGAACACACACAACATAGATAGACATGAAAATTCTATGTAATGTTCTAGGTAGAGGTGGAGCGTGTTTCTCTCCCACATAAAGGAATGCTGGGTTCCGACTCGTTATGAAAAACTAAAAAGAAAACTAAAAGCAAGACGCTCCAAGCATAGCACATAACACATGAAGTGATAAAAATATAGCGGAACGAAAGACGAACTGATAATGTTGATGGAGAAGGAGATGCACGGGGGGCATCCCCAAGCTTAGACGCTTGAGTCTCCTTGAATATTTCTTGGGGGTGCACGGGGGCATCCCTAAGCTTGAGCGCTTGACACTCCTGAATCTTTTTATCATCTTCACTCGCACACTTGAAAACTCCCTTCATACATAACTCATTCATAATCTGATTAGCGAGGTTAGTACCCTTAATAAAATAATTATACCTTGCTGGAAATAAGGATATTCTTGAAGTTCTACTGTTTCTCAAGATTGCCAAAAGGTTTTTGCAAAGAAAAAGCAAGTTCTTAATTTGCAAAGTGAAGGTAAGGCAAAACAGGACAGAATCTGTGAAAAACAGAACAGCAGGAAGTAATTGACCTGTTCGGGATACTTCTGCAACTCAAATAAAAAAACTCAGAACTGAAGCACGAAAGACAATTATATAGAGAACGCTGTCGAAAAAATTCAGACCAAAAAGATGATCTAGTGATTTTATACGAATTTTTCTATCCAAGGACAGAATCTGTTTCCTGGACAGCACCTCACAACTTTTGAACTTTCTAGCAATCAGAGGCTACACTTAGCACAAATATGAAAAGCAAAGATACAATGATGATGCTACAGCAGTAAACAACATCAAGACACAACAAAAGCAAAAATTTTATTCATGTGGGCTGCCTCCCAAAAGCGCTTTCTTTTATGCCTTTAAGCTAGGCATAATGCATAGATCAAGTTTTATCAAGAGTAAAAGAATAACTAGCCCGTACAACGGACTCAAAAGGTAACTTGACCTTCTTACGAGGGAAGTGTTCCATCCCTTTCTTGAGAGGAAACTGAAATTTTATATTACCCTCTTTCATGTCAATGACAGCACCAACGGTGCGCAAAAAGGGACGTCCCAAAATAATTGGACATGAAGGATCACATTCAATATCCATAATAGTGAAATCAACGGGCACATAATTATCATTGACAACAATAAGAACATCGTCGATCCTCCCTAAAGGTTTCTTTATGGAAGAATCAACGAGACGAACACCAAAAGAACAAGAATCATAAGGTTTCAATTTAAGCATATCATATATCCTTTTGGGCATAACAGAGGTACTAGCACCAACATCACATAATGCATAACAAGAGAAGTCATTCAAATAAATTTTTATCATAGGATCCCAACCATCCTCTAGCTTTCTAGGTATGGAGACTTCTACTCTAAGTTTCTCCTCCCTAGCTTTGATGAGAGCATTAGTGATATGCTCTGTGAAGGCAAGGTTAAGCGTGCTAGTGCGGGGATCTCTAGACATTTTGTGAAGGAAATCAATAACTTCGGTAAGAGTGCAATTATCAAAATCAAGGTCACGAGCATCAAGTAAAGTGGTAGAGGTGTCCTTAAGGCTCACCTGTTTGGTAGTTGACGTAGCATCACCATTAATAGGTCCATTGGGACCAGGAGTACATTGGGTGCTAAGAGTGTGAACATTCTCAATAACTTGGATAGTAGCAACGGTGTGGTGGGTAGGAAGGCTCTTAATTCTTTCCTATTCCTCCCTTTATCTAGCCCATCTCTCTTTAAGCTTAGCCATCATCCTAATATTTTCATTGATTTGCACTTGAGTAGCATTAATAGGGATGACTTCCTTCTCCTTAAGAGAAGAAGTTTCAATTTTTAGCAATTTTAACTCATTGGCTAAGTGGTCTACATTAAAAGAAAGATCATCTAGTTTATGTAGTCTCTCTTCTACATTCTTATTAAAGGCTTTTTGGGTAGTGATGAAATCTCTAAGCATGCTCTCTAGTTCAGTGTTGGAGTTCTTGGTACTAGGATAAGCATTGTTGTTCCCATAAGAGTTAGAGGGGAACGGTCTAGAATTGTTACCAAAGTTACTCCTATAAGCATTGTTGTTGAAATTATTTCTAGAGATAAAGTTAACATCTACTTGTTCTTGAGCAATCAAAGAATTTAAAGGAACATCACGAGGATCAACAGTAGATTGCTTCGAAAGTAGAGACATGATCAAGTCAACTTTTTCATTGAGGGAGGAAATCTCCTCGACAGAGTTTACCTTCCTACCTGTTGGAGCTCGTTCGGTGTGCCATTGGGAATAGTTGGTCATCATCTCATCGAGAAGCTTTGTGGCAGCACCAAGTGTAGTTGACATAAAAGTTCCTCCCGCGGCCGAATCTAACAAGTTCCGCGAGGTAAAGTTCAAGCCTGCATAAAAAGTTTGGATAACCATCCAAGTAGTCAAACCGTGAGTAGGGCAGTCCTTGATAAGAGATTTCATACGTTCCCAAGCTTGGGCAACGTGTTCATTATCCAATTGTTTAAAATTCATAATGTTACTTCTAAGTTGGATAATTTTAGCAGGTGGATAGTATTTTCCAATAAAAGCATCTTTGCACTTGTCCCATGAATCTATGCTATTCCTAGGCAAAGACTGAAACCAAATTTTAGCTCCTCCTCTCAAAGAGAAAGGAAAAAGCTTAAGCTTAACAATATTACCATCTATTTCTTGGTACTTTTGCATATCACAAAGTTCTACAAAGTTGTTCAAGTGTAAAGCAGCATCATCTCCAGCACCGGAGAATTGTTCTCTCATGACTAAGTTAAGTAAAGCAGGTTTAATTTCATATGAAGGTGCTGAAGTGGCAGGTGTAGTGATAGGTGTGCTGATAAAGTCATCGTTGTTGTGACTAGTGAAGTCACACAACTTGGTGTTCTCGGTGGAACCCATAGTAGCAAGCAAGCAAGATAACTATTTTTGTGATTTTCAATAAAAGAAACTAAAGCAAATATGAAAGGTAAACTAACAAGACTAAAAAGCAAAGGTAAAAGATAGCATGCAACTCCCCTATCCTGAAGAGTGGAGTCCCCGGCAACGGCGCCAGAAAATACTCCTTGATGGGCCTCGAACCCCTCGTTGGATTACCCCAAGTGGAAGGTGTAAGATGCAGTAAGTAGAAGTGTTTTCCCCTAGCAAAGATGCCAAGGATCGAATCCCCAGAGACTCCTAGGTTCAACAGGTAGGTGTCAACCGCTAACGGCGCAATTAGCAATCAACGTGGACCTGCACACAGATACAAATAACTTTGCTCCCAACGAGTGCAGAGAGGTTGTCAATCTCTCCGGCCTTGTAGTTCACAAAGGGTTAAAAGCAATATGATAGTAGTGATAGATAGTGTTTTGCAATAGTAAATAAAATAGCGAAAAGTAAAATAGTGTACGTGATCAATGATGGTAATATGGACCGGAGTCACATGATGTTCACTAGTGATGTCTCTCTCCCAAAAGACGATAAAACGGCTATGTGAGGTAACAAATTACAGCTGGGCAATTGACAGGACCACGAACTCAAACCAATGCTGACTACATTACAAGAAAGGTTGAGGTTCAAAGCATGGGCGGTACGCCAAAGTAAGTAGACCGAAATCCATCTGCATCTACTACTAATCATCCACCTTGAGATATCTATCCAGAACATCTCGCTGGTATTAAGTTGCGAGTCCCACCCATAGTGTAAACTCAATGCAACAGACAACTGCATTAAAAGAACTTTGCGTAAAGTAAACAATCCTTGCACCCGCGGGCACAAGCACTGTTGTTTTCCCCCTTGTGGCAACAGCACATCCCCTAGACTCATGTTTCTGTCACTCAAGCTAGTCATCGAGGGGCATGAACCCACAATCGAGCATAACGTTCCCTCTTGGAGTCACTACCTACTACTTGGCCAAAGCAATAAATAACAATGGGGAACATGCAAGAATTACTTATGAACTTAAATATAAAAGAGGTGAATCAAATATATTACTCAAGATCAATCTGAACATAATCTCATAATCCATCGGATCCCAGCAAACTCAACATAGCAACAGCATAAGGATTACATAGGTGCCTCGATCATGTAGGACAGCTCACGAGGACTAATTAGTGAAGCACAAGAACGGGAGGAGAACATCACATAGCTACTGGTCATGGACTCATGGTCCAAGGGAGACTACTCACGAGTCATTCGGGAGGCGTCCATGGTGGTGGAGAAGCTCCCGGTGGTGATCCTCCCCTCCGGCAGGGTGCCGGGAAGAGTTCTCCTGGTGCTCCCGATCTTGGAAGCGGCGGCGGCGGCGGAACAGAGATGGGATCGCGAAAAGAAGTCATGTTCCAAGGGTTACGGGGGACCCTTTAAATATCTGCCAAAGTAGGGCACCGGGGGGCTCTCGGGGGGCCGAGGCGCCCCCCCCCCCCCCCCCGC
>LR738711.1:243941526-243960818 GCA_902687465.1 Secale cereale
GGGGCGCCCACAGGGCGCCTGGAGCCCCTGTGCCCCCCCAGGCTCCCCTTCGGAAGCAGTGTCGTTCCCGGAACGCTGATTTTTTTTATATTTTTTCTGTATTTTTCTGGGCAGTTCTCGAAACGTGAAAACCTGAAATACAAAAACATCCGAAAACAGAAACTGGCACTGGGGTGCACTGGATTAGTAAGTTAGTCCAAATATGATCAAAAGTGTATGGAAGTGTATGAATATCATAGCAATATCACCCAAAAGTGGCATGGAGCAAGCATAAATTATAGATACGTTTTGGACGTATCAAATACTCATATGCATCATGTTGGCATTTATTATATCTTAAGTCCGAACTGTCTTGCGAGTACATTCAAAGTACTCACCTGGCTTGTTGATTTGGCCAGATGTGGACGAAGGCGATCTCATGGATGAAGAATTCGATAGCGAGTCAGACGCTTAGTGGAGTCCCAGTCAGTCCCTTGCGATCCTGGAGTTGATCACTGTTTTATAACCGCTTCCGCCTACCACCAAATAAATTCATCGGGTCTCACTCCGATACTCGATGAGCTGTAATATTTTGGAGTCACATCACACACTTCACTGTGACATATTCCACCACCTTTTATTACGAGTTAGTAGTATGCCACCCTGCCTTGTGTCATATCCGCCTCTATGTATTATATTGGCGCGCTTGTAATAAAATTGTTGAGCAACCCCAGCTCCCTTGTATAATATTCAGTGTACTGAAATTCTGTGCCAAGGATTTGTTTGCCAGCAAGTAATAATATCCCTCGCTGGTTTAATAAAAAGGTCGTCCTTCCGATAATTATTTTACTGAAGGACCGGTCCTGACAACCTTGGTATCAGAGCCAGGCTGACTGTAGGAAGCCACTAGGTGCGCTCGCTAATCGGTTATTAGCGAAAATTTTGCTTTTCAGCATTTTTACATCTGTAGCAATTTTCTGTTGGTCAGCATAAATTTATGACTTGACTATTCGGATTTTTTGTCTACTTTTGTAGATGGCCAGCAACGACTGTGATGCACAGGTGCTCGCCAACATTCCTGAGGGGTTTGTCAAGCTCCTCTTCGCCATCACCAAAGTCGCGATCGGGCCATCCACCTGTCCCGAGTTTACACTCTACCGTCACAAGCTCAACGACAGCGTGTCTATGCATCAGGCCGTGGTGCACTTCAAAGGAGGGCGTTCTGAAGCGCGCCGCCTCCGATTTGTGGGCAGAGCCATGCCTACGGAGAGGCATGCCATGTGGATGGCTGACCGTGAGGCGATAGCTCGTCTCCGGGACATTCTTCCTTCGATGAAGACTCGTCGCTATCGTTACCTCCCATGCCACGTGCCATATACGTGTCACTATGCATTTGCATGCGCAAATGGGGAGCGTGACGAAGCCATTGAATCAATGGTTGAGTACCTAAAGGCACTTGAGGCAGCCTTTGATAATCTGGTGGATGACCTGGTGGCAACCCATATAGAGTTGGTCCAGAGTGGCTCCGCCAACAGGAGGGAGCTACTCCATACTGCACCACCAATGACATTTGTCTCGTCCGCCGCATCCTATGCACCTTCCATCTTAGCCACCGCTCGCCGTCTGCCTACCACTGAGGAGTTTGACCAAGTCATTGCTCCTACTCCAGTCAGAACTGCACCGCCTGCTGCACCTGCTTCGACACCTCGTACCCTTACTCCGTGCCTGGAGCCCATTAGTGAGGAGGAAGTTGAGTCTCCGGCACCACTGGGCCTTACCCTCGGCAGGCCGAGGGAAATCTTCAACATCTCCGACTAGCGCGTTATTCCGCGACGCACCGCGCTCGCTTGTAATATTTGTGTGTTATGTAAAATAGGTTGATGGGAGTAGTCTCTTTGCGCATCATGTAGGATCTTGGAGGAGTGCACTAGTTTTAATAACATGTCATGATGTGTACCCACACCCTGAGTGACGTATGTATAATTAGAACCTGCGTGAAAAATATGTACTAGCAGCCCTTCTCCGTGCGCAATCAACCAGTTATTTTCAAAAATCTCTTTCGAGCTCGTGTTTGGTTGCTTTGCAAAGTCTTGGTTTATTTTGCTGCTCGGTTCTTCTCAGATTTTCTGCTTTATTACCCCAGAGTAAGAAATGACTTGTCCCTGGACACGTTCCATGCCAAGTCCGCCAGAAGAAAATTATGGCACACAGACAGACAACAATTTCACACAGGGGCAGTCAAGTCAGCAGGGCAGTGAGACGGCATTTTCTCAAGTGTGCCGTCTTTACGAGCAAAGTCAGCAACAACACCAAGAAATGATGAACCATGTCATTAACATGGGAAATCACCGCGAGCCATACCAACAACACTCAAAATTGTCTGAATTTCAGAAGACACGTCCAACAACGTTTTCGCACATAGACAAACCTCTTGAGGCCGATGATTGGCTTCGAGATATTGAAAGGAAATTAATTGTGGCACAATGCTCAGACCGTGAAAAAGTGATGTACGCACCACATTACCTTACTGGAGCAGTCGCGTCATGGTGGGAAAATTTCCTGCTTATGCATCCCGACATAAATAATATCACCTGGGAAGATTTCAAGGAAGGCTTTCGTGGGGCACACATCCCTAAGAGTATTATGAAGGTCAAGAAAAGAGAATTTGATGACCTCAAGCAAAGAGGCATGACAGTACAGGAGTACAACAGTCAGTTTGCGCAATTATCACGTTATGCCAACGAAGAGCGAATGACAGAAAATAAGAAGATGGAGAAATTCCTGGATGGACTGGCACCAGCACTAAAATGCCAGTTAGTCGTACACACTTTTCCAGATTTCAAGACACTGGTAGACAAAGCCATTACGTTGGAAAATGAACGTCGCAGTCTGGAAGACATTCGCAAGAGAAAAAGGGATCAGACCAACCACCCCCGCAACAACAAGAATAAGGTGAATTTCCAGAGGAATGGGGTGAACAGACCCACGACCAATGACACACGCCCAAACAAGAATTTTCATGCAAGAGACAAGGATTTCAACTATCGCTCGGGTGTTACCTGCTACGCATGTGGAGAAGAGGGACACTATGCTAAACAATGCCCTAAGCCAAGAAACTCAGCACCGAAGCCAAACAGCAACGGAAACAATTCCGCGCCCAAGCGTAACAACTTCAACCCAAATAACAATCACATGAAAGGCCACCTGAACCATGTGACCAAGGAGCAAGCACATGATGCACCGGATATCGTACTCGGTACGTTCCCTGTCAACACAATACCTGCCACAGTTTTGTTTGACTCTGGAGCTTCTCATTCGTTCATTTCGAAGAATTTTGCTTTGCAACATGGTTTTTCAATGCTTCCCTTGGGAAAATCAATGACCATCAAGTCCCCCGGAAGTAAGCAGATCACTCAGAATTACTGCCAAGGTTTGACCATTGAAATTGAGGGATTAAAGTTTCACGCAAACCTCATCGTGTTGGAAAACAAAGGACTGGATGTTATCCTAGGTATGGATTGGCTAACCACCAATAAAGGATTTATCGACTGCTTCAACAGGACAGTGATTCTTACTCATCATCATGGAAAAACAATAAGAGTCGCAGCTCAGGAAAGACCGGTGTCGCGACAACCAAAATTAAACAAAGTTGATACATCTGAGTTAAGCAAGGTTCCAGTTGTATGTGAATTTCCGGACGTATTTCCCGAGGAACTATCAGGCATGCCGCCAGACAGAGAAATAGAATTCATTATTGAGCTAGCACCAGGAACCACCCCCATATATAAGAAACCATACAGAATGGTACCATCCGAGTTGGTTGAATTAAAGAAGCAAATAAAGGAACTGCTAGACAAAGGATTTATACGGGCCAGCTCCTCACCTTGGGGTTCGCCGGTATTGTTTGCCAAAAAGAAGGATGGGACCATGAGGTTGTGTACAGACTACCGAGCGCTCAACATGGTCACAATCAAGAACAAATATCCGATGCCACGGATAAATGACTTATTTGACCAACTCGTGCAAGCCAAGGTTTTCTCAAAGGTTGATCTAAGGTCAGGTTATCATCAACTGAAAATACAGACATAAGATATCCCGAAGACATCATTCACCTCAAGATACGGACTTTATGAATTTACAGTAATGCCGTTTGGACTGACCAACGCCCCCGCATATTTCGTCCACCTCATGAACAAGGTATTTATGAAATTCATGGACAAATTTGTGGTGGTATTTATTGATGATATCTTGGTATATTCAAAGACACCGGAGGAACATGTTGAACACCTCCGCATTGTGCTGGGAGAATTAAGGAAACACCAACTTTACGCCAAATTTAGCAAATGTGAATTTTGGTTGAGACAAGTGGGTTTCCTAGGACACGTATTAACACAAGAAGGAGTTGCTGTGGACCCAGATAAAGTCAAGGCTGTACTTGGCTGGAAGTCGCCAGCCAGTGTAACGGATATACGCAGTTTCCTCGGTATGGCCGGATATTACAGAAGGTTCATTGAAGGATTTTCCACCATAGCCAAACCAATGACACATCTACTCAAGAAGGATAAGAAATTCGTGTGGACCGAAGCATGTGAGAAAAGCTTCCAAGAGCTCAAAAAGAGGTTAACAACAGCCCCGGTATTAATTATACCAAACATACACAAGAGTTTTGAAGTATATTGCGACGCATCCCGGAAAGGCCTCGGATGCGTACTGATGCAAGAAGGCAAAGTAGTCGCCTACGCTTCCCGGCAACTGCGAAAACATGAAGAAAATTATCCTACTCATGATTTGGAGTTGGCAGCAGTCATTCATGCACTCAAGGAGTGGAGGCACTTTTTGATTGGAAATCGCTGTGAAATATATACGGACCATAAGAGCCTCAGATATATTTTCACACAGCTAGAGCTCAATTTACGACAACGACGCTGGCTGGAACTAGTAAAAGATTACGATGTTGGTATCCACTATCACCCAGGAAAAGCAAACGTGGTAGCAGATGCTCTCAGCCGTAACCCCAGCCCGAACAGTGGCAGCATACAGAACCTGAGACCCGAATTTCAGCAAGAATTCGCCAGACTCAACCTAATGATGGTCACGGAAGGGTAAGTATCCAAGCTAGAAATACAGCCTACGTTAATAGAGCAAATAAAGAAGGCTCAGCTTGGACACCCCATCATCGAAGGGATAAAAAGAAAAGTAAGTCAGGGCAAGGCCTCAGAAATCACCATAGACAGTGAAGGAATATTATGGTTCGGAGACAGACTTTGCGTACCGAATAGCAACGACCTTAAATAGCAAATTATAGCAGAAAGCCACACCGCTCCATACTCAATCCACCCTGGAGGTACGAAAATGTACAAGGATATTCAGGAAAGATTTTGGTGGCATGGCATGAAGAGGGATATAGCCACATTTATTGCATGCTGCGATTCATGTCAACGCATTAAAGCCAAGCACCAAAAACCCGCAGGACTATTACAGCCAAACAAGATACCAGAATGGAAATGGGACAATATTGGAATGGATTTTATTGTTGGACTACCACGGTCACAACACGGTAATGATGCCATGTGGGTCATCACGGATAGACTGACCAAGGTGGCACATTTCATACCCGTCAAGACAACCCACACCACCCAAAAGCTCGCCAAGCTTTACCTCGCCTGTATAGTATGCCTACATGGGGTCCCCAAGACTATAATATCCGACAGAGGCACTCAGTTCGTCACCAAATTTTGGGACCAGTTTGTAATGCCCAGGATGGGACTATATCTCCTACGTGTCGAGGCACGACTTAAAGATATAAGCCCATCCTAGAATGATCTCAAGTTTGGTATCTTTGCACGACTCGTGTAAAAGAGGGATTAAATTGCAAAAGGAGATAGTTGGCTTACACTCGCCACTTCACACAATACATTACATAAGCAATCATCATTCAAAACATCACAACCCGACTACGGGCGAAGATCAAAAGAAAGATACCAAAACAACATAAAGCCACAGGTCAGGATCGAATCCTAGTAGAAGAACCACTACTGATCGTCGAAACGTAACAAGCATACGGCCAACTCTTCATCGAGCTCCCCGTGAAGAACTGATCCAACCCTGCAACATACTCGGCTGAACCTGCATCTGGTGTGGTGAAGTAACTATGAGCCACAGAGGACTCAGCAATCCCGTTCCCGGGTAAAAAGACTATTTAAGCCTTGGGAGAGGATAAGGCTGAAGAAAAGAATAAGTGTCTGCAACAGCAACTAGCAACTAGCTTACGTAAAAGAGAGCGAGAAGAGAAGTGCCTCGGTCGAGAGATGATCACGAAGTGATCCTAGCTACAGCTCACCAAACATAACCCCACCGTGTTCAACTCCCGAATCCCTATTCGGAAATTGACAGTCACGGTACACACGCTGGTAGTGTATTGGAACATTGTGTCAAGTTATCTACAACCGGATATTAACAAGCTCCCATCTGCCACATAACCGCGGGCACGGCTTTCGAAAGTTCAAACCCTGCAGGGGTGTTCCAACTTGACCCATTACAAGCCCACGATCCGCGGAGTCGCAACTCCATAGGTGGGAAGACCCGAGTATTCTCGGAATCCCGTGCTCAAGTTAAACCGAACTAAGGTAAGGCTAATCCAGCAAATCCTCCCGGCGTGTCGACACCTTGATAGTAGCCGCGCGTATCTAAGTCTCAGGACACGACCGGATGGGTGAAGCTACGGGTTTTTACCAAACCTCGAGTTTCCTCGTGGTGGCCCCGCAGGCTCCCCGTTTCGGACCAACACTCATGTGGAGCACTGGCCCGGGGTTGTTGAATTAAGAAAGAGGGTTTGCAAGACCCTTATGCAAGTTTTATTAGTTATTAGGCGAATAGTACCAATGTTGGGACTTGCTGGAAAAGACTTAGCACTTAGCGGTTTATCAAGGGGGTCCCATACACCCCAACCGTGTTAGGAACGCATAATCAAGGAACATAACACCGGTTTATACGGTTCCTAATGGCATGAGTGGAACAAATCACCAAGCAAAAGGCTTAGCCTTCCACCCTTGCCAATATATAGATGATTTCAATTAAGCATTTATATAGTGTGATATAACCCAACCAAACTTCAACATGAAGCAAGCATCTTCGATCTTCACCTGCAACTAGCAATGCTATAAGAAGGGCTGAGCGAAGCGTACTTAGCCAAGCAACGGTTTGCATAGGTAGGTTGGTTAAACATGGCAATGGTTACAGTAGGAGGCTGACAAGAAGATCATGGGCATCGAGGCAAAACTATAGAGCGGATCTACTAGCAATAGGCAAAGATAGTAATGGTATCCGGGTTCGGTCATCTTACCTGGAATTCCACAAGGGAGAAGAACGGATCCATGAAGTAGACGGAGCAACAAGTCGAGCGAATCCTCACAACTCCGGAACGAAACCGAAGCTAACAAGAGAAGCAACCGGAAAGAAGCAAAACAACACGGTAAACACACAAGCATAAACATGGCATACGATGCACATCCAAGTATGATGCATGTCCGGTTTAAATATGCATGGCATGGCAAAGTGCACAAACAAAACTACAAGTTAAGTGTGCAACGAGTTGCATAGTGACGAAACACCACATTATAATTATTTAATTGACTCTCGTTATTTACAAGACAAGATCAAATGTTTTTAACATAGCAAGAGGTGAAGCATAATAAAACTATACTAACTAGGCAATTTAAATGAGGCCGGAAAATAACAACAACATATCCGGAAAATCCCCATGAGCATGTTTAACAATTATAAAGCAACAACAATTAACATTATATAATGTTGTTAATATGATGCGGATGACATGATCAAGTTTATGCAATTTTTATTAAAAGGTTAACATAAGAGATATGAAGCATTGTCACCGTGGTGAAAGGAACGGGTGCCACGGCAACGATCCGAAAATGATGCAACGCAACATCTCGGTTCCGGTAACTCGTTGAGAGACCGGTGCAAAAGAAGAATCGACGTGAGCAAGTCAAACAAGATGAAAGTGGGTGCGATCCCGTCATCGGGTTCCCACGAGTCGGCGACGAGGCAACCGAGGAACACGACAAAAGATGAAACGACACGGTGCACACACGGGAAACATTTCATACAACACGAGCAAGCATCACACGGGCCACGTCTCGGGGTTATACCTTCGAAGCGTGCGTTTCGGGGCGGTTCGAGACGTAGAGGAAGAAGGCGTTCACGTGACCGAAGAGGAAGAAGCCGTTCACGAGGCGGTAGTTGTACTCAGGTGACGGTAGCGGAAGTAGACGTTCTCGTAGATGTACATGTCGACGGTAGTGGTACTTGTCGGGATCGTCGTCGACGTAGGGGTACACGTTCGTTTCGGAGAGGGACTTGATGAACCCAACATCTTCGGGGCGACGGTAGTGGAACTTGGCGACGGTAGTCGTTCTCGCGACGAGTTCGTAGATGTACTTGGCGCATCCATCTTTTCCGGGCGACGGTAGTGGAACTCGTTCCGTAGTTGTTCATGTCATCGATGTCGGGGTACTTGGTCGGGTCGCCGTGTACTCGTTCATGTAGTCGTTCACGAAAATGGTCATGTAGCTGCTCGGGTCCGTACCTAGCGGTTCTTGGCGCTCCTGGTACTTGAGATAAACAAAAAAAACAGCAACAACAAAACAAAAGGAAAAAAAGGCTGCGGGGTCCAGCAGGTGAGACGCAGCATCAGCGATGGAGGGGCTCGGCCTTGGCGCCATGGGTCTTCGGCCTGCTGGAGAACGGAGGGTGCTGCTCGGGGGGGCGACCACGGCTTGGCGAGGAGGACGGGGAGGACGAGCGCCTCCATGGCGAGCAGGAGAACGGGCGGCTGCAGGCGTCACACGCTGGAGGGAGACAAGGCAGGGGCGGCGACCTGCCTTGCGACAGAGGGGGTCGGCGCGAGCGAGCCAGAGGGCCGGAGGGAGGCGCGGACGAGGCCCTCGCGGTTGGAGGAGACCGGCGACGGCGGCTCGAAGGCAGGAGGCAGGGCGGCTCCTGGCCGGCGATAGAAAGGCGCGGAGGAGGGAGACCTCAGGAGCGGAGGGGCGATGGCGATCGAGGAGCTAGAACGGAGGGAGCCGCAGGCTCCTGGCGCTGGAGGGAAGAGGCGAGGTGGAGCGGCGGCCTGGCGCGCCGGTGGCCTTGGCTGCGGGGCGGCTCGCGGAAGAAAGGTGCGGGCCGGCCTGGACGAGGGCGAGGCGAGCGGACTCGAGGGAACGGGATCGGGGCGCTGCTGGAGTGAAAGGAAGGCAGAGGCTTGGCGCTGGGAGGATCGAGCGGACGCTGCGTGCGAGCGAGGAGAGTGAGGGAAAAGAGGGAGACTGGCGGTGCAAGGGGAAGAGGGAGGAGCGATCGAGCGGTGGGGAGAGTCGCTAGCTAGGGTTCGGTGGGGATCGGGCCAGTGGCGGCTGGGCCCGAGGCCAGATGGGCCAGAAGGGAGGAGGAGGCCCAAGAGGGAAGGCTGCAGCTGGGCTGCTCTTCTTCTTTTTATTTCTTTAGCAGAAACAAAAGAGAAGAAAAGAAAAAGAGGAGGGGGGTTAGACAAGAATTAGGACAAAGGTTAATTTTTCTCGGGCTCGTAAAAATGAGCACGACCGGAGAAAAATACAAAAGGCCAGATCGGAAAATAATTCGAACATATTTGAATTTAATTCAAATGGGTTTGAACTAAGACTTGAATATAGAAGTGTCCAAAAATGTTCGAATTTTCGGAGGAACCTCGAAACAACGGAAAAGAATTATTGGCAAGGTTTTTACGGAGTAACTCGAAGTGAAATAGGCATGGGGAAATTATGCAAGTGTGTTGGGTTAATTCCAACGAATGGAATATTATTAATATAGCTCCCTAGATATCGGGAGGGCATATGTTTTAAAGAGAAGACACTCTTCCCTCGATTTAAATGGACCGAAGGTCCACACGATTTATTTAGGTTGAGATGCAAAAAAAAATGACATGATGGCATGATGACATGATGCAATGCAAAAATAAATAACACAAGCACAAAGAACACACGGGAGAACCCGGAACATCTGGAATCTTCTGGAATCTTCTGGAATCTTCTGGGACGTCGGTCTTCGGGCGTCACAACTCTCCCACACTAACAGAGGATCTCGACCCGAGATCCTAGAGATAGCACCGGGTAAAAACGGAAGAGGAAGAGGTAAAACAAAGTTGCTTCTTTGACAGACGAGTGAAACCAAAGAACCTAAGAGGTAGAACAATCTTGAAAGAAAGAATACAACGGAGATGAACGAAGTTAAGAGCACTCCGGTAAAAGGAGGAACAAGGAACATTACAAGAGCCTTGCAGGTTGAAAGACAAGAATTAAGAGCTTACGAACCAAAAGAATATGAAACCACAACGGTATAGCCAAGGAATAAGAATGACAGAATTTGGACAGCACTCCGTCTGAAAATGGAAGGAATGAACAAGAACTTGAGAAGATGGATGATAGTTGATGAAAATAGCCACATTGTCTCCGAAAACAATTGAAAGAATGGCACAAGGGGTAAGAGAGATTTCAGACAGCACTCCGGTTAAAAGAGAGTTAAAACTAGATAAGATGACGGAACTTGAATGAAAAATACAACACTCCGGTTAAAATGACAAGCAAGGGAGAGAACATGATCTCGATAAAACGAGATGATGGTTTGGAGAGAGCAACATCTCAAAGCCTCTGGAATGAAAGAATAGCATATAATCAAAGAAAGACTTGAACGGAGAAGAAAATGACAACATCTTTCAAAATTGAATTTGAAAGAGCATCCTTACGAAGAAGGGTTGAACAGAGTTGTTGGAATTCAACAACGAAAGGAATAAGCTCGTTGTGGGCTTATGGAAAACATCTCAAAATTAAGAGGTGATAACCAGCCACTAACGGAAACAATTGATTGCATTGGGATCAACAAGGAGATGAAAAACTTATTTCACCGGAAGGATAAATGAAGAACTTGGGTCATTAATAAGCACCATAATAGCAACAATTCTCAGGGAAAACTTTTAGGTGAAATACAACCCAAAATAACTCCAATGAATAAACTGAAAGGTTGAAAAGATCTCTTGAACAAAGAAAAATGATGGATTTAAATATTTCATTCCTGACAACTAGTGAATCATAGAACATGAAGGAATTGTCAAGAATGACATACCACCATCTGAAAAGATAAGGTAGAAAGAATTGCAATTGGAAGCATGATGAAGAATGCTTGAGCTCCAACAAGAATCTTGATGAAGACTTCGAGGATGAATTAAATGATGATGAACCAGCATGAGAACTCCGATAATGAAAGCATGAGAAGCGAAAGATGAAAAGAAAAAGATTCAAGGCCTGCGATGAATTAGATGGAGCTTTGAAATGATATAATTGAAATAACATGGAGCTCCGGAAAACAAGATGAACAACTTAGAACCAAGGATAAGATATGATGAACAAGCTCTGAAGAAAGAGATTACTCACTTCGAGGAAAAAATAAGAATAAGAATTATGTCATGCATCTCCTTCACCAATTTAAATTGATGACAACCAAAGGATTGGCATACTACTTATTCTCGTTGGAAAGAATTAAGAGAGATCTCGCACAAGCTTGGGTAAATCTTCAATGAAGCACCGGTAGGATTGTGAAAAGAACAAATGAATTAAAATGATAACAACGGAAGAGTAAACTTGAAAGAACCACCGTAAGAATATGGGGACGAACGAAGAGACATCAATGAAGAATATTTAGAGGACGAAGTTGAAAACTGAGAACGAAGAAATATTCTGAAATGATGGCCTTCGGAAAATCACAAGAAAGAATTCATGAAATGCTTCGGATGGGTATAAAAGAATTCCTCACAATCTGAACAATAATGAGGATGGCAAGAAGCTAGAACCACGAATCTTCAAGAGAACGGGCCAAGATTTAAGAGAAACACTTCTCTGGTCTTCAAATGTTGAGAATGAAGACGAGAAATGCCATAAGAATTGTTGAGCACTCCGGAATGAAGAATTAAAAAGGTTGAACCAATGATGAAAAATAATTTGAAAGCGATCTTGGAGAAGGTATGTGACTGATGGGAATCATTCTTACGTCACACTTGAAAAGAATTTCAGAATACTCCGGAAAATAGAAGAGTCAGGTAAGATCCTGGGAAAAGACCTGTGGGTTAGGGCCCACTCAAAAGAAATCACCGTTGAAAAAGATTGCTTGAGAGATATTGCATCGGTTGAATTAAATGACTTGAATAAGATGAGAATCCTCAAAATAATTTGAACGGAATAAGAATGGAATTATGAATCTTCAGCACTCCGGATATGAATAAGAGAGGAGAATGATTAATTTGTGCACCGGAATAAGAAAGCATGATGAAAAGAGGAAAAAGGATAAGATCAACACCGAAATCTTGAATTACATCCACCGGCAGAATTAGAGAACAAAAGAATGATGAACTTGAAGCTCTTGAGCATCTTCACGACAAATCACCGGATATGAACATTGAAGGAAAAGAATGAAGGAATGTCACATGAATAAATGGATACTTCATCTGAGAATTTCTTGCTCCGAGAAGAAGTGTGGGAGGGTGGGGGAAAACAAAGACAACTTGGGATGAATGAAACAGACAAATCGTCAGATTTCTCAACGACGTCTGTATGGAATAACTTGAAGAGAAGGCACACCGGTTGGAAAGAATTTAACATAACCATCTTGATGAATAAGAAGGACTAGCACTCCCATAGAAATATGAGAACACCGATTAAGAAAGGTATGGAATCAACATTTGACATCGAAGCAACTCGAATTCCAGAATCAAAACAAAAACAAAGGGTAGATATGTTGCAGCAGGTCTTCACAATATCATCTGAATAGAGAATTGAATGAATGAATTCCGCAGGTACATCAACTTGTCGAGAAGCCACTTGGGAGAACAAAAGGTAAATAAAAAGGAACAAGGAACAGATGGAACAAATACAAAATAGAAGTTTCGTTCGACATCTTCGTGCTGAAAGCTCATGGAACGTGTTACAAAAGGGTTTTGCAATCCCCGGATCAGCATAGCCAAGGACCCTTTAAGATGCAACTCCCGATCAGAACAAGTCCATAAAACCACTTCACTCAATGTAGAACCCCAAACTTCATATCGTGCATCCGTTGGAAGAATGCCTAGAACTACTGGATGAACCCACCTATTAATTTCCGAAAGTTTCCAGTTATGCAATCAGGTGTTGGGGATACACGGGAAGCACCGCGCAATCAACTCTAAACCTACATCCAGGTGTATCCATCCTTCAACACATAACCAGTTGTTCTCGGAAACTGTTTACCTCGGACCTTCGAAACGCATCCACTATACAAGCTATGGCAATACTCCCGAACTACCTCCCCAGTACTGGGTGATGTCGGGGTTATCTTGCCACTAACAGTATAGGAGAGTTTTCGATGTCGGCCGTCTTAAGTATTCTAGTACTGCCGCGATGGATTTGTGACGACAACACCTCGGAGCTCAACTCCCCGGGACACTGCCACAACCCCTAATGACAGGAGGCATCGAGAAAAATGTTCTCGTCACAAAGACATCGAAACAATCCAAACAATACTCGCGAGATCCTAAAAAAATTGGTGCAATTTTTGAAAGTAGAAGAGGCAAGAGTAATCGTCAGGAGTCCTCACCAGAGTGAAAAGGGATGAGGAGCAAAGAAATCCTACTCTCCGATATAAATATAGGACTCAAAACATTTTTCAGTGTGTGCCTAGACTCAACCGTCAACGATTCGATCAATCAGTGGGGGCTTCTAGGTCGGAGAAGGCTCTGAATACCAACTTGTAATGCCCAGGATGGGACTATATCTCCTACGTGTCGAGGCACGACTTAAAGATATAAGCCCATCCTAGAATGATCTCAAGTTTGGTATCTTTGCACGACTCATGTAAAAGAGGGATTAAATTGCAAAAGGAGATAGTTGGCTTACACTCGCCACTTCACACTTCACACAATACATTACATAAGCAATCATCATCCAAAACATCACAACCCGACTATGGGCGAAGATCAAAAGAAAGATACCAAAACAACATAAAGCCACAGGTCAGGATCGAATCCTAGTAGAAGAACCATTACTGATCGTTGAAACGTAACAAGCATACGGCCAACTCTTCATCGAGCTCCCCGTGAAGAACTGATCCAACCCTGCAACATACTCGGCTGAACCTGCATCTGGTGTGGTGAAGTAACTGTGAGCCACAGAGGACTCATCAATCCCGTTCCCGGGTAACAAGACTATTTAAGCCTTGGGAGAGGATAAGGCTGAAGAAAAGAATAAGTGTCTGCAGCAGCAACTAGCAACTAGCTTACGTAAAAGAGAGCGAGAAGAGAAGTGCCTCGGTCGAGAGATGATCACGAAGTGATCCTAGCTACAGCTCACCAAACATAACCCCACCGTGTTCAACTCCCGAATCCCTATTCGGAAATTGACAGTCACGGTACACACGCTGGTAGTGTATTGGAACATTGTGTCAAGTTATCTACAACCGGATATTAACAAGCTCCCATCTGCCACATAACCGCGGGCACGGCTTTCGAAAGTTCAAACCCTGCAGGGGTGTTCCAACTTGACCCATTACAAGCCCACGATCCGCGGAGTCGCAACTCCATAGGTGGGAAGACCCGAGTATTCTCGGAATCCCGTGCTCAAGTTAAACCGAACTAAGGTAAGGCTAATCCAGCAAATCCTCCCGGCGTGTCGACACCCTGATAGTAGCCGCGCGTATCTAGGTCTCAGGACACGACCGGATGGGCGATTCTACAGGTTTTTACCAAACCTTGAGTTTCCTCGAGGTGGCCCCGCAGACTCCCCGTTTCGGACCAACACTCATGTGGAGCACTGGCCCGGGGGTTGAATTAAATTAAAAGGGATAGCTAGTCCACATGCAAGTTTTATTAGTTATTAGGCAAATAGTACCAAATGTTGGGACTTGCTGGAAAAGACTTAGCACTTAGCGGTTTATCAAGGGGGTCCCATACACCCCAACCGTGTTAGGAACGCATAATCAAGGAACATAACACCGGTTTATACGGTTCCTAACGGCATGAGTGGAACAAATCACCAAGCAAAAGGCTTAGCCTTCCACCCTTGCCAATATATAGATGATTTCAATTAAGCATTTATATAGTGTGATATAACCCAACCAAACTTCAACATGAAGCAAGCATCTTCGATCTTCACCTGCAACTAGCAATGCTATAAGAAGGGCTGAGCGAAGCGTACTTAGCCAAGCAACGGTTTGCATAGGTAGGTTGGTTAAACATGGCAATGGTTACAGTAGGAGGCTGACAAGAAGATCATGGGCATCGAGGCAAAACTATAGAGCGGATCTACTAGCAATAGGCAAAGATAGTAATGGTATCCGGGTTCGGTCATCTTGCCTGGAATTCCACAAGGGAGAAGAACGGATCCATGAAGTAGACGGAGCAACAAGTCGAGCGAATCCTCACAACTCCGGAACGAAACCGAAGCTAACAAGAGAAGCAACCGGAAAGAAGCAAAACAACACGGTAAACACACAAGCATAAACATGGCATACGATGCACATCCAAGTATGATGCATGTCCGGTTTAAATATGCATGGCATGGCAAAGTGCACAAACAAAACTACAAGTTAAGTGGAGATCAATATGCAACGAGTTGCATAGTGACGAAACACCACATTATAATTATTTAATTGACTCTCGTTATTTACAAGACAAGATCAAATGTTTTTAACATAGCAAGAGGTGAAGCATAATAAAACTATACTAACTAGGCAATTTAAATGAGGCCGGAAAATAACAACAACATATCCGGAAAATCCCCATGAGCATGTTTAACAATTATAAAGCAACAACAATTAACATTATATAATGTTGTTAATATGATGCGGATGACATGATCAAGTTTATGCAATTTTTATTAAAAGGTTAACATAAAAGATATGAAGAATTGTCACCGTGGTGAAAGGAACGGGTGCCACGGCAACGATCCGAAAATGATGCAACGCAACATCTCGGTTCCGGTAACTCGTTGAGAGACCGGTGCAAAAGAAGAATCGACGTGAGCAAGTCAAACAAGATGAAAGTGGGTGCGATCCCGTCACCGGGTTCCCACGAGTCGGCGACGAGGCAACCGAGGAACACAATAAAAGATGAAACGGCACGGTGCACACACGGGAAACATTTCATACAACATGAGCAAGCATCACACGGGTCATGTCTCGGGGTTATACCTTCGAAGCGTGCGTTTCGGGGCGGTTCGAGACGTAGAGGAAGAAGGCGTTCACGTGACCGAAGAGGAAGAAGCCGTTCACGAGGCGGTAGTTGTACTCGGGCGACGGTAGCGGAAGTAGACGTTCTCGTAGATGTACATGTCGACGGTAGTGGTACTTGTCGGGATCGTCGTCGACGTAGGGGTACACGTTCGTTTCGGAGAGGGACTTGATGAACCCAACATCTTCGGGGCGACGGTAGTGGAACTTGGCGACGGTAGTCGTTCTCGCGACGAGTTCGTAGATGTACTTGGCGCATCCATCTTTTCCGGGCGACGGTAGTGGAAATCGTTCCGTAGTTGTTCATGTCATCGATGTCGGGGTACTTGGTCGGGTCGCCGTGTACTCGTTCATGTAGTCGTTCACGAAAATGGTCATGTAGCTGCTCGGGTCCGGACCTAGCGGTTCTTGGCGCTCCTGGTACTTGAGATAAACAAAAAAAAACAGCAACAACAAAACAAAAGGAAAAAAAGGCTGCGGGGTCCAGCAGGTGAGACGCAGCATCAGCGATGGAGGGGCTCGGCCTTGGCGCCATGGGTCTTCGGCCTGCTGGAGAACGGAGGGTGCTGCTCGGAGGGGGGGGGGGCGACCACGGCTTGGCGAGGAGGACGGGGAGGACGAGCGCCTCCATGGCGAGCAGGAGAACGAGCGGCTGCAGGCGTCGCGCGCTGGAGGGAGACAAGGCAGGGGCGGCGACCTGCCTTGCGACGGAGGGGGCCGGCGCGAGCGAGCCAGAGGGCCGGAGGGAGGCGCGGACGAGGCCCTCGCGGTTGGAGTAGACCGGCGACGGCGGCTCGAAGGCAGGAGGCAGGGCGGCTCCTGGCCGGCGATAGAGAGGCGCGGAGGAGGGAGACCTCAGGAGCGGAGGGGCGATGGCGATCGAGGAGCTAGAACGGAGGGAGCCGCAGGCTCCTGGCGCTGGAGGGAAGAGGCGAGGTGGAGCGGCGGCCTGGCGCGCCGGTGGCCTTGGCTGCGGGGCGGCTCGCGGAAGAAAGGTGCGGGCCGGCCTGGACGAGGGCGAGGCGAGCGGACTCGAGGGAATGGGATCGGGGCGCTGCTGGAGTGAAAGGAAGGCAGAGGCTTGGCGCTGGGAGGATCGAGCGGACGCTGCGTGCGAGCGAGGAGAGCGAGGGAAAAGAGGGAGACTGGCGGCGCAAGGGGAAGAGGGAGGAGCGATCGAGCGGTGGGGAGAGTCGCTAGCTAGGGTTCGGTGGGGATCGGGCCAGTGGCGGCTGGGCCTGAGGCCAGATGGGCCAGAAGGGAGGAGGAGGCCCAAGAGGGAAGGCTGCAGCTCGGCTGCTCTTCTTCTTTTTATTTCTTTAGCAGAAACAAAAGAGAAGAAAAGAAAAAGAGGAGGGGGGTTAGACAAGAATTAGGACAAAGGTTAATTTTTCTCGGGCTCGTAAAAATGAGCACGACCGGAGAAAAATACAAAAGGCCAGATCGGAAAATAATTCAAACATATTTGAATTTAATTCGAATGGGTTTGAACTAAGACTTGAATATAGAAGTGTCCAAAAATGTTCGAATTTTCGGAGGAACCTCGAAACAACGGAAAAGAATTATTGGCAAGGTTTTTACGGAGTAACTCGAAGTGAAATAGGCATGGGGAAATTATGCAAATGTGTTGGGTTAATTCCAACGAATGGAATATTATTAATATAGCTCCCTAGATATCGGGAGGGCATATGTTTTAAAGAGAAGACACTCTTCCCTCGATTTAAATGGACCGAAGGTCCACACGATTTATTTAGGTTGAGATGCAAAAAAAATATGACATGATGGCATGATGACATGATGCAATGCAAAAATAAATAACACAAGCACAAAGAACACACGGGAGAACCCGGAACATCTGGAATCTTCTGGAATCTTCTGGGACGTCGGTCTTCGGGCGTCACACAGTTGTAGCAAGCCCTCGGAACGCAACTAACGTTCAGTACAGCTTATCACCCCCAGACGGGAGGACAAACGGAACGAGTAAATCAAATACTCGAAGACATGCTAAGGGCATGTGTCCTCACATATGGGACCAGTTGGGAGGAAAGCCTACCATATGCTGAGTTTGCATATAACAATAGTTACCAAGCTAGCCTGCAAATGGCACCTTTCGACGCTTTGTACGGACGAAGATGCCGTACTCCATTGAACTAGTCGGAAACCGGGGACAGTCGCATATTCGGCCCAGATATGTTAAAGGAAGCCGAGGAGAGAGTAAAAATAATACGGGATCGACTCAAAACCGCCCAAAGCCGACAAAAGAGCTATTACGATCAAAAGCATCGGGAAATAAGTTTTGAGCCCGGTGAATACGTATACTTACGAGTATCACCTATGAGAGGGCTGCAACGATTCAAAGACAAAGGGAAACTAGCACCACGATTCATCGGACCCTTTCGTATAGTTGCACGGAAAGGCACAGTAGCTTATCAGCTGGACCTTCCCAAGGAACTGTCAGACATCCACGATGTGTTCCACATCTCGCAACTACGGAAGTGTGTAAGCAACCCAGAGAAACATGTGTCACATGAAAACCTTGATGTGCAACCAGATCTCACCTACCGAGAACACCTAGTAAAGATTTTGGAGGAGTCTGAAAGGAGAACCCGTCAGAAGTCAATTAAATTCCTCAAGGTTCATTGGAGTAATCACACAGAGGATGAGGCAACGTGGGAAAGGAAAGATTTCCTTCGGACAGAACAGCCACACCTATTTGAGGATCAGCTGAAATCTCGGGGACGAGATTTTTCCTAAGGGGGTAGGTGTTGTAACACCCCAAACTTTTTAGTTGGTTTTCTCCCAAAATTTTGGCCTTTTGGAAGAGGGTTATTTTATCTTTTCTTGAACCTCTTCTAAAATCTTTCTGGCCAAGGTTTTTGGAGATTTCTCAAGCTTGGTTATTGACCTTGAAGATCTTCTCTTGGGTTGGCTCAATCCCAAGTTGAGTTTCAAAGAGGTTGTTTGTTTTCTCCCCTACTTGAGTTTTGTCTTTCAAATTTGGTCTTGGACTTATC
>LR738711.1:243963925-243994176 GCA_902687465.1 Secale cereale
GTTCTTTTTATTTATAAGCCCTTTATGTGATGTCACTCAGACGTCCGACTATGGCATTCTTTTATTTATAAGCCATTTGTGTGATGTCGCTCAGACGTCCGACTGTGGCATTCTTTTTTATTTATAAGCCCTTTATGCGATGTCGCTCAGACGTCCGACTAAGGCAGCCTTGTTATTTATTTTGCTATAAACCCTTTAGGTGGTGTCGCTCAGACGCCCGACTGTGGCCTGCTATCATTTACTATTTTTCTTACGAGGCGTCACTCAGACACTCGTTTAGTCTCCTTCCATTTATCTTTTGGATTTCGGGAGGATTACCGCCCGACTTCCATCATTGCATACAACACTTTAATATTTTAATCCGGTCGCATTTTTGCTGGAATACTCATATGCATCATGTTGGCATTTATTATATCTTAAGTCCGAACTGTCTTGCAAGTACATTCAAAGTACTCACCTGGCTTGTTGATTTGGCCATATGTGGACGAAGGCGATCTCATGGATGAAGAATTCGATAGCGAGTCCGACGCTTAGTGGAGTCCTAGTCAGTCCCTTGCGATCCTGGAGCTGATCACTGTTTTATAACCGCTTCCGCCTACCACCAAATAAATTCATCGGGTCTCACTCCGATACTCGATGAGCTGTAATATTTTGGAGTCACATCACCCACTTCACTGTGACATATTCCACCACCTTTTATTACGAGTTAGTAGTATGCCACCCTGCCTTGTGTCATATCCGCCTCTATGTATTATATTGGCGCGCTTGTAATAAAATTGTTGAGCAACCCCAGCTCAACCTTGTATAATATTCACTGTACTGGAATTCTGTGCCAAGGATTTGTCTTCCAGCAGGTAATAATATCCCTCGCTGGTTTAATAAAAATGTCGGCCTTCCGGTAATTATTTTACTGAAGGACCGGTCCTGACACACTTGTGACAAAGTGCCTCTTTGGTGTGACAATGAAAGTGCCATCAAGATTTCTCTCAACCCGATGCAACACTTCAAGACGAAGCATATAGAGATTCGGTATCACTTCATCCGGGATCATATACGGCAAGGAGAGATCGAGCTTCACTATGTCAACACTCATGATAACCTTGCAAATATCTTCACAAAGCCTTTGGATGAAGCCAGATTTCGCGAGTTAAGGCATGAGCTAAATATCATTGATTTGAGCAATGCGGCTTGAGCACGTGCACACCCCACCATACTCTTCATATTGTCTAATCTAGATGTAGGCATGGACATAGGGGGAGTGTTGTTCTCTCAATGAACTCTCTCTCCCCCCATTATGCATAAATTGATCAAGTCTTTCACATTAACCATCTTTGATGGTACTTGTGCTTCAAGCACGAGTTTTGGTCATGGGCCCAAGGTTAAAATCTTCGCGGCGCCATACCTCTTGACTCAAACATAGGTGGCTTCGTGTTGGGGAACGTTGTATTTTCAAAATTTTCCTACGATCACGCAAGATCTATCTACTAGATGCATAGCAACGAGGGCCAGAGTGTGTCTACGTACCCTCGTAGACCGGGAGCGGAAGCGTGTAGTGACGCGGTTGATGTAGTCGAACTTCTTCACGATCCAACCGATCAAGTACCGAACGTACGGAACCTCCGCGTTCAGCACACGTTCAGCTTGATGACGTCCCACGAGCTCCTGATCCAGTTGAGCTTCACGGGAGAGTTTCGTTAGCACGACGGCG
This sequence comes from Secale cereale, assembly GCA_902687465.1. Taxonomy (NCBI): domain Eukaryota; kingdom Viridiplantae; phylum Streptophyta; class Magnoliopsida; order Poales; family Poaceae; genus Secale; species Secale cereale. Next base: position 243,965,634 of record LR738711.1, read on the forward strand.
TGGTGACGGATGTGATGAAGTTACCGTCGCAGGGCTTCGCCTAAACGCTGCAACGATATGACCGAGGTGTGTTACTGTGGAGGGGGGCACCGCACACGGTTGGGAGAGATCAACTGATCAACTTGTGTGTCTATGGGGTGCCTCTACCCCCGTATATAAAGGAGTGGAGGAGGGGGAGGGCCGGCCCTCTCTATGGCGCGCCCTAGGGGAGTCCTACTCCCACAGGGAGTAGGATTCCTCCTTTCCTAGTAGAACTAGGAGCCCTTCCAAGTAGTAGGAGTAGGAGAGAAGGAAGGAAAAAGAGAAGAGAAGGAAGGAGGGGGCGCAGCCCCTCCCCCTAGTCCAATTCGGACTAGCCTTGGGGGGTGGGGGGTGCGCAGCCTCCTCTCTTTCTTTCCCCTAAAGCCCAATAAGGCTCATATACTCCCCGATGAATTCCCGTAACTCTCCGGTACTCTGAAAAATACACGAATCACTCGGAACCTTTTCGATGTCCAAATATAGTCGTCCAATATATCGATCTTTACGTCTCGACCATTTCGAGACTCCTCGTCATGTCCCCGATCTCATCCGGGACTCTAAACTACCTTCAGTACATCAAAACTCATAAACTCATAATACCGATCGTCATCAAACGTTAAGCGTGCGGACCCTACGGGTTCGAGAACTATGTATACATGACCGAGACTCATCTCCGGTCAATAACCAATAGCGGAACCTGGATGCTCATATTGGCTCCTACATATTCTACGAAAATCTTTATCGGTCAAACCGCATAACATCATACGTTGTTCCCTTTGTCATCAGTATGTTACTTGCCCGAGATTCGATCATCGGTATCTCAATACCTAGTTCAATCTCCTTACCGGCAAGTCTCTTTACTCGTTCCGTAATACATCATCCCGTGACTAACTCATTAGTCATTTGCTTGCAAGGCTTATTATGATGTGTATTACCGAGAGGGCCCAGAGATACCTCTCCGACACTCGGAGTGACAAATCCTATTCTTGATCTATGTCAACACCACGAACACCTTTGGAGACACCTGTAGAGCATCTTTATAATCACCCAGTTACGTTGTGATGTTTGATAGCACACAAGGTGTTCCTCCGGTATACGGGAGTTGCATAATCTCATAGTCATAAGAACATGTATAAGTCATGAAGGAAGCAATAGCAGCAAAACTAAACGATCATAGTGCTAAGCTAACGAATGGGTCTTGTCCATCACATCATTCTCCTAATGATGTGATCCCGTTGATCAAATGACAACTAATGTCTATGGTTAGGAAACATAACCATCTTTGATCAATGAGCTAGTCTAGTAGAGGCATACTAGGGACACTTTGTTTTGTCTATGTATTCACACATGTACTAAGTTTCCGGTTAATACAATTCTAGCATGAATAATAAACATTTATCATGATATAAGGAAATAAATAATAACTTTATTATTGCCTCTAGGGCATATTTCCTTCAGTCTCCCACTTGCACTAGAGTCAATAATCTAGTTCACATCTCCATGTGATTTAATACCGATAGTTCAAATCGTTATGTGAATAACACCCATAGTTCACATCGCCATGTGACCAATACCCAAAGGGTTTACTAGAGTCAATAATCTAGTTCACATCGCTATGTGATTAACACCCAAGAGTAGTAAGGTGTGATCATGTTTTGCTTGTGAGAGAAGTTTAGTCGACAGGTCTGACACATTCAAATCCGTATGTATTTCACAAATTTCTATGTCTACAATGATTTGCATGGAGCTACTCTAGCTAATTGCTCCCACTTCCAATATGCATCCAGATTGATACTTAGAGTCATCTGGATTAGTATAAAGCTTGCATCGGTGTAACTCTTTACGACGAACTCTTTATCACCTCCATAATCGAGAAACATTTCCTTAGTCATCCAGTAACTAAGGATAATTTTGACTGCCGTCCAGTGATCTACTCCTGGATCACTTTTGTACCTCCTTGCCAAACTCATGGTAAGGTACACAACAGGTTTGGTACATAGCATGGCATACTTTATAGAACCTATGGTCGAGGCATAGGGAATGACCTTCATTCTTTCTCTATCTTCTGCCAAGGTCGGGCTTTGAGTCTTACTCAACTTCATACCTTACAACTCAGGCAATAACTCCTTCTATGACTGATCCATTTTGAACTACTTCAAAAACTCGTCAAGGTATGTACTCATTGAAAAAAAATATCAAGCGTCTCGATCTATCTCTATAGATCTTAAGGCTCAATATGTAAGCAGCTTTACCGAGGTTTTTCTTTGAAAAAACTCCTTTCAAACACTCCTTTATGCTTTCCAGAAAATTCTGCATCATTTCTGATCGACAATATGACATTCACATATACTTATCACAAAGGTTGTAGTGCTCCCACTCACTTTCTTGTAAATACTGGCTTCACTGCAAGTCTGTATAAAACTATATGCTTTGATCAACTTATTAAAGCGTATATTCCAACTCTGAGATGCTTGCACGAGTCCATAGATGGATCACTGGAGCTTGCACACTTTGTTAGCACCTTTTGGATTGACAAAACCTTCTAGTTGCATCATATACAAATCTTCTTTAAGATATCCATTCAGGAATGCAGTTTTGACATCCATTTGCCACATTTCATAATCCAAAAATGCGGCAATTGCTAACATGATTCGGACAGACTTAAGCATCGCTACGGGTGAGAAAGTCTCATCGTAGTCAACTCCTTGAACTTGTCAAAAACTTTTCGCAACAAGTCGAGCTTTGTAAATAGTAACATTACCGTCAGCATCGGTCTTCCTCTTGAAGATCCATTTATTTTTGATGGCTTGCCGATCATTGGGCAAGTCAACCAAAGTCCACACTTTGTTCTCATACATGGATCCCATCTCAGATTTCATGGCCTCAAGCCATTTTGCGGAATATGGGCGCATCATCGCTTCCTCATAGTTCGTAGGTTCATCATGGTCTAGTAACATGATTTCCAGGACCGGGTTTCCGTACAACTCTGGCGCGGAACATACTCTGGTTGATCTACGAAGTTCAGCAGTAACTTGATCCGAAGTTTCATGATCATTATCATAGCTTCCTCACTAATTGGTGTAGGAATCACTGGAAGCGGTTTCTGTGATGTACTACTTTCCAATTTGGGAGAAGGTACAATTACCTCATCAAGTTCCACTTTCCTCCCACTCACTTCTTTCGAGAGAAACTCCTTCTCTAGAAAGGATCCATTCTTAGCAACGAATATCTTGCCTTCGGATCTGTGATAGAAGGTGTACCCAACAGTCTCCTTTGGGTATCCTATGAAGACACATTTCTCCGACTTGGGTTCGAGCTTATCAGGTTGAAGCTTTTTCACATAAGTATCGCAGCCCCAAAATTTAAGAAACGACAACTTTGGTTTCTTGCCAAACCACAGTTCATAAGGCGTCATCTCAACGGATTTAGATGGTGCCCTATTTAACGTGAATGCAGCTGTCTTTAATGCATAACCCAAAACGATAGTGGTAAATCGGTAAGAGACATCATAGATCGCACCATATCTAATAAAGTACGTTTACGATGTTCGGACACACCATTACGCCGTGGTGTTCCGGGTGGCGTGAGCTGTGAAACTATTCCACATTGTTTTAAATGAAGACCAAACTCGTAACTCCAATATTCGCCTCTGCGATCAGATCGTAGAAACTTAATTTTCTTGTTACGATGATTCTCTACTTCACTCTGGAATTCTTTGAACTTTTCAAATGTTTCAGACTTGTGCTTCATCAAGTAGATATACCCATATGTGCTCAAATCATCAGTGAAGGTCAGAAAATAACGATACCCGCCGCGAGCTTCAACACTCATCGGTCCACATACATCAGTATGTATGATTTCCAACAAATCTGTTGCTCGCTCCATTGTTCCGAAGAACGGATTTTTAGTCATCTTGCCCATGAGGCATGGTTCGCAAGCACCAAGTGATTCATAATCAAGTGATTCCAAAAATCCATCACTATGGAGTTTCTTCATGCGCTTTACACCAATATGACCTAAACGGCAGTGCCACAAATAAGTTGCACTATCATTATTAACCTTGCATCTTTTGGCTTCAATATTATGAATATGTGTATCACTACGATCGAGATCCAACAAACTATTTTTCATTGGGTGTATGACCATCAAAGGCTTTATTCATGTAAACAGAATAACAATTATTCTATGACTTTAAATGAATAACCGTATTGCAACAAACATGATCAAATCATATTCATGCTCAACGCAAATGCCAAATAACATTTATTTAGGTTCTACACTAATTCCGAAAGTATAGGGAGTGTGCGATGATGATCAATCTTGGAACCACTTCCAACACACATCGTCACTTCACCTTTAACTAGTCTATGTTCATTCTGCAACTCCCGTTTCGAGTTACTAATTTTAGCAACTGAACCGGTATCAAATACCCAGGGGTTGCTATGAGCACTAGTAAAGTACACATCAATAATCTGTATATCAAATATACTTTTGCTCACTTTGCCATCCTTCTTATCCACCAAGTATCTAGGGCAGTTCCACTTCTAGTGACCATTTCCTTTGCAGTAGAAGCACTTAGTTTCAGGCTTGAGTTTAGCTTTGGGTTTCTTCATGGGAGTGACAACTTGCTTGTCATTCTTCTTAAAGTTCCCCTTCTATCCCTTTTCCCTTTACTTGAAACAAGTGGTCTTGTTAACCATCAACACTTGATGCTGTTTCTTGATTTCTACCTTCGCCGATTTCAGCATCGTAAAGAGCTCGGGAATTACTTTCGTCATCCCTTGCATATTATAGTTCATCACGAAGTTCTACTAACTTGGTGATGGTGTCTAGAGAACTTTGTCAATTACTATCTTATCTGGAAGATTAACTCCCACTTGATTCAAGCAATTGTAGTACCCAGACAATCTGAGCATATGCTCACAGGTTGAGCTATTCTCCTCCATCTTGTAGGCAAAGTACTGTCAGAGGTATCATACCTCTAGACACGGGCATGAGTATGAAATACTAATTTCAACTCTTGGAACATCTTATATGCTTTGTGGTGTTCAAAACAGTTTTGAAGTCCCGGTTCTAAGCCGTAAAGCATGGTGCACTAAACTATCAAGTAGTTATCATACCGAGCTTTTGTCAAAACGTTCATAACGTCTGCATCTGCTCCTGCAATAGGTCGGTCACCTAGCGGTGCATCAAGGACATAATTCTTCTGTGCATCAATGAGGATAATCCTCAGATCACGGACCTAGTCCGCATCATTGCTACTAACATCTTTCAACTTAATTTTCGCTAGGAACATATCAAAAACATAGGGGAGCTATAACGCGAGCTATTGATCTACAACATAATTTGCAAATACTATCGGGACTAAGTTCATGATAAATTAAAGTTCAATTTAATCATATTACTAAAAAACTCCCACTTAGATAGACATCCCTCTAGTCATCTAAATGATCACGTGATCCAAATCAACTAAACCATGTCCGATCATCACGTGAGATGGAGTAGTTTTCAGTGGTGAACGTCTTATGTTGACCATATCTACTATATGATTCACACTCGACCTTTCGGTCTCCAGTGTTCCGAGGCCATATCTGCATATGCTAGGCTCGTCAAGTTTAACCCGAGTATTCTGCTTGTGCAAAACTGGCTTACACCCGTTGTATTTGAACGTAGAGCTTATCACACCTGATCATCACGTGGTGTCTCGGCACGATGAACTTTCGCAACGGTGCATACTCAGGGAGAACACTTATACCTTGAAATTTTGTAAGGGATCATCTTATAATGCTACCGTCGTTCTAAGCAAAATAAGAAGCATAATAAGATAAACATCACATGCAATCATAATATGTGACATGATATGGCCAACATCATCTTGTGCTTTTGATCTCCATCTCCAAAGTACCGTCATGATCACCTTCGTCACCGGCACGACACCTTGATCTCCATCGTAGCATCGTTGTCGTCTCGCCAACTATTGCTTCTACGACTATCGCTACCGCTTAGTGATAAAGTAAAGCAATTACATGGCGATTGCAGTCATACAATAAAGCGACAACCATATGGCTCCTGCCAGTTGCCGATAACTTTACAAAACATGATCATCGCATACAAAACCGTATAACTCATCATGTCTTGACCATATCACATCACAACATGCCCTGCAAAAACAAGTTAGACGTCCTCTACTTTGTTGTTGCAAGTTTTACGTGGCTGCTACGGGCTTAGCAAGAACCGTTCTTACCTACGCATATAAAACCACAACGATATTTCGTCAAGTATGTGTTGTTTTAACCTTCACAAGGACCGGGCGTAGCCACACTTGATTCAACTAAAGTTGGAGAAACTGACACCCGCTAGCCACCTGTGTGCGAAGCACGTCGGTAGAACCAGTCTCACGTAAGCGTACGCGTAATGTCGGTCCGGGCCGCTTCATTCAACAATACCGCTGAATCAAAGTGTGACATGCTGGTAAGCAGTATGACTAGTATCGTCCACAACTCACTTGTGTTCTACTCATGCATATCATCTACGCATAGACCTGGCTCTGATACCACTGTTGGGGAACGTAGTATTTTCAAAATTTTACTACGATCACGCAAGATCTATCTACTAGATGCATAGCAACGAGGGGGAGAGTGTGTCTACGTACCCTCGTAGACCAGGAGCGGAAGCGTGTAGTGACGCGGTTGATGTAGTCGAACTTCTTCGCGATCCAACCGATCAAGTACCGAACGTACGGAACCTCCGCGTTCAGCACACGATCAGCTTGATGACGTCCCACGAGCTCTTGATCCAGTTGAGCTTCACGGGAGAGTTTCGTCAGCACGACGGCGTGGTGACGGATATGAAGTTACCGTCGCAGGGCTTCGCCTAAGCGCTGCAATGATATGACCGAGGTGTGTTATTATGGAGGGGGCACCGCACACGGTTGGGAGAGATCAACTGATCAACTTGTGTGTCTATGGGGTGCCTCTACCCCCGTATATAAAGGAGTGGAGGAGGGGGAGGGCCGGCCCTCTCTATGGCGCGTCCTAGGGGAGTCCTACTCCCACCGGGAGTAGGATTCCTCCTTTCCTAGTAGAACTAGGAGCCCTTCCAAGTAGTAGGAGTAGGAGAGAAGGAAGGGAAAAGAGAAGAGAAGGAAGGAGGGGGCGCAACCCCTCCCCCTAGTCCAATTCGGACTAGCCTTGGGGGGGTGCGCAGCCTCCTCTCTTTCTTTCCCCTAAAGCCCAATAAGGCCCATATACTCCCCGACGAATTCCCGTAACTCTCCGGTACTCCGAAAAATACCTGAATCACTCGGAACCTTTCCGATGTCCGAATATAGTCGTCCAATATCGATCTTTACGTCTCGACCATTTTGAGACTCCTCGTCATGTCCCCGATCTCATCCGGGACTCCGAACTACCTTCGGTACATCAAAACTCATAAACTCATAATACCGATCGTCATCAAACCTTAAGCGTGCGGACCCTACGGGTTCGAGAACTATGTAGACATGACCGAGACTCATCTCCGGTCAATAACCAATAGCGGAACCTGGATGCTCATATTGGCTCCTACATATTCTACAAAGATCTTTATCGGTCAAACCGCATAACAACATACGTTGTTCCCTTTGTCATCGGTATGTTACTTGCCCGAGATTCGATCGTCGGTATCTCAATACCTAGTTCAATCTCGTTACCGGCAAGTCTCTTTACTCGTTCCATAATACATCATCCCGTGACTAACTCATTAGTCATTTGCTTGCAAGGCTTATTATGATGTGTATTACCGAGAGGGCCCGGAGATACCTCTCCGACACTCGGAGTGACAAATCCTATTCTTGATCTATGCCAACACCACGAACACCTTTGGAGACACCTGTAGAGCATCTTTATAATCACCCAGTTACGTTGTGACGTTTGATAGCACACAAGGTGTTCCTCCGGTATACGGGAGTTGCATAATCTCATAGTCATAGGAACATGTATAAGTCATGAAGGAAGCAATAGCAGCAAAACTAAACGATCATAGTGCTAAGCTAACGGATGGGTCTTGTCCATCACATCATTCTCCTAATGATGTGATCCCATTGATCAAATGACAACTAATGTCTATGGTTAGGAAACATAACCATCTTTGATCAATGAGCTAGTCTAGTAGAGGCATACTAGGGACACTTTGTTTTGTCTATGTATTCATACATGTACTAAGTTTCCGGTTAATACAATTCTAGCATGAATAATAAACATTTATCATGATATAAGGAAATAAATAATAACTTTATTATTGCCTCTAGGGCATATTTCCTTCACTTCGGCCATCGCCCTCTCTTGAAGAGGGGTTTCTTGTCTCTTGCTGGTGTGTGTTTGTTGTGTCTTGGTCTTCCTTGCTTTTGTGTTCTTTTTCTTGAGCTAAGCCAGGAAGTATAGTTGCCGTGGCATGCTGGGCGGCACTACCGCTGGTGTTGCGCGGTACTACCGCTTATAAGCGGTACTACCGCCCACCAGCGCGGTACTACCGCTGCGGGGTGGTACGAGGGGGTTATATCGGGGCAGGGGGGAGGTTTCTCTCCCCCATACCCATTCACTCGGCCCTTCGTTCCTCGTCCTCTCTCCAGCAGTTCGTCGCCGCGGGAGGGCTCCGGCGGATCTCCTCCTCCGGGGCGTTCCTCTCCATTTCCTTCGGTGGAGTCGATCCCCACCTAGTCCTCTTGCCATGGATGCCGGTATTGCCCCCGTTCCTTTTCTCCTCTTGTCTCGTTTTCAGATCTTGTGTTTTAGGGGCAATAGTGGTTGCATCTCTAGATTTTTGGCTAAATCTAGGCTTGAGTAGGTTGGAGAAGGCAACTAGACTGTCTAGATTAGAGTATGGTAGGAATATTTTTGAATTTGACAGGCCGGTAGTGCCGGATGTGACCACGGTAGTAGGGAACTGTTGTTCCCCCACCTCGAGCGGTACTACCGCTCTCCTGGAGCGGTACTACTGCTTGGGCGGTACTACCGCTTACAGGTCACGGTACTACCGCTGCCTGCCTAGTTCAACCATGTTTCTCCACTCTTTGATCTCCTTTTGTTGTGCTTGTTGGCTTATGCTCGTGCTTTCTTGTTGGTTCACGTGTTTTTTGTGTTTGGTTCCAGGTGATGAACATCCTGAGCATCAAGCTCGCCGTATCAACCCCAATCGTGCCACCTCGAAGCGCTACCGCACATGTGAGTCTGCACGAGGTTCCTCTAGTGCTCCACCTCCACCTCAACAGAAGAAGAAGTCCATGTCGAAGCCAAAGGGCAAAACTGTGACCCAAATGAGTGGCAAGGAGTTCTGGGCAAGGCGTCGCCGCAATCCCTATGAAGTAGATCAAGAACCCAATTTGGTCAATCGTCCGTTCTGGAACCGCTTTCAGTTTGCCATCTACTTTGATGTGATCAAGGCGAAAAAAATATCTTTGTCAGTGTTCGCTCCATCGACAAGGAGTACCTGGAGAAGGATCCTGAGTATTTTGGCGATGCTCTTCAGATATGCTCGCAGCTTAACATTCTCCAGATCATTCACTTCAACAAGGATTTTGATGCAGATCTTGTGGCTCAATTCTATGCCACTGTCCATCTAGGGACGGATGAGGACAGGACTCTGACATGGATGACCAATGGCAAATTGCTTTCTGTCAAGTGGAAGGCTTTCATGGAGTTACTTGGGGTGGAAGACCAGGGGCTTGAGACTCCGGTTGGCTTTCGTCCTCATCACAACACTACCTCCACCCACAAGCAAGCTCTCTGGCCCTACTGCACTGCAAAGGTCCACCCTGAAACTAAGAAGGTCACATATGAGTTGTCTGCCTATCTAGATATCCTTCATCGCATCTTCCGTGAGACCCTCTTCCCTCGAGTTGGGAATCATGATATGGTTCACTCCTATCTTGTGGACATGCTTCTCTTTTGCCAGCATCAACTAGAGAAGAACACTGGTGAGTCCCTGGATATTTCTCATGTGATGTGGTCTGAGCTCCTGTCTGCCATCTCTGAATGCAAGTGCCTGATCTATGGACCATTCATCATGCTACTTATTGAGAAGGCTTGGGATCATGTCTATCCAAATGTTTTGCTTGAAACTGGAGAGTTGGTGTCTCATGAGATCAAGTGTCTAAGGAGGAAGGACAATTGGGGCACTCAGGTTCCCAAATCTGGGGGTTCATCCTCTGCTGCTGCTATGGAGACTGAGGAGGCTGAGGCTGAGGCGGATGATGATGATGACTATGAGCCATCTGGTGCAGAGTCATCGTGGGCAAAGAAGCTCAAGCTGAAGATGAAGAAGTTGTTTTGCATGGAGTCTCATGGTCAGTACATGACTCATGTGGCAGAGAAGAAGGCCAGGGGACATCACAAGGAGCTCATGCGTCAGTTGGGTGCGACTGTGGCCAGTGGCTCCGAGGAACAGGTAACCGAGGAGGAAGAGTGGATTAAGCAGCACTGCCCGTTGACAGATTCCGACGCCGAGCAGTTTCAGGTCGAGGACGACGATGCAGATGACCCCGCTGGGATTTGATGTTCGAGACCTTCACCTGCTCTCACCTGGAGCCGTAGCTTAGCTCTCTGCCCTTTTGGTGTCTCGATGCCAAAGGGGGAGAGCGTTTAGGGATTTGTGTCGTTGCCTTTGTGTTCCTGTCATTTGTGCTTTCTCGTCTTTTGCTTTGGTTGGTTTTCGTGAGACCTAAGTTCCCGTCATATGGTGTGAGACATATGCTACCTATGCTACCTTACATTATCTTATCTCTGTACCTTGGTACTCTATAGCGTGCATGCTTATCCTGTTATTTACTATGTTCTCATATATCATGCTTAGGTTGTTGGTATGTTCTCATATATCATGCTTAGGTTGTTGGTCTCTAAAATATAGGAGGAGTGTTGATCCTAGTATGTGTGCCGTGCAGTCCAAAGCACTTATCTAGATAGCACACATCTAGGGGGAGCCCGTCTATATTTTAGGGGTATGGGTTTGTGCTTACTCTATGTCATTACTTTTTGTGCAAATCCCGTATTGTCATCAATCCACCAAAAAGGGGGAGATTGTAAGGGCATATTTAGCCCGATGGTGTTTTGGTGATTGATGACAATGCTTTTGCGGACTAATCATGTGTTCTAAGCTCTTTCAGATATATCTCACCTAGGCACAAGACGATTATATGCCCCTCAGAATCTATGGAAGACGGTGTTTCCTTTTGCTTATTTTTCGGTGGATCTGAGTAATAGGAAAGCCGTACTACTAAGAGGGGATCCGCTTTGGTAAGGTTTTGGTGGAATCAAAACGTACACTTCCTTATCGCACCCACCATACCTTCCCGCCTCAATGGAGTACTACATTCCCTCTTCCCTGGTTTTCCTGGCCCCAACGGTAGTACCGCGGGCCTCAGCGGTAGTACCGCCTGAGTGCCTTAAGCGGTAGTACCGCTTGTTGCACTCTGCGGCAGTACCGCCGCTGCTCCGTTTTACTACCGCCTCGACTCGAGAGCGCATTTTCTCGTGTCGGGTTTTGCGGTACTAGGAGCGGTAGTAGTGGTGGTAGTACCGCTCCCCAGCGGTAGTACCGCCCTGCGACTGCGGTAGTACAACTCTGGGTCCCAGCCCCCTAGCGCGGCAGTACCGCTGAGGGGAAACGGTAGTACCGCTTGATAAGCGGTGGTACCGCTCACTCAAGCGGTAGTACCGCTCTCTACGGGGCTGAGTGAGGGGGTAACGGTTGGATTGTTCCCCCCACTATATAATGGCATCTTCTTCTTCATTGTTGACCTACCTCTTCCCCCAAATACTCCATTGTTGCTCCAAGCTCCATTTTCGCCCGATCTCTCTCCCTAGCCAATCAAACTTGTTGATTTGCTCGGGATTGCTTGAGAAGGCATCGATCTATACTTCCACCAAGAGATATTTGATTCCCCCCACTAATCCCTAGCGGATCTTGTTACTCTTGGGTGTTTGAGCACCCTAGACGGTTGAGGTCACCTCGAAGCCATATTCCATTGTGGTGAAGCTTCGTGGTGTCGTTGGGAGCCTCCAATTCGGTTGCGGAGATAGCCCCAACCTTGTTTGTAAAGGTTCGGTTGCCGCCTTCAAGGGCACCACTAGTGGAATCACGGCACCTTGCATTGTGTGAGGGCGTGAGGAGAATACGATGGCCCTAGTGGCTTCTTGGGGAGCATTGTGCCTCCACACCACTCCAACGGAGACGTACTTCCCCTCAAAGGGAAGGAACTTCGGCAACACATTCTCGTCTTCACCGGTTCCACTTGTGGTTATTCCTTACCTTTACTTGTGCAAGCTTTACTTGTTTATCCTATATAGCTTTCTTGTGAGGTTGTTATCTTTACTTCCAATAAGTTGTCATCTTAGTAGCATATCTAGACAACTTAATTTGACGCTTAATTTAAAGTGGTTAAGAAAAGCTAAAAATTGTTAGTTGCCTATCCACCCCCCCCCCCCTCTAGTCAACCATATCGATCCTTTCATTTGTGCTACTTGCTTCACACACAAAAAACCTCTTTTGGCACTTGGAAAAAAATTACATCAAAAAGTTAGAAACTCCCATGTGCAATCTTGTTTAGCACGCTAAACCCCATGTTTGTGCCAAATATGGTCACCCTACCATGAAATATGACATGACTATGACCATAAACTTGGTCCTTTGGCTTGAAAGCCATGAACTTTCATAGATGGTAGTCCATTTTGCAAACATTTTATTTAAAGTCATCGTATTCCTGGTTTTTCTTTTTTCCTGGAAAGTACTAGTACAAGGCTCTACCCCCTTACTTATTTGTGTTGGCTATCAATGAACTCTCTATCTCCCTTCAAGAGGCCATGTGCTCCAACCATTTACCAGGGATATCTCTAGGGACATGTTGTCCTCCAATTCATTCTCTAATGTTTGTTGATGATTTGTTAATTTGTGGACAAGCTAACATTATTGAAGCTATTCACATGTACAATATTTTTTTCTCGAATACGCACGAGAGTGCATACTATATATATTGAAGAAGAGGATGGGGTAAAGAGCCCCTCCATGTTGGAGAATTACAAGTTACATAACCCCAACTCCACCCACACAAGGATTACACTCCTATGGCTAACTTCTCTCACTCGCCCACCTTTCTACCGCCGAGAAGATTGGCTCAACATATCCCTTAAAAAGGTTTGCTCTCTTCCATATTCTACCCATTATCATCCAAAGCTTTTGCCAACTCTCACGCCAAATCCCCATTTGGAGTAAAACAGGTATTATCTTTAGTCAAAATGTCAGCGACAACATAAAGGAAGACATTAAGAGGATTTCATGTTATAGGTATCAATGATAATTCTGTGCATTTAGGACACCCTTTAATTCTTTCTGCTAAAGACAAATCTGCTGATGAAGAATTTGTAGCTAATAAATTCAGGACTAAACTCGCTGGTTACAAATCGAATAAACTTTCTAATGCAGCAAGGCTTACTCTCATTAATTCTGTTTTTGCATTCCTGTATGTTACATGTCTACCATCCTTTTCTATGGGAGGTTGATTTCGAAGCTCAATGACATTATTAGGAGTTTATCGTGGACAAGTATAAAATAGGAGCCAACAACAACAAAAATTGTCTGAGAGCATGGAAGGACATTCACTTCCAAAGTGTGAAGGAGGTTTAGGTATTAGAAATATCCAAGCGATGAATAAAGGGCTTATCGTTTCAACTGCTTGGAGAATTGCAGAAAGTCTGATAGCTCCATATCCAAAGTTTTGTGATCAAAATACCGTCGAGACACTTCAATACGGAGAGTTAGTCCTAATATTCCGAAATCTGCTTTTGGGGCTTCCTCTCAAAATACGCCACATTATGTACCCCAACTCCTTCATACAAATCTTAAATGGAAACTCTTATGTCTGAAGTACTCCTAGGTTTCCTCTTGGCAGTCCATCTATGACCATCCCATGATTTAGCTAGTACACTATAACTACCCATGCCAAGTGAAAGATCTTTGGCTCCCTATATCAAAAAGCCTGGAATGTCGATCTCATTTATGCTCTTTTTGACCAACAAACAGTTGAATGTATCATGTAGGTATCTATAATTGAAGGACTAGACATTCTTTATTGGAAGTCACACGCTTCAGGGAAGTGTTCTTCGAGAAATGCTTATAGAGCTTGCTTGCAGGACATGCAACAGCATGGGGAACCCAAACCTAGACAGGTACCAGAGGAAGTAAAACAAATCCTAAAACATGTATGAAAGGAAAAGACAATGGTGCCTAGAGTGCGAACATTTGCATGGAGGCTCCTAAGAAAGGCCATTCCAATAGGAATGAGGGCACGTAAGCACTCTTCCCATATTAGAAAACATTGTGCACGATGTGATCTTCAAGAAAATGATATATGCCTTTTCTTTACTTGCCCATTTGCAAAAGTTGCTTGGTTCTTGGAGCCATGGTATAATAACTCTGAAATTCTCGTTCGAGATCATGTCTTTATTCCTGCTATAATAAATTTCATTTTGAATTCCAATTACCCATTAGCTTCAATAACTATTATCATGACCTTTTTATGGTGCATTTGGAAAGCCAGGAATGACATCCTATTTAGCAGGAGATCAAATAACCCTTTACAGGTCTACCAGTCAATGCAGGCTATAATAAAGAGCCAAGAGCTTGCATCTTGTGCTGAAATTACATAAGCCGGTGCAGGGATGAAACAACAATATAGTTGCCATACACAAAAGCATCCAAAAAGACAAGATACAATTCTTACAGGGTGCATAGTATATACAGATGCAACATGGAAATTAGATGTTTGCGGCAACGTCTACAGGAACAGCCAAAGCAAAGATATGAATCTTCATTCAACTAGAAGAAGATGAACACGAGCAAGGCAACATTTCCGTCTCAACCGTTGGTGTAAAGGTCCAATACCCTCTCCATGCAGAGCTCTTGCTTTGCAGGTAGCAGCTTAGATCGCTACGACCATCACCGACAACCGAATCATTTTTCTAGTGGATAATCAAATGCTTGCACAAGCAACAAATTCATTGGGAGATAAGACATCAGATTGCTTTTTTTTTTCCTCTCAAATACCATAATAAGCTTTGCTTCCTTCTTTGCATATACATGCCACATTCAAACTCAAGTTGTTCATACTCCTTGGGAATCCAACAGAAGGGCTCACACTTGTGCAGCTAGGGTAATCTTATAGATACTCAATCCAGCCCGTATATGGTCCATAATAGTACAACTCATTTAGATGATCATGTCCTACGCTTGCAAAGTTAGGTGGTTTATACATGCAGGATTGTAAACCGATATATGTAACTTGTTCTTCATGTTAATGATAGTTACCTCCGGTGTCACCATTTTTCCAAAAAAAAAAGAGGCTAAAATGGTATTGGATTACCGCAACTACAGGTATATATGAATTGCCAACAACTTGTGAGCATTACAAATACAGTAACCATATGAGCTTCGGGTGTAAAATTCATAGGGCGGCAACTTTAAACACTGGGGTGCTTCTGCTACGAGGTAACCTTGACAACAACCACGGGGTTAAGAAGTCTAGGACTCGAATTATCTTTTGTCAAAACATACCGAAACGAAACCTTCAACAATATGAAGCCAACAGGAACAGTTTAGTTTGCCAGACATTTTTTTTTAATCCAAATTAAATTGTCTCCAACAAGAATTGAAGGGAAAATTATATCCCAATTTTGATTTGATTTGATTGAAGCCAGAAATTCCTTTTCCCATCTAAATATAATTACCACGTTCCCTCAAGAAAAGAAAAGAAAAAACACGAAATCCCCACCCGTGCCCCCAAAATCAGAATCCTCCCGCCCACCGTAACCGCCACCGCCACCGCCACCGCCACCGCCACCAGCTCGCCGCCGCCGGCCATGGAGCTCGTCGCTCGCATGCTCCGCCGCTTCCTCTGGATCCTCCACCGCCGTCGCCGCGGCCTCGCACCGCCGGACGCCTCCCTCGACCTCCTCTGCTTCCTCGCCCGCGAGGCGGTTCGGCTGCTTCTTCCGCCACCAGCCCAGCAGCCGGCGGAGGAGGTGGAGACCAGCAGCGTGCTCGCCGCCATACTCTCCGCCGGGCTCGGCCGCCTCCAGCGCGGCCCGGCGCCTCCGGTCGGTGCCGGCTACGGGGGGCTTGCTCCGCTCCTCCACGCCACGGCGGACGACGCGGACGCGCCACGGGTTCTGCTCCGCCTCGCGCTCGCCCGGATCCGCGCGGCGGCGCCTCCCGCTCCCCTCGGCGACCGCGAGCAGTTCGACCGGATCGTCTTCGGCGCGCTCGTCCACTGGGCACGTCGCGTCGCTCCCCCGCCGACAGAGCCGTTCGCGCTCCGGATCCTCCTTCGCCTCCCCGAGCGCCAGGCTCGCCGGCTTCTTCCGCCGACACCCAGCGCCCGCGCCAAGTCCACCATGCTTGGCGTGCTGTTCTACCTCTCCCTGCGTCGGCTCCTGTCCGCGATTCCCCGCGAGAAGGATGCCGCGCTTCTAGATTTTGTCGGTCTTCTCCGGCCTCTGAGCCTTCGTCTTCTTCCTTCGGGCAGCGAGGACGCCCACGCCGACATCCCGCCCCCGCCCCTGCGTGCGCTCGCCAGGCCCCGCCCGCGTGCTCCGACGCCCGCCGCAGCCGTTGATGACGGCGTGCACTTACTGATCCGCCACGCGCTCGCGAGGTTCCCGGCTCGAGCTGTTGCAGCCAGGGTGGCTCCGACTCCCGCTCTGATCGCCATCCGTCTGGCCCTCGACCGCACGGTGTACGTCATCACCATTCACGTCCTGGCCGTGATGAGGATGCTAGAGATGCGGTATGCCGCCGCCGCCGAGGCCAAGCCTGAGGCCGAGGAGAGCGTCCAGGTGGTGCTCGTTTCCAGTGCTGACGAGGCACGCGCAATGATCCGGGATTGGGAGTCGACGGTGGTCATCGATGTGCCGCCGCACCTCCCTCGCGAGGAGGCTCTCATCATCGACAACGTCCTTATGCGTTCCGGTTTCGGAGCACGTCCGTCGTTGTTTCGCCGAGGGCCAGTCCTGTCACTTATCATAGAGTAGATACACTCGCCCTCTTCTTTTTCTGCTTATCATCGAGTGTCCAGATAGCAGAAACTATGAGACAGATGAGGTGCCAAATAGCAGAAACTATGTTCTGTTAGCATGTATGTAGTTTGATTTACATCAAGTTTTGAGACAGACACCTGCAACTGCAAAGTAAAGTGACAGATGCAGCAACAGTGTGGTTTGCATAACATTCAGAAATCATTGCCAATAAAGGAAATTAAAAATAGCTGCAGTGCTTATCCATGTTATGTACCTAGTTACAATGTTGATGCTTACAAGAGCGATCGAATCCTCCTACACTTGACAGTTATATAGCCTTGACAGTGAAATGAAAGAGAACAATAAATGAAACGCTACAGGTAACTAGTAAAAACACGGTGAGCATCGCGAGCCGTCGGGTCACGCTTGATGGACTTCTCATAGCCACTGGATAACTGAACATGCTTCACTTCAGGAGGAGTAACATACATGTTGAGCAGGCTTCTTCATAGAGATATCTTGAATTAAGTACAGAGCATATCCAGTTGCTCCAGCTGATAGCATAGAATGTACTGTAACTCAGAGCTCCTCATTTCAGTAGCTGATGCAATGGAATTACAAGAAGGAATAGTTAACAGGTGCCTTCCATCTTTTCTGACAATGACAGCTCTCTGCTCATAATCAAAAGAAACTGGACTGTGCCTAGGGCCATATCTAACACTCTAAAAGAGTGTTCAAATTGTTCTTTGCACATAGTAAACTTGGTGGTAGGAATAAAGGATCCAGACCACAACACTCCTCCACTTGCTACTCTCACAGCTGTTGATTTGCCCATAATAATATTGCAAGTAGTGGTGAAGGCAAATTTCAAATTTATGAAACCAGAAGTACTTCCAGAATCCACAAGTGATAAAGCTTGTTTTCCCTCAATGTTCACTATGACAAACATAGTGTTGACACTTGCTGTGCTGACAGCTTGGACAGATTGCATGCACTGCTCATCAGATTGTGGCTGCTCAGGATTGTCAATTCCAGTTAATTCCTCTTGTTCCTACTGAATATCGACAGCTTCTTCCCAGTCAACATATTAATGGCTGGAGCTTGTTTTCATTTGTGGCCATGAAACCAAACATCCCCACATCTCCAACACTTCCCGGGTTCCCTTGCTTTCTGAATTACAGCTGGTTGCTTGAACTCCCCTCCTTCATCTGGTAAGTTGTTCTGAGGTTTGTTGTACTGAAAATAATGTTTGTTGTGACCAGCAGTAACAACAGGATAGGGCTTCTTTGCAGGTGTAGCTTGCTCAATGTCCACAGCTAACCAGTATGCATCTGTCAATGTTTCAGGTCTCAAAGGTCCCAACTGAAATTTAATAGTTGCTCTCATGCCATTTACATAGCATTTTACAAACCACATTTCAGTGAGGTTTGGGTTTTCTTCCTGAACTTCGGCCATGAGATATTCAAACTGGTCAGTGTACTCAGATATGGATAAGTTGTTTTGCTTAAAAGCATTAAACCTGTCCACCAGATCATAGGTACTAGAAGCAGAGAAACTATGAAGAATCTCCTCACAAAACTGTCCCCATGTTAACTGTTTACTGAGAACATTTGATCTCCTTCGCCATACATCTGATCTATCCACAAAATAAAGTTGTGCCAAAGATATTTTATACTACTCAGGAGGTGCATCTGCCATCTGAAAATATTTTTCTGCCTGTCAAATCCATCCAGTTGGATTAGTACCATCGAACCGAGGTGGGCCTTTAGTTATGGACTTAAGGAACTGTGTTCTCATATCCTTGTCATAAGCTTATGGATAATCATCCCACTGCAATCGATTGCCTATTTGCTGTTGTTGATGGAACGCTGGTGTTCTGGCAGTACGAACCACTTGCCCAGGAGAAACCGGACGAGACTGAAACTCCGGATAAGCAGTGTTACCGAACCCTAGAGGAGCAGAACACCGACCGGTGTTAATTTGGGGTAATCCTGTGCACGGCACACTGCCTCGTTTTTTCTTGTTCTAAAGCGAGGCGTTTGCGCAACTCATCAGCCAGAGGACGATGGTGTTCCTCTGTTCCCTCTTTCTGAATTTCGTCTGCTTCTGAAGGTTTTTCTGGTTGTTGCTCTTGTTCCTGATGAACACCAACACAGCCGGGGGCCTGCTGAAGAGGACGGCATATTGGCACTGAGAGTTTTAAGCACATCTGTGATCGTCGAGAGCTGTCCACTCAAGGCTGCCTGCTGCACTCTGGACACCTGAGATAGCCTTTGTCATGGCATCCTGCTCGGAATTCATGTTCTGAACCTCTTTCCTAAGCAGATCCACCTCTTCACGCAAACCTGTGGTTTCTTCCCGGAATCAATTCAGCCAAGCAAATAGGAAATCTCCATTATACTGTACTGTAGCAGTATAGCTGTAAAGTGATTTGATCACAATAGAAATGGCATACCCACGCAGGGGTGGGACTTGGCTGTTATATAGCCTTGACAGTGAAATGAAAGAGAACAGGTAACTAGTAAAAACACGGCGAGCATCGTGAGCCGTCGGATCACGCTTGATGGACTTCTCATAGCCACTGGACAACTAAACGAGTCGGTACGTTCTCTGAACCTGACGGTCCATCCTCCGTTGCCCCCAACATTTCAGGATACCGCATCGGATTTCCATCCCTGGCTATACATCCCTACACCAACTGATCCCTTAAAGTAAAATCAAGGTGCAATTGGGTGAAATCTTTCCTTTAAGATGCCTTCTTGTAGTTGTATGAAGCAAGTCAACATCCAATTCTTTGTCTTTGCGAAAGCCTTCTACTGGATATTGATATGAGTGATCTATAGATAATAACTCCAATGTAGGGGCATTTTCAACCATGTGCAGAAGGAACTCAACTTCGCCCTTGCATGCTTCAAATCCTGTAATATGCAGGCTCTTCATGTCGTTGAACAGACGCTTTGAAAGCTTCCTCATAGGTTCAGGTTCTTGTACCAGGCGCACATAAGCAGCATTACAGAACTGCAATTTTGAACCAGAAATGAAGTGAGAAGGCTTGTGACTAATCAATCTGTTATTCATTTTATCTGTAATCAAATGTCGATGAATAATCTGAGTACGTGACGAAGTTGCGACAGAGTTTTATCAAATTGTCATTTTAGTTTGTGAAAGATTTAAACCGAACAAAAACCAGTAGCTTAAGAAAAGAAAAAAAGGTGGGAAAGGAACGACAAGTCTGTCTAAGTGTTTAACAGTCAATCTCCATGCATTAGTTCCAAGACAGTATGTGCAACAACACAGATAAAAAGAATTGTCCAGCACAACTTGGCTATAACGTTTTATACACAGACAAATATGTTTCTCAGTTGTAAGCATGACATTTGCATGGTTCAAAAATGAGATGTATAGTGTCTTAGAAGAAGCTCTAATGTAGTAATACTATAAAGAAATGTATGGACTACCAGCAAAGAAGAAACCAATATGAGTACTTACGTGCAGCTCTAACTTCTCAATGAAAGGAGCAGACCTCAGAAAAGAGACCAGCGACAAGCTGTCGAATTCTTTGACATAGTCCAAGCTCAATTGTAAACTTGTCATCCGAGAAAACTTGAATGGGTAAGACATCAAACAGGGAATCTGAAAGATAGATAATCAAAGGTCATGACACAGATATATAATATAAAATGTGGTGAGATGGTTGAAGAGCAAACCTCTGGTGATTTACAGCCTGCATTGAGGGTAAGATGTTGCACACTTGTAAGAACTTTAGCAAGCACGGTAATAGTGTGCTCAAGAGTGTCTCCAAAATAATATATGTTTGCACATTTCAGTTCCGATGATTTACTGAGGTCAATAGGCACCGCCACTCCTCTGTATTCGAAAGTCGCAAGGTTCACGGCATGGAATGCTATATTTGTTAATCTGCAGGAAGCAATTTTCAAGTATAGCAGGTGAGGCAGTGGGCCGTTAACCTTTAGTTCACCATTGAGATGGCATCTAACAATACTCAGCCACCCTAGGTTACAGCAGTTTGACAACATATGTTGAATATCCTTCTCATTGATATTCACTATGCTCAGATCAAGCTTCCTTAGGTTAGGGAAACCACTAAAATGCATCGGTGGCTGGAAATCTACAAAGCTAAGATGAAGTTTCTGTAGACGGCATATACTGTCCTCGTCTAAAAGCTCAAATGGAAATTTGTACCGATCATTACAACCTGGAGGTTGACGCTGTTCTTTTGCTAAATCAAAAACTAGTGCCTTTGTCCGCGATGATACAGCAAAACGAAACCAATTATCAAGATGTTCAACCAACATCCAGTTCAATTCAATTTTGATTTCAAGCTCTTCAACCAACTTCCCACGGCACTGTCCCAGGACCCTATTAACAATGTGACTGAACACTATATTATACACTCTTTTCTCATAATTATTCTTGCCACATATTTTATTTCCATCGAAACTCAGCTTAGGACAAACCGTCCACAAGTATCTCCATTTCCTTGATACGGCACTGGTTCTTACAGCATCTTCCAGAGGCAACTTTGATAAAATTGTGCATAACACGTCCTGCAGAACAAAAAATATAATGTAGTTGCACACAAGTAGAATAGAAACTACGTAGTAATCTGCAACCAACAGACGGGCTGGAGCACGAGATTTTAGCGTGGTACCTCTGGAAGGTCTCCAAGCAGATCAATCGCTGGTTCCTCTGCGCCGTGACGGATGTAGTCAGACAAAACTCCACAGATGAGAATGCCACACAGTTTGAGTGGATCGGTTGCTGTAATTCCCTCGACATGGATTGCTCCGCAAACCAGAATGCTCAGCAGCTGGAACCGGCTGTCGGCTATCCGCTCTGGACGGAACGCTTCACTGCGTACTATGTGCTCAGACATAGCCCTGAAAGCCAGAATGTTCGGCGGTTCAAACTGACGGCCTGCTATCCTGCTGCTGCTGCTGGTGGTGGTGGTGGCTCCTGGGTGGAGTTGCCTTGGATGGCAATGATCCACCGCTGCACTTGTTCCAAGCATGAAGGTGAGCATGTTCCCCATTGTAATAAGCTGCAAAACACAAGGAGAAGCCCAATTCAAACAGATTTTCTCTGACAGATTTTCATAACAAGTCAAGCCCCCAAAAAACCACACATAATAAAAAGTTGCTTCCTTTACTGGGGACAGGACAGGGGCGGATCCAGTGTGCGCCCAGAATTTCTCGATGGCGTCAATGGAATTTAACCAATCATGGATGGATGGATGCTCGTACCTCAGAAATCAGAGGCCGGAATTGCTGACCGGGCTGAGACAGACAGGGAAGGGTAACGGCGATGGCGGCGCGTGAAGGGCAGAGGGGGTGGGGGGCGCAGCGGAGGAGGAGAGGTAGGGCACCGGCAGCGGCAGGTCGAGCCGCCGTGGGTCGGTCGGTCGGACTGAGGAGAGTACGGCGAGGGGTAAAGAGACGCGCCGGCGGCGAGTAAAACAATGAAGGAAGGAAGGTATCCGAGCCTCCGAGGAAGACGATGGGGATTTCTGGTGCCACTTCTTTTCGCCTTTTCTTTTATACTACCTCCGTCCCAAAATAAGTGTCTCAATTTTATACCAACTCTAGTACAAATTTGTACTAAGGTTAAGATATTTATTTTGGACGGAGTGAGTATTTTTTAGCAGCTTATTAAGCACAATTCAAAAAGAACTTCAAATTATGAACTAAGCGGGTTCGCCACGGAAAACCTTACAAACTTCCGAGAGGCAATTTGCTTAGGGGATCGGCGGGCGGGCAGCTAGGGTTAGGGTTTCAACCGGGGGTGGTGGTGAACTCCGGCGATCGGAAGGAGGTGACTGCGCTTTCTCTCGGTATTGGTTGTCCATAGGGTCACGGAACGAAGGTGGAAGGACGACACCCTCGGGCTCGTTTAGTAGTCGGGGATCCTCCCACGATCCTGGCCGAAACCCCGGGCCACTCCATGGGCCAAGTTAGCCCCGGTTGATCCACATGTGCATTTGGACGCCCTCCATGTAGGGGTTCCTCGTCCCAATCCACGTGTTTTCCATGGGGAAGGAATCCACGTCTCGGGATGTCAGGGTAGAAATCCATCACCTCTCACACGACCGCGTGCCTCCATCCATACCGCCTCTTCTCTCTCGCGCGACCTTCCTTGCCTCCCGCTTCCTTTGGCGGCTCCGGTGACCTTCCCTTGTCTTCCTTGCGCGGATTCGGTGGCGGATCCTCCTCCTCTTTCTTCTGAATCATGGATATGTGGCCGTGAGCAGCTCGTCTCTTTTTTCGCTTGAACGATTCGGACGACCGCTCCTCCTCCAGCAGCTTCCCCTGCATGAATCTGGCAACAACTGCTTCTTGAACAGCTTCCCTACGATAGATATAGCTGCTGAAAGAACATGCGGTGCCCCCATGTCTGGTTTTGGTAATTGATGACAATCTCTATGGACTAATTGTTGCCTTGAGTTATACTTGAAGGGTCTGTCCATAGGCTTTTCTTGGAGTCCATTTGTTGGTTTCAAGGAGAGTTTGTGATGACCAAGGTGCTATTAAGGAATTATCCAAAGATTGGTTATATGAGTGTTGACCTTATTGCAAGCATGTCTTGAAGAAGAAGAGTGTATGATCATTCATGTTTACCTTCAAGACATCATCCAAATGAAGAGAGTTGGAAAGATTCAAGGTTGATCAAGACTAAGTCAAAGAGTGAATCAAGTTGATCAACACACAAAGCGTAGAAGATGTACCGAGAGGGATCAAGTGATCACATGATAAGGTACGCATTGTCCTTTATGCTTTGTGTACTAACCCATGGTCTGCGTGAGAGTTCTATGTGGGGTTAGGTATGTTTCCATGGGCTTGCGTCAAGAGGAAGATATTATACAACCCATGGAGGATGACATCAAGTGGTGATCGTCATCAAGTTTGCAGTGTGCAAGTCCAAGTGGAGCATCACGAAGAGATCAAGTGCTTGAAGCTTGCCGTCCATTGTGGTGACAATGGACTTGTGAAGATGTGCCAAAGAGTGGCTTACCCATAGTGGAGTATGGGGGAGCAATCAACTAGTCTTCACCTAGCCAACCCAATCAAGAAAGGTGGTCGAACTTGAGGAAGTCAAGATCGTCATCATCTAGCTCAAGTGGATTATGTGCAAGGAAAAGGTTTGCCCTTGATAGGTTTTCTATTTTACCGGTCTCATGGTAGTTGTGGGAGACCTGGTTATAGGATCGATTGTCGTACTATCAATGGGGGCTCTCGAGGAGTAGCTTGATCGTATCGTTCGTAGAGAGCTCAAACCATTGCATGCTTCATCATATTTCTTGGTTCTTGTTTGGTTTTTCTCCTTGTGAGATTTGGAGCTTATGGTCATCTTGATGACAAGCTCGAGTTCATCGAAAACGGAGTTCACCCATGCATCTTCTATGATGTTTTCGATGTTGGTGGTTATGTCGGTTCTTCTCTGATGGAGGGTTCACTCCTCTATATCCTAGGCATACCTCCCTTACCTCTTCTTACTATAACCAGTCGTTGTTTTGATGCTACTCGTTTTCCTCTACCCAACAAGCTTGAGTTTGCTCAATTCGGAGTTCATATGAAGAAGCTATGGCAGTTCAGTTTTTCTCCCTATGGTAGTACCGCAGTCGGCAGTGATAGTACCGCTTGTAGCGTCAAGCGGTAGTACTGCTCCAGTACCGCTCTACTACTGCCTCGATTTTGGGTCTTGTACTTTTCGTGTCGGGTTCAGCAGTAGTCGCATGGTAGTAAGGCACGACAGTTCCGCATATAAATAGTAGTGCCGCCCCGATTGGGCGGTAGTACCACCCCGGTCGGGCGGTAGTACCGCTACTGCATTACTGCCGCCGTACTCTACTCTGCTCTGCCTCCTCTAGTCCTGTGTTCTGCTTCTCCAGCGGTAGTACCGCTGGGGTGAGCGGTAGTACCGCTTATAAGCGGCACTAGTTCAATCTCATTACCGGCAAGTATCTTTACTCGTTCCATAATACATCATATCGTGACTAACTCATTAGTCATTTGCTTGCAAGGCTTATTATCATGTGTATTACCGAGAGGGCCCAGAGATACCTCTCCGACACTCGGAGTGACAAATCATATTCTCGATCTATGCCAACACCACAAACACCTTCGGAGACACCTGTAGAGTATCTTTATCATCACCCAGTTACGTTGTGACGTTTGATAGCATACAAGGTGTTCCTCCAGTATTCGAGAGTTGCATAATCTCATAGTCATAGGAACATGTATAAGTCATGAAGAAAGCAATAGCAGTAAAACTAAACAATCAAGTTGCTAAGCTAACGGATGGGTCTTGTCCATCACATCATTCTCTAATGATGTGATCCCGTTCATCAAATGACAACACATCTCTATGGTTAGGAAGCATAACCATCTTTGATCAACGAGCTAGTCAAGTAGAGGCATACTAGGGACACTCTGATTTGTCTATGTATTCACACATGTACTAAGTTTCCGGTTAATACAATTCTAGCATGAATAATAAACATTTATCATGATATAAGGAAATATGAATAACAAATTTATCATTGCCTCTAGGGCATATTTCCTTTAGTCTCCCACTTGCACTAGAGTCAATAATCTAGTTCACATCGCCATGTGATTTAATACCGATAGTTCGCATCATTATGTGAATAACACCCACAGTTCACATCACCATGTAACCAACATCCAAAGGGTTTACTAGAGTCAATAATCTAGTTCACATCGCCATGTGATTAACACCCAAAGAGTACTAATGTGTGATCATGTTTTGCTTCGTGAGAGAAGTTTAGTCAGCGGGTCTGTTACATTCAGATCCATACATATTTCGCAAATTTCTATGTCTACAATGCTCTGCATGGAGCTACTCTAGCTAATTGCTCCCACTTTCAATATGCATCCAGATTGATACTTAGAGTCATCTCGATTAGTGTAAAGCTTGCATTGGCGTAACTCTTTACGACGAACTCTTTACCACCTCCATAATCAAGAAACATTTCCTTAGTCATCCAGTAACTGAGGATAATTTTGACCGCTGTCCAGTGATCTACTCCTGGATCACTATTGTACCTCCTTGCCAAACTCATGGCAAGGTACACAACAGGTTTGGTACACAACATGGCATACTTTATAGAACCTATGGCTGAGGCATAGGGAATAACTTTCATTCTTTCTCTATCTTCTGCCGTGGTCGGGTTTTGAGTCTTACTCAACTTCATACCTTACAACTCAGGCACGAACTCCTTCTTTGATTGGTCCATTTTGAACTTCTTCAAAAATCTTTATTAAGTATGTACTCATTGAAAATCTTATCAAGCGTCTTAATCTATCTCTATAGATCTTGGTGCCCAATATGTAAGCAGCTTCACCTGGGTCTTTTATTGAAAAATTCTTATTCAAGTATCCCTTTACGCCATCCAGAAATTCTATATCATTTCCAATCAACAATATGTCATCCACATATAATATCATAAATGCTACAGAGCTCCCACCCACTTTCTTGTAAATACAGGCTTGTCCAAAAGTCTGTATAAAACCATATGCTTTGATCACCTCATCAAAGCGTATATTCCAACTCCGAGATGCTTGCACCAGTCCATAGATGGATCGCTGGAGTTTGCACACTTTGTTAGCACCTTTAGGATCGACAAAACCTTCTCGTTGCATCATATACAACTCCTCTTTGAGGTATGCATTAAGAGATGCAGTTTTGACATCCAGTTGCCAGATTTCATAATCATAAAATGCGGCAATTGCTAACATGATTCGGACAGACTTAAGCATCGCTACGGGTGAAGAAGTCTCATCGCAGTCAACTCCTTGAACTTGTCGAAAACCTTTCGCAACAAGTCGAGCTATGTAGACAGTAACATTACCATCGGTGTCAGTCTTCCTCTTAAAGATCCATTTATTTTCAATGGCTTGCCGATCATCGCACAAGTCAACCAAAGTCCACACTTTGTTCTCATACATGGATCCCATCTCAGATTTCATGGCCTCAAGCCATTTTGCGGAATCTGGGCGCATCATCGCTTCCTCATAGTTCGTAGGTTCATCACGGTCTAGTAACATGACTTCTAGAACCGGGTTACCGTACCACTCTGGTGCGGAACATACTCTGGTTGACCTACGAGGTTCAGTAGTAACTTGATCTGAAGTTTCATGATCATCATCATTAGCTTCCTTGCTGATTGATGTAGGAATCACTAGAACTAGTTTATGTGATGTACTACTTTGCAATTTGGGAGAAGGTACAATTACCTCATCAAATTCCACTTTCCTCCCACTCACTTCTTTTGAGAGAAACTCCTTCTCTAGAAAGGATACATTCTTAGCAACGAATATCTTGCCTTCGGATCTGTGATAGAAGGTGTACCCAACAGTCTCTTTTGGGTATCCTATGAAGACGCACTTCTCCTATTTGGGTTCAAGCTTATCAGGTTGAAGCTTTTTCACATAAGCATCGCAGCCCCAAACTTTAAGAAACGACAACTTTGGTTTCTTGCCAAATCACAGTTCATAAGGCCTTGTCTCAACGGATTTAGATGGTGCCCTATTTAACGTGAATGCAGTTGTTTCTAAAGCATAACCCCAAAACGATAGTGGTAAATCGGTAGAGACATCATAGATCGTACCATATCTAATAAAGTAGGGTTACGATGTTCGGACACACCATTACGCCGTGGTGTTCCGGGTGGCGTGAGCTATGAAACTATTCCACATTGTTTCGAATGAAGACCAAACTCGTAACTCAAATATCCGCCTCCACGATCAGATCATAGAAACTTTTTTTCTTGTTACGATGATTCTCTACTTCACTCTGAAATTCTTTAAACTTTTCAAATGTTTCAGACTTGTGCTTCATTAAGTAGATATACCCATATCTGCTCAAATCATGAGTGAAGGTCAGAAAATAATGATACCCGCTGCGAGCACTACAAAAAAAAGACACATCCGTGACATTTTGGGCCGAACGAAACTTTTTTCTGTTATACTTATGACACTTCTATGACAATAATTGTGACAAAACATGGTATCATCATAGGTGTGGTCGGGTCCTACTTCTATGACAAAAAATCATGACAGAAAATGGGCTTTTCGTCCTGGGCGGGACGGAGACTCATCTGCATGACATTCTTTGGGTCGTCCATGATGGAAAAAATCGTGGTAGAAGCGAGGGCGAGGAAAATATCGGGGTGTTCCCGGTTACGGTGGGTGGTCGGGGCCGAGAGATGCGCGTTTCTCTCGTACATGCACGCGCGTGGGTGCGAGGCATTGGGCTCTAACTTAACCCGAGCGAGGTGTTGGGCTCTAACTGAACCCGAGCGATTGCACTGCAGGCTACGCGTTACTGAACCCGAGCGATCGATCGATGGCTGTTAACTGAACCCGATCGAGCGATTCCTTCGCTGCTGCTGCTAACTGAAGCCGATCGATGCTGCCTCTGCATGAACAGTGAGCGTTGCTGGGGGG
>LR738711.1:243994251-244025393 GCA_902687465.1 Secale cereale
GAATAGGAGTCCGTGGAGGGCTGGATGAATAGAACCACCCCGTGGAGGGCAGGATGAACAGTAGATGGTGGAGGGCTGGATGAACAATAGCCCGTGGAGGGTGGTTGAACAGGAGCCCGTGGAGAGGGCTGGTTGAACAGTAGCCGGTGGAGTAGCGCGCGGTGGAGGCTGAACAGTCGCACGTGGATGCAGGAGGAGGTCGACGGTGGATGAACAGTATCCCGTGGAGGCTGGAGGGGGTCGACGATGGAGATGAACAGTATCCCATGGAGTCCCGTTTTGCGGTACGCCACACCCCTCCCGATGAACAGGAGCTTCGTTTCGACCGTAGCGCTCCAACACAAGTCTGTTTCCTCCGTTTTGCGGTACGCCACACCCCTCCCGATGAACAGGACCCCCGTTTCGACCGTAGCGCTTCAACACTAGTCCGTTTCCTACGTTTTGCGGTACGCCACACCCCTCCCGATCAACAGGACCCCCGTTTCGACCGTAGGAGGTCTATTTTCCCCGTTTTGCGGTACGCCAGACCCCTCCTGATGAACAGGATCACGTTTCGACCGTGGCCGATCAAACACAAGGCCATTTCCTCCGTTCTGCGGTACGCCATGCCTCGTTTCCATCGGTTGTTCCGTCCAAGCCGGTTGGCTCCCACGCGTTCCGTTGCCTCCCAATGAACATGACGCATTCGGTTGCCTCCCCATGAACAGGACGACGGCACAGTTTCTCCGTTCTGATCCAACCATGTACACGAGCCCTGGCCGTACGTATGCACGAGTAGGCATTCGAGACCCTGCCCGTATGTACGTACGTGGCCGTATTTTCTTTCTTGCACACTGGCCGCTGTACGTACGTGTACATGCTACGTGTGTGCCTCTACTACGACACGTGTACGCCTCTACATTGACCAGTATGTACGTACACATTCGCGACCAGTATGACAACCCTACGTACGCTTCGACCAGGTGGGTCCCGACTGTCAGGCACTTCCTTGCGTGCGAAGATGTAGCTGGTGGGTCCCAGCAGTCAGAGGGCGAATCATTTTTTTGTCCGGACGCACTTCCTTGCGTGCGAACATGTAGCTGGTGGGTCCTAGCAATCAGGGGAAACGTTTTTTTCGCGAAATATGGTGGCTCGTCCGGTGGGTCCCCGCTGTCAGGTGGAGAAATAATTATTTTGCGTGTAATAAGGGGCACTTCCTTGCTACGACCGTGGACCCATTTGTCAGCCTTTCCACATACAGTACTCTTCCGATGGAAGTCGGTCGTTGACCACATTGACCACGCCGCACCGAGATTACTAAGGAAATGGACGACGAGGAGGCCTAGGAAGGGGACGACGCGGAGCGAGGGAAGACGTGGCAGTGGATGCCCATGCGGAGAGGAGTATGAGGGTTCATTGGTTTGGCTGCAGTGTGAGGCTGCCGTCGCCGCAGAATAACAGGGGGTGTGGGTGAGTAGAGGGATGGCCTGGCCAGCGGTGGCAGTAGTAGGGGGCGGTGAGGCCTCCGCGGCATCGCAGCCGGCCACGGGAGGCAGGAGCACGAGGCACGACCGGCGCTGGTTTGGGCAGCTGGAGCAAGAAGACCAGAGGCTGAAGAAGCACTACGGCCGTTGGATGGACATCATACGGTCAATGGAGCTAGAATCGTGCATATTGACTAAGTTGACAAAGCCCTCTGTCCCCGTCAACTTAGTAGGCCCACAAGTCAGCCTCCCACTATACTGGGTCCCAGCTAGTAGGGGGAGTATTCATTTTTTTGTGCGTAATAAGGAGGCACTTCCGGTGGGTCCGAGCTGACAGCGGGGGGAACGTTTTTTTCGCCAAATACGATGGCCCGTCCGATGGGTCCCTGCTGTCAGGTGGAGGAATAATTATTTTCCGCGTAATAAGGAGGCATTTCCTCGCGGCTGCCGTGGACCCAACTGTCAGCCTCTCCACGACAGTACTCTTCCGATGGAAGTCGTTCCTTGACCATGTTGACCAGGCCGCGCCGAGAGCACCAGGGCGGTGGACGACGGCGAGGCCAAGGGGACGACGCGGAGTCAAGGAAGACGCGGTAGTGGATGCCCACGCGAAGAGGAGTACGAGAGTTCACTGGGTCGGCTGCGATGTGAGGCTGCCGTCGCCGCAGAATAACAGGGGGTGTGGGTGAGTAAAGGGATGGCCTGGCCAGCGGTGGGAGTAGTAGGGGCGGTGAGGCCTCCGCGGCATCGCATCCGGCCACGGGAGGCAGGAGTACGAGGCACGACCGGCGTTGGTTTGGGCGGCTGGAGCAAGAAGACCAGAGGTTGAAGAAGCACTACGGCCGTTGGATGGACGTCGTACGGTCAATGGAGCTAGAATCATGCATATTGACTAAGTTGACAAAGCCCTCCGTCCCCGTCAACTTAGTAGGCCCACAAGTCAGCCTCCCACTA
This sequence comes from Secale cereale, assembly GCA_902687465.1. Classification (NCBI taxonomy): domain Eukaryota; kingdom Viridiplantae; phylum Streptophyta; class Magnoliopsida; order Poales; family Poaceae; genus Secale; species Secale cereale. Next base: position 243,996,669 of record LR738711.1, read on the forward strand.
TACTGGGTCCCAGCTAGCAGGGGGAGTATTCATTTTTTGTGTGCGTAATTAGGAGTCACTTCCGGCGGGTCCGAGCTAACAGCGGGCGGGACGTTTTTTTCACGAAATACGCTGGCCCGTCCGGTGGGTCCCAGCAGTCAGGGGGAAACATTTTTTTTGCCAAATACGGTGGCCCATCCGTGTCCCTGCTGTCAGGTGCAGGAATAATTATGTTCCGCATAATAAGGAGGCACTTCCTTGCGGCTGCCATGGACCCAGCTGTCAGCCTCTCCACGATAGTACTCTTCCGATGGAAGTCGTTCCTTAACCATGTTGACCAGGCCGCGCCGAGAGCACCAGTGCGGTGGACGGCAGCGAGGCCTAGGAAGGGGACGACGCGGAGCCGGGGAAGACGCGACAGTGGATGCCCACGCGGGGAGGAGTACGAGGGTTCACTGGTTCGGCTGCGGTGTGAGGCTGCCATCGTCGCAGAATAACAGGGGGTGTGGGTGAGTAGAGGGATGGCCTGGCCAACGGTGGGAGTAGTAGGGGGCGGAGAGGCCTCCGCGAAATCGCAGCCGGCCACGGGAGGCAGGAGCACGAGGCACGACCGGTGCTAGTTTGCGCGGCTGGAGCAAGAAGACCAGAGGTTGAAGAAGCACTACGGCCGTTGGATGGACATCCTATGGTCAATGGAGCTAGAATCGTGCATATTGACTAAGTTGACAAAGCCATCCGTCCCCGTCAACTTAGTAGGCCCACAAGTCAGCCTCCCACTATACTGGGTCCCAACTAGCAGGGGGAGTATTCATTTTTTTATGCGTAATAAGGAGGCACTTTCGGTGGGTTCGAGCTGACAGCGGGGGGAACGTTTTTTTCGCGAAATACGATGGCCCGTCCGGTGGGTCCCAGCAGTCAGGGGGGAAACGTTTTTTTTCCGCCAAATACGGTGGCCCGTCCGGTGGGTCCCTACTGTCAGGTGGATGAATAATTATTTTCCGCGTAATAAGGAGGCACTTCCTTGCAGCTGCCGTGGACCCAGCTGCCAGCCTCTCCATGAAAGTACTCTTCCGATGGAAGTCGTTCCTTGACCACGTTGACCACGCCGCGCCGAGAGCACCAGGGCGGTGGACAATGACGAGGCCTAGGAAGGGGACGACGCGGAGCCGGGGAAGACGCGACAGTGGATGCCCACGTGGAGAGAGTACGAGGGTTCACTGATTCGGCTGCGGTGTGAGGCTGCCATCGTCGGAGAATAACAGGGGGTGTGGGTGAGTAGAGGGATGCCCTCGCCAGCGGTGGGTGTAGTAGGAGGCGATGAGGCCTGCACGGGCTGGAGCAAGAAGATCAGAGATTGAAGAAACACGACGGCCGTTGGATTGACATCCAACGGTTACGTCTGCTAGAATCGGTTGTTGACGTATATAATAACTAAAAAAACTTGCATACGCATCAACTTAATAGGCCCATAAGTCAGACCATTCCCTTTTTTTTAATGATTTATATATAGCTCATTGCGACTTCTTATGCAATTTATTGCAGTCCATTTTTTTAGGTTGGCCTGGGCCAATTTCGCATATTTCTGTGGGTTGCAAACTATTTTTAATACCGAAATGTCGAGCCAGATTTAAAGTACTTTGAAGATATATTTAAATTAGGTCACTGCCACTGAAATAGGAATCTGAAAATGTGAAAAAAATCAGAAATTATAAAGTAATTGCAAATTTGTCATATGTTTTTCATATTTACAACCAATTTCATATTACTTTCAAGATTTGCAGGCGTCTTGAAAGAGTTGCAGCCCATCAGGGCGTAGAAAAATAAATAGGCCTGGATTGGGTATTCTTCAGAAAAAATAAACTGGGCTCATTTTACAGTTTGTTAAAAGTACATCCCATTTTCTAGGTAGGACAACGATTAATAATTTCAACAAACCGTTCAAGACAGAATTCAATAAAATTTCCCACATTTTGATGGGATCCAAAATATTTTTATCTCAAAATTTTGAGTCAGATTAAATATAAATTTATATTACGTAAAAATCTAACAAAACATTGCGCGCGCAACAATTAAAAATTAAGATTTTTAAAAACCATAAATAATATTTTATAAACTAATTTCGTGCTTGGTGCATTTTTTATAGTTATTGCCCAATTTTTATAATTACATCCCATTTATTATTTTTTAAAGCCCATTTTCCTGTTAAGCCTAATGCATCCCTCTTAGGAAAGATTTGCAGCCGAGCGGGGCGGAGAATAACAAGTTGACCTTGCCTGGGTATTCCTCAAAAAAAACGTATAGCTGGGCTAGCCATTTTCATCTTGAAAAAAAATTAATATCTGGGCTAGATATCTATCCTGGGCTAGACGGGCCACAGCCCACCCAGTTAATACCCTGCTCTCCTCTGAACAACAACGAAAACATCACCAAGAAAAACTCTGCAGTGCTCACACCTCAAAAACACAAATACCGCTCGAGCTGATTGATCCCTGCTGTCGGCCACACCTTGTGCAATTCTCTCCTTTATATTGACTACACATGTTGACAATGGTATGGGACCGTGATGTCAGGAAACCAGGAGGAAGCAAAAAAAAATAGTTGTACATAATAAGGAGGCACTTGCGTACGTACGGCTATGGCCCTAGTGGGTCCCTACTGTCAACCAGTCAAAATAAAGTCATCTCTTGAATCCTCATGTTCATTGACCATGTTAACAATGCTCGGCGCCACGGCGGGCGCAACAACTCGAAGGACGATGAAGAGGGCCTCGCGGACCCTAGGGATGGTCTGATACAGCATTCGCTGCTCATTCAGGAAGCCAGGATCATCGGACACCTATGAGCACCTTCGAGAGACTGAGACGGCATGAAACGGTAAGGACGCGTTTGAGAGCTCTGGTTTATTTCACACCTGTATTAAGATACAAGTGTAATTTACTCGTCATCGAAAACAACACGTAAAATACAGGCTTAGTGAAATCGAGGGCCCGAGGTCTGTAAGTAAAACCGGCGGGTTAAGCGTGTAATTTGAGAGATCGGTGTATATTTTACTAGTCGAAATCGACCAACCAAGCGCTTCGCCCGAGACCATCTGCTTTTATTTACAAGCGTCTCACGTCTAACCTACCCGACTTGTCGTATAGGCTATGAATGAAACATAAGGCGATGAACTTCTTAAGCATGGAAACAACAGAAGAGGATGATCTTCCTAACAAGCAAATCACTGGCATTAGATCGACAAGCAAAACAATACGAAACATTATTCTCAGGAGGCACGGTGAACAGCTCGTGATGCCGCATGCCACAACATTCCAGGCTCAACTTTGCAATCAAACACAAGGCCTGTCATGACATAGACAATATTCAGAACAAACTCTTAAAATATCTTAGATAAGTCAACATTCATGTGACTATGCATCTCAGCAGAGTAAATATTTACTTCTGAACTGAAGACAGGAATAGGAAAAAACTATCGACGTTGCTCACAGCAAAGGGCGTCCCACTCAAAAATATCAAATGCATGTCTTCTGTCTAACATTAATGAGCAAAAATTGACAAGGTTTTCCAATTCCAATATATTAAAATAATGTCAACTTTGACAAGCTTTTCCCATTCAAAATATGTAATGCCTATGATTGTGAAACGGGCGGGGTTTGTCATCAGTTTGTCATCTGATAGTACGGTGGCTCAAGGTGACGACGAATGATTAGAGAACCATTCGATGTATTATGCATGGTGAAGTATTATTATGGAGGACACAAACTATCTGAACATTTTGTGCAGTTCCACTAAAATCAAGCTGAGCATCCCTGTGGATTTCATATTTATATGCTGCCAGAAAACAAAGACACATCAACACACACATGAATATTGGCCCTAGTGTCAACCCACCAATCGGTGGACTAACAAACTGAAAGTACGGTAAACAGATTACCATACCCAGATGCCCCATCATTGTTGCTTAGAATGACATTGACATATTTGGAGTCCTGGCCTGGCTTCCTGTACTTGTTTGGGAACTTTTTGCCCGGTGCACTCCACGTGTTGTAGAGTTTCCTATGCTCTCTGCAGACTAGTCATGTCACTAGCGTCTACTAATACTATGTAAAGCATCTCGGTCATTCCTTGTGTAATGTAGTGCAAACAGTGACTGCTTCTTTCTGCAAAGTGGTAAGACCAAATGGACCCACTAATGCAGCAGTTTGCCTTAGAGACATTGGCTCCTTTTGTGCAGTTCTTCTAAAATCAAAGTCGGAATAAAACCGAGCTTTAATTTTGATATCCCTGTAAGCAACAAAAGGTATAAGGGAAACAATTACTGAGAAATAATGGTTGATGACTTGTACTCCCAGAAGAAAAACATCTACTGATCTACCTTATCTTAATGGGAAACAAAGCAGGAGAGTAGCAATTCTCAATCAATGTGATTCATTCATATTAATTGAGACATTATATTAACAATGCCTTGTTTCAACATGTATAAAGAATGACAAAGCAGAAAAGTATTATTCCTAAAACAATGCGACTGATTCATTTTAACAGAGACATTATCTTAACAATACCTTGGTTAAACATGTAGAAAGAACTACAAAGCGGGATAGTACCATTTGTAAAACAATGTAACTGATATATAATAACAGAGACATTATCTGAATAATAAATTTCTTAAACATGTACTCCGGCCGATCCCTAACAGAAATGGTACTCCCGCCGATCCCTAACAAGTGTTGCGGTTTTGAACTAAGGCTCACTAGTTAATTCTGAGGAAAGTTGGTACTGACCTTTCAAGACTAAGATTTGAAATAACTCGTGAGGAGGACCTGAAAGAGATCTCAACACATATATGGAAATCCGGTCTCATTTTGTGCAGTTTCACCAAAATTAAGCGAAGCAAAATGTCGCAATAGCAACAAGTTGAATAGATATCCCTGTTTTAACAGAGGTAAAAAAAGAATTAATTACTGGCCAATAAAGGAGGATGAAACATGCAGCCACAAAAATGATAATCCCGCCAATCCCTAACAAGTGTTGAAGTTTTGAAATAAGATTTAGTAGTTAATTCTGAGAGTGGCATTGCTTAATTTTACCAGCGGCATTAGATTAACAAAAAGCATAAACAGTTCCAGGGGAGAGTGGGCGCAAAAACAACATGTACTTCCATCTACTTATAAAGGGGGTGATGCAGAGTTTATTTAAAACAGTACCAATACAAGTAGCACAACATCTCAAAACACACTGCACGATCATGTGGATGGGACATGGGACATGCCAGCACCATGTGCGTCCAATGGGTGATGTAGAGTATGTAGCCAAGCATCATATCTGCGTTGGTCCCATATTTGTTCTCTTTGAAACTTTTTCCGATGTGAGGGCAGCAAATCTAGTCCTGCACAAACTACCCGACCCCCCGGTTTCTTTCCCTTTTCAACAAAGAGTTCGATTCCTTACAGATACGTGTACTGGGTTACCCCCTTTTTCCCTTTTCGACCAACAAAGCGGCTGGATAGCTAGTCTACACTACTTTCCCTCCCTCCTTTCCTCATTGAACCACGTCCTAGATTCATGCTCCACCCCACCGCACCCTTCTTTCCTCTTTGAACGAAGACCTAGATTCGACTACAGAATCGTAAAAGATCAGCATGCAGCTAGACCAATGACAGTTTCAAAGAAACTTATACCTTAGGGTCGTCGGGATGTGACAAGGCGTGCGGTGGGAGGTCGGATATGCCCACACTACGTACGACATCGAGGAAGAAGGGGTCGGTGGCCCTCCCGCACATGCGTTGGGTGAAAGAGAAAAGCGCAGCGGGCAGTGGATTGCCTCCCTCGGCGAAAGCGATAGAATGAACGCTGCACCTCCTCCTCTTCCCGGTGCGACAGGATCCGGATGCCTCCTTCGCCAGCTGTGAGGGGGGTGAGTGAGATAGAGGCCACAATGCAGTCTTATTTAGATCTGGTGAAGAGGGTGAGAGACAGTGAATATAGCAAACCCTAGCAAAGGAACGTTGAGCCTCCAACGTGTATATATATATGTAGTGCGGCGAGAGTGTGGAGAGTGCAAACCCTAGCGAACAAGCGCTGAGGCTCTAGCTTATATATATACTATAGTACGGACTGAGCTCCGGTGCCTTAACTGCACCTGCTTTTGGCTGTATGACAGGTGGGCCAGCCACATTTTGAGCCCACATGTCATAAACCCAAAGACAGGTGCACTAAAGTCAATGAAACTGCGTTCATATAGTACTCGTGTATACGACTAATATATAGTGGAGTTGTTTTCTTATTCTCTCCATAACAGTCGTTTTAAATTGTGTAAGTACGAAACGAAACTCTTTATTTAACGTACCAGTGAAGAAAGCTACTACTCCCTGATGCGGAGCATCCCAAGGTCATCCCCATGGACCCTCCTTCACCTCACCAAGTGCCCAAAGGACCAATGACTAGAGCCCGTGCAAGAGCTTTCGAGACCGAGGTGACTTCGCTCCTCTCTCTACATCTTTCGGATTCACTTGAGACATGGCTTCTACCTTCATCAGAGACTTTGTGCATACTCAGGTGCTTGGATGAAGGCCACGGGACAGCTCTGCACAATGGTCAAGACGACAAGCCCGACGAGTGCACGAGACAAGAAGAAGGATGGCTGAAGATGCTACAGGCACCGGACGTCCGGCCTGCACCGGACGACCGGCGACTTCCAGGCACCGGACGTCCGGCCTCTCCCAGACGACCGGACGACCGGAAGCCACCGGACATCCGTGACAGCGACTACAGAAGCCAGATAGCGGAAATCCGAGGATTACCGGACGTCCGGTCCCTCCGGAACCACCGGACATCCGGTAACCCACGGACGTCCGCTACGACGGCGACCACTTGTGTAATATATACTCGTTGACTCCCACCCTTTGGAGGTAGCTGTTGTTTAGCTCATTTCTCAGACTTGTGTGGATTTCTCCCACGAGACGGTGCGCCTCTACGGAGAAGATCCACTACGGATTCAGGACCTCCTTCGCGGAGAAGATCCCACGGGATTCCAAGACCTCCTCACGGAGAAGACTATCCTTGTATCACCATCGTTGACTATGGATCATGTATCGCACTTTGTATCGTGGATCTAGCGCTTGTGTGATTACTTTCGTGTTGATTTGAGTGTTTCCTCTTGTGTTTTCCCCGTCTTTCTCCTTGTATTCCCCGTGTTCATCGTGTGACACCCTCCAAAACGTGAAAGATCCGCTGATTAGGGTTCCACCCTACATCATCTTGGTATCAAGAGCAAGGTTGATCACGATTTTGGAGCCCCACACTTTGTTTTCTAGCTTGTTTTTGTTGTGTTCTTCCCAATTTCGAAAATCCCCACAAAAAGAGCCTCAAATTTTTTTTGTGATCTGTTGATTTGGCAAGATTTTGTTGACATTGTTTCATGGATTTGCTGTGCCACGTGTCGATCTAGCATTTCCCCACCTTTTCCACCTTTTTCCACCGCAAATCCGACCACGTTTCACCATTTTCGCCACGGATCCCACCAACCACATTCCAGACCTACCGGACGACCGACGTTTACCGGACGTCCGGCAACCCTCGAGTCACCGGACGTCCGCTAAACACCGGACAACCGGCACCCCGTTACAGAAGCTTTTACCGGATTTCCGGCACCTTCCGGACGTCCGACACCATCCGACCGACCGGACGATCGGTAACTTCCGGACGTCCGACAAAACCTGACGACGCTGTTTTTGTTCAGTGCCGTACCACCTTCCGCTACCACCTACCTTCCATCCCACCTTCCGCAACCACCATCGCTTACCCGCTCCGAGTTTGGAAAGTGTCTCTACCTCTGCCTTGGATACATGAGTTGTGGTTTCACCGTTTCCTTGGATGTTTAGGCTACCTTGGAACGGCAAGACTTCGACAACACCATCGCTCAACTTCGGCAAGGACGGTAACATCGACGACACTTCGCTCATCCTACCTTGCAATTGCATTGTCGCCCTATGAACCATCTTTGCGTAGCTTTCCCATTGAGACTAGCCATTTGAGTATTGCCGGGCCACGACACTTGTGCACATTAGTGATAGTCATAGATATTGCATACTACATCATTGTGAGTAACATCACATCATCTTGGTATCTTGCATATCTCCGTGTGCCACAAGAGTGCTCCGCATACACAATAGTTACCTCGATCCGAGAAGCATGCATATGTGCCCAAAGAAAGAGCTCACAAGCTTTTAAGCAAAAGAGCCACCAAAGCAAAAACACAATAGCATCATACGCCTTGCATCCAAAGAGATCATACATCATAGCAACATCATCTTGTGCTCAAGCATCGGCACATCATACACTCCTAGCATACTTGTGATAGATAGTCGTTACGTTTTGCCTCTTATAGGTCGTGCACAAGTGCGTATCCGCCTATTAAACAATCGGTTAGCGTCTCTCTAGTGTTGTGCAACACGAGCATTTTCCGTGGTTGTCACAACCCTAGTTCTGTTATGCACTAGGTTAGCTCTTGTGGTTTGCATCATGTTTAAATTTCAAATGAAATTGAAATGAGGACTTGTGAAACCCTCAGAAACCCTATTGAAAATGACCCAAATAAAAGTTGCTCCAAAAAGGTCCAAGAAAATGTTCATGTGGCCCTCTAAAAATATTGGTCAGAGATAAAAATCAAACCAATATTATTAGAAGCCCATAAGCATTTGTTTTGGGCATTTGGAATTAATGCAATAACTATTTGCTTGGATATATATATATATATATATATATATATATATATATATATATATATATATATATATATATATATATATATATATATATATATATATATATATATTATATTTTATATATGTCCAAAATTCTGGTTCTTTATTTTGAGGGGTTTGGGTTAATTCCTAGGTCCCTGCAAAATAAAATGTCAGAAGAAAATAAATGATTTAGTTTAGAAATTAAATCAAAACAAATGTCAGAAGAAAATAGAAAAGAAAAATAAAAAGGGCAGCTTACCTGTGCCGGCCCAGCACAGCACGGCCTGGCCGGCCCAGCTGGCCAGCCCAGCCCGCTCCTCCCTGTCGTCTTCCTCCTCGACAGAAGGACGAGCGTGTGCTCGTCGCGCGCCGGCCACGCGCCGCGCCACCTCCTGCTTCCGCCGCTGCCGACGCGCCTGGACGTCTCTGGACGACGCCACGCAGCCTCCCCGACCCTCCCGTACTCTTCTGGACGCCTCCCCTCTCTTCTTTCTCCCTCTCGAGTCCGCTCCCGAGCGCCGCCGTCGCCGCCGATCGTCGTAGTCGTAGCCACCGTCTCCCCCACGCCCAGCCAAGGCGCCCAAGAGCTCCGCCGCATCATCCCCGACCTCCTCGATGAGTCACACATCGGCGGACGCCCTGAGGCCTCGACCCCGACCTCTTCTTCATCGCCGGCCGCCGGAGATCCCCTCCGCCGCCCTGCTTGCTCCGGTCCTCCTCCGAGCCCTCCGCCTGCACCGCTGCGATCGTCGTAAGCTCCTGGCCATGCTCCCCCTCTCCGTTCTCCCCCTCGCAGGCCGTAGCTGCCGCTCCACGATCACCCGCACGCGCCTCCGCCCGCGCTCGTCGCCGGTGGTGCTCCGGTGACCTTTTGGTCCCGGGCGTGCGACCAACACGCTCCCCGCGTTGCGTAGATGCCGTAGCTGCTAGCGCTGCCCCGCCTAGGCCACCACAGCCCCGAGCCCGAGCTCGACCGAACTCCGGCGCCGCCGCGAGCTCGTTTCCGGCGAGCTCCGGCCGCCCCAGCTGCTGCCGCTGGCTGGGATGGATGCGGGTGAGCTTCAGCTCCCCGTAGATGACCTCCGCTGCCCAAATGACCGACGGAGGCGAGTTTCCGATGCCCTCCGCCGCATTCGGCCTCGCCGGCGGCTAACCGCCGGTGGGATTTGACCCAAACCCACTGGGTTTGACTTCCCTGAGCCTATGACATGTGGGGCCACCTTTGACTAATTTTTAGTTTAGGGTTTAATTAACTTTTAATTACTGACATTAATCTAATTAGACACTGACATGTGGGCCCTTGTCTAATTAGTTTAGTTTTAAACTTTAGTTATTTAACCGAGTCACTGACCAGTGGGACCCCACTGTCAGGTTTGACTCTGGACAGCCCCTTTGACCTGCTGACGTCATGCCTGTGTCATGCTGACGCAGTAATCCAGTTCTGGTTTTTAAATAAATCTTAAATGATTTATTTATTTCAGAATTTGGCCTAAACTTCAAAAAATCATAGAAATTCAACCGTAGCTCAGAATGAAATAATTTATATATGAAAAATTATCAGAAAAATTCAATCTATCCATCTGTACCATTTTCATGCATGAAAAATGAAGTTAAACCTACTGTTTATATGAAAACACATATATGGCATTTTATAATACTTATTAAAGAGTTGCATTTGAATCCTTGGTTCAAATGGAGTTCAACCAATTAAAATGCTAGTTGCACTAGCCCAAACAACATCATAACTTCATGCCATATTCATGCATCATATTGTTGCATATGCTTGTGTTTGATTGTCGGCACCGTTCTTCTCGATAGGTCCAGCTCCGGAGACCGATCCAGAGTACCTGTCAGAGGAGCAGTGTTCTGCACGTTGTTTTATCAGGCAAGCAAACCCCCTTGTTCATTCCGATACAATCCCTCTCTCGCTCCTGCTCCCTGTTATTGCATTAGGACAACAACGATTTCAACTGCTACTTTATGCTGCGGTAGTTGAACCCATTCCTTTGCATGACCTGTCTTTCCACAGTAAATAGTTGAAACCCACTAGCATGTGTAGGAGTTGATTGAAGCCATGTTGTGATCTTACCATGCCTTGCTTGCTATTGCTTAGAGTGTGTCAGGTCTAATTCATCGGGAATGAATTGGAGTGAAATGATATGTTCTGATGCTGAGGGTTAAGTGTGTGAACACGATTTGGTAAAGGTAGTGGTGAGAGGCCATGTAGGAGTACATGGTGGGTTGTCTCACTGGAACCGTCCCTAAGAACTGAGTTCTGTGTATGTTGTCCAATGATCAGCTACTACCACGCATTGGAATGCTTAAGTGCCCCTCTCGACTTATTAACCAACATGATCTCTGTCCAGGAGTTGCAACTAGTTTCTGGCGTTTGTAGGTAGTGTTATTTCTCTACCAGGTGGCACCCGGCAGGGTGGGCTTGGGACAGACTAGGCACACGTGGCCCGGTGTACCGAGTGGCACCCAGATGGTGGGCTCGGGAACCCTGTACACATCGTTTGGGTCCGTGATGGAAACCTCGGCCGGACTCCCTTGCGGATGGAACCCGAATAGGCGATAAACCTGGACGAGAGACTTGTGTGGTTAGTCAGGTCGTGGCCGACACCCTCGCCAGGCTTCCGCTTGAAGGATGCCGAGATACACGACGTTTACCTGGCGGTAAGTGGCGAGAGCGTGTGTGAAGAAGTACACCCCTGCAGGGTTAACATAATCTATTCGAATAGCCGGGTCCGCGGATATGGACTTCTTGGATGCTTACGTGGTACATAGACAACTTGAAATGGACACTCTAAAATACTCAAGACAAGTGTGAGTGCTATGGATGGCCTTCTCGTAGGGAGACGGGGATGAATCCATAGTGGTGTATTGTGTGGTGCTTAGTGGACTCGTGTGCGCCACCTCAAAAGAGTTACCAGCAATCGTAGAATAGGATAGCCACTGAGTCAAAGCTGGCTTGCTGCAACTAAACCCCACTTTGCCTTCTTGATACAAGTGCATGTATGATAGGATCTGATGTAAGTCTTGCTGAGTACCTTTGTACTCATGTTTGCTTAATTTATGTTTTGCAGATAGGATTGATGTTTCACTAGTAGTTCCGCTTGGACTTCGACAAGTAGCTTGATACCTCAGCTACGATCTTGGACGAGTGTTGTAGATAGTCAGGCTCTTCAGCCTTTTTCATTTGAAGATGTTTGTACTCAGACATGTAGTGCTTCCGCTTGTTGCTTGTATGCTCTGAATGTTGGGTCATGAGACCCATGCTTGTAATACTTGGCTCCTCGGAGCCTAATGAATAAATACTTTGTTTATTAGAGTCTTGTTGTGATGCCATGTTGTATTTGCACATATTGAGCATATTGCGTGTATGATATTGAAATGCTTGGTATGTGTGGGATCCGACACCTAGTTGTTTACCCTTGGTAGCCTATCTTACAGGGAAATGTCTCCTAGTGTTTTCCACTGAGCCTTGGTAGCTTGCTACTGCTCCGGAACACTTAGGCTGACCGGCATGTGTCCTTCTTCGTTCCTGTGTCTGTCCCTTAGGGGAAATGTCACGCATTGATCCTTAAGTCCTTGTAGCTTGCTACGACTTGGGTTCATACGTTGATGACCGACACGTTCGTTGCTGGGTCATGGATGCCTGTCTCTGTAATTTAGTGCCACTTTTGGTTTATAACTGGTCATGTCGGCCCGGGTTCTCTGTCATATGGATGCTAGCGACACTATCATATACGTGAGCCAAAATGCGCAAACGGTCCCGGGCCAGGTAAGGTGGCACCCGTGGGGATACCGTGCGTGAGGCCGCAAAGTGATATGGTGTGTTACATGCTAGATCGGTGTGACTTAGGATCGGGGTCCCGACAGCGTTGGTATCAGAGCCTGACTGCCTGTAGGATTACCAAGCGAAAATGGTCGAAGTTGAGTCTAGAAATTCCTTAGTTATATAAGGGAATTGATTGTGGAAGGGAACGTAAGGCTCTTTTTACTCCTTATACCTCATGTCTTCTGATCTGAGTCATATTACCTTTCCTACGGGGTTAAGGAACTAGGCTTTCCTTTCTGTCTATCAGGATCACGAGTTACTACTCCGTAGTCCCTTAGGATTGGTTGATCAGAGTCCTACTCCTGTTTTCAAGTTCTTCCGGTATAGTTTGTTTAGTACTACCACAGTACCTTGAGTGATGATGTTGAGATGTTGTACTACTTTTTCTAGCAGGATGTCTCATTTTGAGCATTTTACTGTCGTTATGCTGCCGGAATTATCCTAGTAGTTCGAGAGATACTAAATCCTTGTTCTACCATTATGCATCCTTTAGTTGTTGATGTTTCCGTCTTCGGTTTCGCTTCTCAGGATGTCTTCAGTTAAGCGAAGCTCAGCTGCTCGTAGACAGAACCCCGGAAGTGGTAGGGATAAGGAGGATCCTCCCGACCAGCCTTCGTTGGCAGAGTTAATGTTAGAGATGGAGAGAAACAAGCGTGAGTCTAACCGCTTGTTGGCACGTATTGAGGAGAACACCGCACATCAGTGCAAGGAATCGGCAACCATCCATGACTTCATTCGTCTGAAACCACCCACCTTCCATCATCCCATTGAGCCACTCGACGCAGATGACTGGCTCCGTAGTATCACTCACAAGTTGCGTTCTGCGAACGTAGCTGAAGATGACAAGGTCATCTATGCCACTTATCACCTGGAAGGTCCTGCTAGTCTTTGGTGGCAGAACTATGAGGCCATGATTCCAGCTGGCCAGATTCCTACCTGGAGAGTTTTCACCGAGGCTTTTCGTGAGCATCATATTCCTCAAGCCCTTATCGATCGTAAGAGAGAAGAGTTCTGTAGTCTTACACAGGCTAAGATGGCTGTTGATGCTTATAGTCGAGAGTTTGAGAACCTCGCCCGCTATGCTACAGAAGAAGTGTCCACGGACGCCAAGAAGCAGGCTAGGTTCCGGAAGGGTCTCAACCCCAAACTGCGTCGTGATCTCCACTTGCATCATTGCAACACGTTCCAGGCTCTTGTGAACAAGGCCATCAATGCAGAGACAGCTCAACTCACTTACGAGGAGTCTCGTAAGCACACCCTTGATTTGGGATCTTCCTCGGGTACTAGATCCCAGAAGCGCCGGATTTGGGTTCCGAACTCTGTTCTTCCACCCACTTATCCTCCGAGGCCATCTTGTGTGGTACCTTATCCAGCTCAGTCTGATGCTCCACCCAAGCCTATTGGCAAACCTCTTGTCAATGCGGGTCCACGCTCAGGGACTTGCTTTACATGCGGAAAGCGAGGACACTATGCACGTGACTGTTCTCAGGCCAGTCTTGCTCCACCCCAGCCCGAGAAGTCCGTTCTTCGTATTAAGACACCACGCAAGACTATCATTGCCAATCCAGCTCCCACTAAACATGGACGTGTGCATCACGTCTCAGCTAAAGACGCTCATGATGATCCAAATGTCGTTCTTGGTACACTCCTTGTCAATTGTCATCCGGCTTCGGTTCTGTTCGATACCGGAGCATCTCACTCCTTTATCTCTGAAGGCTATGCTCGTTTGCACGACATGTCATTTTGTGACATGCCAACTCCGCTCGAAATCCAAACCCCGGGGTCTAGATGGCAAACTACCAGAATAAGCCATGGTAATGGAATCCTTGTTGACAAACTTGTATTCCTTGCCTCACTCATAGCCCTCAAGTCTTCAGATATTAACATCATCTTGGGTATGGACTGGATGACAGCTCATCATGCCAAGATTGATTGTTACACTAGGTCTGTCCAGCTTACACACCCATCTGGTAAGATAGTCACTGTCTCCACTAGAGTTGCAAAGCGTCAACTCTATTCTCTTAATGCCAGCCCCCTTCCAGACCTTGAAGATATCCCGGTAGTCTGAGACTTTCCGGATGTCTTTCCAGAAGAACTACTAGGTGTTCCACCTGATAGGGATGTAGAGTTCGTCATAGATCTTATCCCAGGAACTGTTCCAATTTCTAGGAGACCTTATAAGATGGCACCCCTAGAACTAGATGAGCTTAAGAAACAACTTGATGAGTCCTTGCAAAAGGGTTTTATTCGTCCTAGTTCCTCTCCTTGGGCTTGTCCCGTCCTCTTCGTCAAGAAGAAGGATGGCACGGAATGGATGGTTGTAGATTATCGTCCTGTTAATTTGGTCATGATAAAGAACAAGTATCCGCTCCCCAGGATCAACGACCTGTATGATCAGCTCGCTGGATCCTCAGTCTTCTCCAAAATGGATTTGAGGTTAGGCTACCATCAAATCAAAATTAAAAACGGAGACATTCCTAAGACGGCTTTTGTCACTCGTTATGGCCAGTACGAGTACACCGTCATGTCTTTCGGTTTAACCAATGCTCCAGCCACTTTCTCCCGCTTGATGAACTCGATCTTCATGGAGTATTTGGATAAGTTCGTCGTGGTTTACCTCGATGATATTCTTATTTACTCGAAGAACGAGGAAGAGCATGCCGAACATCTTAGACTTGTTCTAGAAAAACTCAGAGAGCACCGCCTTTATGCCAAGTTCTCCAAGTGCGAATTTTGGTTGCCAGAAGTGACCTATCTCGGCCACGTAATCTCAGGGAAGGGCATTGCTGTCAATCCTGAGAGAGTTCAGGCCGTTCTTGATTGGACTCCGCATGAAACAGTTAAACAAGTTAGGAGTTTCCTTGGTCTAGCCAGCTATTGTCGCCGCTTTGTTGAAAACTTCTCGAAAGTGGCCAAACCTCTCACGGAACTTCTCAAGAAGGATAAAAAGTTTGAGTGGTCCCCACAGTGTGAGCACAGTTTTCAGGAACTGAAAAGACGCCTGACCTCTGCTCCCATACTTGTGCCACCGGATTTCACTAAGGACTTTGTTATCTACTGTGATGCCTCACGACAGGGACTAGGTTGCATTCTTATGCAGGATCGTCGTGTGATTGCCTATGCATCTCGATAGTTGCATCCACATGAGGAGAATTATCCTACACATGATCTAGAGCTTGCAGCTGTGGTCTACGCACTTAAGACCTGGCGGCATTACCTCCTTGGTAATCGTTGCGAGATCTACACCGATCACCAAAGTCTCAAGTATATCTTCACCCAACCAGATTTGAACCTTAGACAAAGACGTTGGTTGGAGTTGATCTCAGATTACGACTTAAGAATTACCTACACCCCGGGCAAGGGAAATGTCATGGCTGATGCACTAAGTTGTAAGACCTATTGCAACAATCTCATGTTGCAGCAGGGCCAACCACTTCTCCATGAGGAACTATGTAAGCTTAACCTTCACATTGCTCCTCGCGGATTCCTTTCTACCTTGGTGGCGAAACCTACTCTTGAGGATCAGATCATTTCTGACCAGAAGTTTGATAGGGGTGTTGTCCGCATCAAGAGAAACATTAAAAAAGGAGTTGGTGGATGTTTCTCTATGGATGATCGAGGTGTTGTTTTCTTTGAGAATCGCCTGGTGGTTCCCAAGAATCAACATCTGCGACAGTTGATCCTAAAAGAGGCTCATGAATCTCCTCTCACGATTCATCCCGGTAGTACTAAGATGTATCAGGACCTACGCCAGAGGTTCTGGTGGACTAGGATGAAGAGAGAAACTGCTGAATTCATTGCTAAATGTGACGTTTGTCGTCGCGTTAAGGCAGAACATCAAAGACCTGCTGGCACCCTTCAGCCTCTAGCTATTCCTGAGTGGAAATGGGATAAAGTTGGTATGGACTTCATCACCGGCTTTCCCAGGACCAAGAGAGGGAATAATGCTATCTTCGTAGTCATTGATCGTCTCTCCAAAGTGGCTCACTTCCTACCTGTTCGAGAGAGTATCACTGCTAGTCAGCTTGCTGACTTGTATATCTCTCGAATAGTGTCACTTCATGGTGTTCCACTAGAGATCAATTCAGACCGTGGTAGTCTTTTCACTTCTCATTTCTGGGAGAGTTTCCAGACTGCCATGGGCACCCATCTTTCTTTCAGTACCGCTTTCCACCCTCAGTCAAGTGGTCAAGTGGAACGGGTTAACCAAATTCTTGAAGACATGCTTAGAGCTTGCGTTATCTCTTTCGGTATGGATTGGGAGAAATGTCTTCCTTTCGCCGAGTTTGCTTATAACAATAGCTATCAATCTAGTCTCAAACAAGCTCCTTTTGAAAAACTCTATGGACGAAGATGTCGAACACCTTTGAACTGGTCAGAAATCGGCGAAAGACAATTCTTTGGACCGGATATGATCCAGGAAGCAGAAGAGCAAGTTCGTATCATTCGTGAGAATTTGAAATCAGCCCAGTCTCGTCAAAAGAGCCAGTATGATCGTCATCATAAGGAAGTGGCTTACGAGATTGGTGACAAAGCTTATCTTCGGGTTACTCCTTTGAAGGGTACCCATCGTTTCGGTATCAAGGGCAAGTTGGCTCCTCGTTACATTGGTCCTTTTCGCATTCTTGCTAAACGAGGAGAGGTTGCCTACCAATTGGAACTACCCCCACATCTTTCTCGAGTTCATGATGTCTTCCACGTCTCTCAACTCAGGCGTTGCTTCTCGGATCCCATCCGCGGAGTGGACCACGAAACGCTTGATTTCCAAGATAACCTCACATATCGAGAGTATCCCGTTCGCATTCTGGATCAAGCAGAGCGTGTCACTCGATGTCATAACATCAAGTTTCTCAAAGTTCAGTGGTCCCATCATTCCGAGAGAGAAGCTACTTGGGAGCGAGAAGATCGTCTCCGACTGGAGTACCCCACCTTCTTTCCGCCTACTCCTGAATCTCGGGACGAGATTCTTTCGAGTGGAGGCGAGTTGTCACAACCCTAGTTCTGTTATGCACTAGGTTAGCTCTTGTGGTTTGCATCATGTTTAAATTTCAAATGAAATTGAAATGAGGACTTGTGAAACCCTCAGAAACCCTATTGAAAATGACCCAAATAAAAGTTGCTCCAAAAAGGTCCAAGAAAATGTTCATGTGGCCCTCTAAAAATATTGGTCAGAGATAAAAATCAAACCAATATTATTAGAAGCCCATAAGCATTTGTTTTGGGCATTTGGAATTAATGCAATAACTATTTGCTTGGATATATATATATATATATATTATATTTTATATATGTCCAAAATTCTGGTTCTTTATTTTGAGGGGTTTGGGTTAATTCCTAGGTCCCTGCAAAATAAAATATCAGAAGAAAATAAATGATTTAGTTTAGAAATTAAATCAAAACAAATGTCAGAAGAAAATAGAAAAGAAAAATAAAAAGGGCAGCTTACCTGTGCCGGCCCAGCACAGCACGGCCTGGCCGGCCCAGCTGGCCAGCCCAGCCCGCTCCTCCCCGTCGTCTTCCTCCTCGACAGAAGGACGAGCGTGTGCTCGTCGCGCGCCGGCCACGCGCCGCGCCACCTCCTGCTTCCGCCGCTGCCGACGCGCCTGGACGTCTCTGGACGACGCCACACAGCCTCCCCGACCCTCCCGTACTCTTCTGGACGCCTCCCCTCTCTTCTTTCTCCCTCTCGAGTCCGCTCCCGAGCGCCGCCGTCGCCGCCGATCGCTGTAGTCGTAGCCACCGTCTCCCCCACGCCCAGCCAAGGCGCCCAAGAGCTCCGCCGCATCATCCCCGACCTCCTCGACGAGTCACACATCGCCGGACGCCCTGAGGCCTCGACCCCGACCTCTTCTTCATCGCCGGCCGCCGGAGATCCCCTCCGCCGCCCTGCTTGCTCCGGTCCTCCTCCGAGCCCTCCGCCTGCACCGCTGCGATCGCCGTAAGCTCCTGGCCATGCTCCCCCTCTCCGTTCTCCCCCTTGCAGGCCGTAGCTGCCGCTCCACGATCACCCGCATGCGCCGCCGCCCGCGCTCGTCGCCGGTGGTGCTCCGGTGACCTTTTGGTCCCGGGCGTGCGACCAACACGCTCCCCGCGTCGCGTAGATGCCGTAGCTGCTAGCGCTGCCCCGCCTAGGCCACCACAGCCCCGAGCCCGAGCTCGACCGAACTCCGGCGCCGCCGCGAGCTCGTTTCCGGCGAGCTCCGGCCGCCCCAGCTGCTGCCGCTGGCTGGGATGGATGCGGGTGAGCTTCAGCTCCCCGTAGATGACCTCCACTGCCCAAATGACCGACGGAGGCGAGTTTCCGATGCCCTCCGCCGCATTCGGCCTCGCCGGCGGCTAACCGCCGGTGGGATTTGACCCAAACCCACTGGGTTTGACTTCCCTGAGCCTATGACATGTGGGGCCACCTTTGACTAATTTTTAGTTTAGGGTTTAATTAACTTTTAATTACTGACATTAATCTAATTAGACACTGACATGTGGGCCCTTGTCTAATTAGTTTAGTTTTAAACTTTAGTTATTTAACTGAGTCACTGACCAGTGGGACCCCACTGTCAGGTTTGACTCTGGACAGCCCCTTTGACCTGCTGACGTTATGCCTGTGTCATGCTGACGCAGTAATCCAGTTCTCGTTTTTAAATAAATCTTAAATGATTTATTTATTTCAGAATTTGGCCTAAACTTCAAAAAATCATAGAAATTCAACCGTAGCTCAGAACGAAATAATTTATATATGAAAAATTATCAGAAAAATTCAATCTATCCATCTGTACCATTTTCATGCATGAAAAATGAAGTTAAACCTACTGTTTATATGAAAACACATATATGGCATTTTATAATACTTATTAAAGAGTTGCATTTGAATCCTTGGTTCAAATGGAGTTCAACCAATTAAAATGCTAGTTGCACTAGCCCAAACAACATCATAACTTCATGCCATATTCATGCATCATATTGTTGCATATGCTTGTGTTTGATTGTCGGCACCGTTCTTCTCGATAGGTCCAGCTCCGGAGACCGATCCAGAGTACCTGTCAGAGGAGCAGTGTTCTGCACGTTGTTTTATCAGGCAAGCAAACCCCCTTGTTCATTCCGATACAATCCCTCTCTCGCTCCTGCTCCCTGTTATTGCATTAGGACAACAATGATTTCAACTGCTACTTTATGCTGCGGTAGTTGAACCCATTCCTTTGCATGACCTGTCTTTCCACAGTAAATAGTTGAAACCCACTAGCATGTGTAGGAGTTGATTGAAGCCATGTTGTGATCTTACCATGCCTTGCTTGCTATTGCTTAGAGTGTGTCAGGTCTAATTCATCGGGAATGAATTGGAGTGAAATGATATGTTCTGATGTTGAGGGTTAAGTGTGTGAACACGATTTGGTAAAGGTAGTGGTGAGAGGCCATGTAGGAGTACATGGTGGGTTGTCTCACTGGAACCGTCCCTAAGAACTGAGTTCTGTGTATGTTGTCCAATGATCAGCTACTACCACGCATTGGAATGCTTAAGTGCCCCTCTCGACTTATTAACCAACATGATCTCTGTCCAGGAGTTGCAACTAGTTTCTGGCGTTTGTAGGTAGTGTTATTTCTCTACCAGGTGGCACCCGGCAGGGTGGGCTTGGGACAGACTAGGCACACGTGGCCCGGTGTACCGAGTGGCACCCGGATGGTGGGCTCGGGAACCCTGTACACATCGTTTGGGTCCGTGATGGAAACCTCGGCCGGACTCCCTTGCGGATGGAACCCGAATAGGCGATAAACCTGGACGAGAGACTTGTGTGGTTAGTCAGGTCGTGGCCGACACCCTCGCCAGGCTTCCGCTTGAAGGATGCCGAGATACACGACGTGTACCTGGCGGTAAGTGGCGAGAGCGTGTGTGAAGAAGTACACCCCTGCAGGGTTAACATAATCTATTCGAATAGCCGGGTCCGCGGATATGGACTTCTTGGATGCTTACGTGGTACATAGACAACTTGAAATGGACACTCTAAAATACTCAAGACAAGTGTGAGTGCTATGGATGGCCTTCTCGTAGGGAGACGGGGATGAATCCATAGTGGTGTATTGTGTGGTGCTTAGTGGACTCGTGTGCGCCACCTCAAAAGAGTTACCAGCAATCGTAGAATAGGATAGCCACTGAGTCAAAGCTGGCTTGCTGCAACTAAACCCCACTTTGCCTTCTTGATACAAGTGCATGTATGATAGGATCTGATGTAAGTCTTGCTGAGTACCTTTGTACTCATGTTTGCTTAATTTATGTTTTGCAGATAGGATTGATGTTTCACTAGTAGTTCCGCTTGGACTTCGACAAGTAGCTTGATACCTCAGCTACGATCTTGGACGAGTGTTGTAGATAGTCAGGCTCTTCAGCCTTTTTCATTTGTAGATGTCTGTACTCAGACATGTAGTGCTTCCGCTTGTTGCTTGTATGCTCTGAATGTTGGGTCATGAGACCCATGCTTGTAATACTTGGCTCCTCGGAGCCTAATGAATAAATACTTTGTTTATTAGAGTCTTGTTGTGATGCCATGTTGTATTTGCACATATTGAGCATATTGCGTGTATGATATTGAAATGCTTGGTATGTGTGGGATCCGACACCTAGTTGTTTACCCTTGGTAGCCTATCTTACAGGGAAATGTCTCCTAGTGTTTTCCACTGAGCCTTGGTAGCTTGCTACTGCTCCGGAACACTTAGGCTGACCGGCATGTGTCCTTCTTCGTTCCTGTGTCTGTCCCTTAGGGGAAATGTCACGCGTTGATCCTTAAGTCCTTGTAGCTTGCTACGACTTGGGTTCATACGTTGATGACCGACACGTTCGTTGCTGGGTCATGGATGCCTATCTCTGTAATTTAGTGCCACTTTTGGTTTATAATTGGTCATGTCGGCCCGGGTTCTCTGTCATATGGATGCTAGCGACACTATCATATACGTGAGCCAAAATGCGCAAACGGTCCCGGGCCAGGTAAGGTGGCACCCGTGGGGATACCGTGCGTGAGACCGCAAAGTGATATGGTGTGTTACATGCTAGATCGGTGTGACTTAGGATCGGGGTCCCGACAGTGGTTTTCCACATTTTCGCTCATCCTTGGTTGCACAACCACATTTATCTATCCGTGCGTGTGTTCCGTGTGCTACCTTTGCTAGTGATCTACTTGTTGCATGAGCAAATTGTGAACCATTTTCAACATCATTGAGTCATTTTGACGATTGCATTGAATTTGTGCCACATCCTAACCAAGCTCCTCTCAAAGCTTTACTTGTGTAGGTGTGAGAATCGACACGAAGTGATACCAATAGTGCTATTTCCGGGTTACATTCTTGAGTGATCATTGATCCATTTTCAACCTCAGTTAAGGTACATTGATATTGTCTTCTCCTTTCTCCCACTCACATACTTGCTTGTGATGATGGATAGGCCAAGTTCATCTTCCAACCCGATCTTCGACGATCCTCAAGAAGCGAACAACTACGTCACCAAACTACATCTATTCGGTGTCCAACGAGCTCTACATCAAGAGAGTGAAGCTATGCGTGAATACATTGGTCAAGTCGCCGAGGACGTGCGCCAATTTGAAGCAAGGACGAAAGAACAATTCGACACCATCAACACCAACATGACTACCCAATACAATGAGCTACGGACATTGATAATCAACCGACGTTCTTCCTCAACATCTTCTCAAAGACGAAGCCGCTCAAGTCGACACTCCGACTCCACGCAAGACTCAAGTACACCTACGTCAAACACTCTTCGTCAAGCCGCACGTCAAGCTCGACATGACCATCGGCATCCTCTACATGACAAGAGTTCTCAAGAGCTATTCGACGAGCAAGAAAGCCGACGTCGCCAAAACCAAGCTACACTTGAGCAAGCACAAGAACGGCAACGACTACGCCAACAACAACAAGAGCGAGCACGTCAATATCAAGAAGAACAAGACGCCGAGGCTAACCGCCAAGCACAACAACGTCGTGAAGCTCAAGCTATGGAGGCGCAACGTGCTTTACAAGATGCACATCGCAATGTGGCAACCCGCACTCGACACACTCGTCAAGAAGAGGATTTCCTTCGCGATGAGATGCAAGAGAGGCGCCATCAAGCAAGAATGCAAGAAGAAGCTCCTCCTCAAGCGCGGCAAGAGCAACAACCCCAACAAGAACATCTACATCCTCAAGAGCAACACGATATGGCCAACCGCCAAAATCGAGATCGCCCTCCCAATAGGCAAGGAAACAATGACGAGCATCGCTATGGCAAGCTCAAGTTCACCATGCCAAAGTTTTCCGGAAGCATTGATCCCGAAGATTATCTCTCATGGGCATTGAAAGTTGACAAGATCTTTCGCCTTCACAACTTCGATGAAGAGAAGAAGATCGCAATGGCATCCCTTGAGTTTCAAGACTATGTTCTCATTTGGTGGGAGCAAATCATAGAGAGAAGAGAAGCAAAAGGCGAACCTCCTATCACTACTTGGGCTCAAATGAAGGAAGTCATGAGAGCAAGATTTGTGCCTACACACTACAACCGCGACTTGTTCAAGAAGCTACAACTCCTCAAGCAAGGAACCAAGTCCGTTGAAGAGTACTACAAGGAGATGGAGATTGCTATGATAAGAGCAAACATCACGGAAGATGAAGAGCAAACAATGGCGAGATTTTTGAATGGACTCAACTATCCCATCAAGAAGATTGCGGACTTCCAACCATACAACAATCTCCTCGAGCTAGTACACCAAGCAACCAAAGCGGAGCGACAAGTTCAAGAGGACTAAAAGTACTCCAAGTTCAACTCCAAGAACTTTGGCTCCTACAACCAAGCTTCAACGACTTCGGCTACTACTCCTACCTCTACCAAGCCTTCTACAACCTTAGGTGACAAGTCAAGCTACAAAAACGCGACTACATCGAGCCATACAACTTCTACCAACTACGTCAAGTCTAAAGCTTCATCATCTACAACTCTAACGGAAGACAACACCAAGACAAGCTCCATCAAATGTTTCACATGTGGTGGCCGCGGTCACAAGTCATTCGAGTGCACCAACAAGAGAACCATGATCTTCAACGACGACGACACATATGACTCGATGAGTGACGATGACGTGGACGCCATCAAGCACTTGGCCATCCACCGGCGTATCAATGAGGAAGGAGACCGTCAAGTGTTTTGCAACAATGACTCAAGCCCCAACCTGGTTGTCTCCAAAGTCTTGACACTCCAACACCAACAAGATGACGACCAACGATGTCACATTTTCCATACAAAGGCCGGCATCAATGGACGCTCCGTCAAGGTTATCATCGATGGCGGAAGCAGTCACAACTTGGCAAGCGAAGAGCTATGCGACAAACTTCATTTGGTCAAGACGAAGCATCCTCACCCCTACAAGGTCTAGTGGCTCAACGACGCCGGAATTCTTCGAGTCGAGCACACCGTGCAAGTATCTTTGAAGATTGGCGCCTACGAGGACACTCTTGAATGTGATGTGATACCCATGTCCGTGTGCCACCTTATTCTTGGACGTCCATGGCAATATGATCGTGGAGTCACACACAATGGACGGACAAATCACTATCATTTCAAGATGAAGGGCAAGGAATTCGTGCTCCGACCTATGACTCCAAGTCAAGTTACCGCCGACAAGCTTTTACCTACCACCCATCATGGAGAGAATGGTGAGAGAGCGAGCCACCAAAAAGAGAGCGAGAGCCACAAGCCAAATATGAGCGCCTCCACGATGAGCGAAAAGAAGCAACTAGTGCTATTTGCCACCAGAAGTGAGATGAGAGAAGTGTGTGAGAACCCATCGAGCGTCTTCCACCTTGTGCTTTTATGCAAAGGGGAAGCCAAACCTACTAACACTTCACCACCTCCACCTTTTGTGTTGTTTCAAGTATTGCAGGAATTCTCGGACGTCTTTCCCGATGAGCTACCACCGGGTCTACCTCCACTTCGCGGAATAGAACACCACATCGACCTCATACCCGGCACACAATTTCCCACCAAGGCTCTCTACCGTGTCAACCACGAGATACAACGGCAAGTGCCCAAACTCATCGACAAAAGTCATGTACGTGACAGCTTTAGCACTTGTGCCGCTCCGGTTATTCTCTTGCCTACGAACGATGGAACTTTTCACGCAAATGCATGCTTGTTACGCAAATGCTTACTTGTTACCCAACTTGAGTTGAATGTGATTGGCTTTGAGCAACTAAAAGATTTATATGAGCATGATCCTTTCTTTGCAAATCCCTATGCTACGTGCTTGACTCACACTTCTTGGGAACATTACTACATCAAGGATGGATATCTTATGAGAGCTAACAAACTTTGCATTCCCGAGTCTTCGCTTCGTTTGCTCCTTTTGCAGGAATCTCATGGAGGAGGACTCATGGGACACTTTGGACGCGACAAGACGTTTGCTACCCTCTATAAGAACTATTTTTGGCCCAAGATGCTTCGTGACGTCTCACGCCTCACCAACCGATGTTCGACATGCCGCAAAGCTAAGTCCAAAGCTCAATCTCACGGTCTTTACATGCCTCTTCCTATTCCATATCATCCATGGGAAGACATAAGCATGGATTTCATACTTGGCTTGCCTAGGACTCAAAATGGAAAAGATTACGTGCTTGTCGTGGTAGATAGATTCTATAAAATGGCTAATTTCATTCCGGGTAACAAGATCGACGATGCTTCACATGTTGCCACTCTCTTTTGTAGGGAGATACTCAAGAAGGTGCACGAACAAATAAGAGCAACAATCGAGCGACAAGTACATCGCCTCACCACCAAGCTCAAAGTCAACAAGGCAACAACGGTGTTTCAACCGGGAGATCTTAGTTGGCTTCATCTTCGCAAGGACCGCTTCCCACACGAGCGCAAGTCCAAGCTTCTACCTCGCACCGACGGACCCTTCAAGGTGCTAGCTCGCTACAACGACAACGCCTACAAGATCGACCTTCCTCGAGACAAGTACTCCGTGAGCGACATCTTCAACGTCAAGGATCTTTCTCCCTTCCATGGTGATGAAGATCTCGATCCGAGGTCGGATCTTTCCCAAGGGAGGGGAGATGATGCGGAGCATCCCAAGGTCATCCCCATGGACCCTCCTTCACCTCACCAAGTGCCCAAAGGACCAATGACTAGAGCCCGTGCAAGAGCTTTCGAGACCGAGGTGACTTCGCTCCTCTCTCTACATCTTTCGGATTCACTTGAGACATGGCTTCTACCTTCATCAGAGACTTTGTGCATACTCAGGTGCTTGGACGAAGGCCACGGGACAGCTCTGCACAATGGTCAAGACGACAAGCCCGACGAGTGCACGAGACAAGAAGAAGGATGGCTGAAGATGCTACAGGCACCGGACGTCCGGCCTGCACTGGACGACCGGCGACTTCTAGGCATCGGACGTCCGGCCTCTCCCAGACGACCGGACGACCGGAAGACACCGGACGTCCGTGACAGCGACTACAGAAGCTAAATAGCGGAAATCTGAGGATTACCGGACGTCCGGTCCCTCCGGACCCACCGGACGTCCGGTAACCCACGGACGTCCGCTACGACGGCGACCACTTGTGTAATATATACCCGTTGACTCCCACCCTTTGGAGGTAGCTGTGGTTTAGCTCATTTCTCAGACTTGTGTGGATTTCTCCCACGAGACGGTGCGCCTCTACGGAGAAGATCCACTACGGATTCAGGACCTCCTTCGCGGAGAAGATCCCACGGGATTCCAAGACCTCCTCATGGAGAAGACTATCCTTGTATCACCATCGTTGACTATGGATCATGTATCGCACTTTGTATCGTGGATCTAGCGCTTGTGTGATTACTTTCGTGTTGATTTGAGTGTTTCCTCTTGTGTTTTCCCCGTCTTTCTCCTTGTATTCCCCGTGTTCATCGTGTGACACCCTCCAAAACGTGAAAGATCCGCTGATTAGGGTTCCACCCTACATCACTCCCTCTGTTCCTAAATATTTGTCTTCATAGAGATTTCAACAAATGACTACATACAGAGAAAAATGAGTGAATCTACACTGTAGAAAATATCTATATACATCCGTATGTGGTATTCCATTGCAAACCACTTGAAAGACAAATATTTAAGAACGGAGGGAGTACTTCCGATGAACTAATGACCCACGCGTCCTGGTCGCACTTCCTGTCCTTCACGTGCGGTACACTACCCTCCCTTAAGTGAACAACCACACATGCGCCAAATTATCGGAAACGTGTGAGAGTGTGTACAAATAAAGAATTTTAATTTCAATTATCGGAAAGGTTTGAGAGTATGTAAAGTTTTCCCTCTCTAATAATTATGGTTTGTTGTGTTCGGCCTGAACTTGGTCAAACTTTACAAAGTTTGACTTCAGTCAAATCTAATATGCGGAGTAAATAAAAATGGAGGGCTACTACGTCCATCCGGGTTTTTAGTCCACACCATTTTTTAATCAAAGTTAATAGCTGGACAAGTAAAATTACGGGGGAGCTGGGGACAAAGTTGTGAGAAGGCTTAGAAATCAATACAAAACTTATGCTCTTAGTACCAACATCGATCCTTCTTCGAGAAAACATTTGGTTCATAGCCAATTGTGTGATAAAATTGCACCAACGTGAAAGACGACTACGTCTCCAACGCAACCAAGGTGAACTGACGACGGATATCATCTTTGTGGGTAACAAGCAAAGAGCACTGATGGAAGACAGCTTGTTTTTCATTGAAAATCGACCAGCTTCACCAGGCGACGCAACCATGAGGCGCAACCATGAGCATCGATAGGTCATAGTGGTGATGCATCATCCATTTGGCATCAAGTTTAGGTGAGGCACTGATGGGCCTCGAACCCCTCGTTGGTTACCCCAAGTGGAAGGTGTAAGATGCAGTATGTAGAAGTGTTTTCCCTTAGCAAAGATGCCAAGGATCGAATCCCCAGAGACTCCTAGGTTCAACAAGTAGGTGTCAACTGCTAACGGCGCAAATTAGCAATCAACGTGGACCTGCACACAGCTACAAATAACTTTGCTCCCAACGAGTACAGAGAGGTTGTCAATCCCTCCGGCCTTGTAGTTCACAAAGGGTTAGAAGCAAATGATAGTAGTGATAGATAATGTTTTGCAATAGTAAATAAAAGCGAAAAGTAAATAGTGGATGTGATCAATGATGGTAATATGGACCGGAGTCTCATAATGTTCACTAGTGATGTCTCTCTCCCAAAAGACAATAAAACAGCTATGTGAGGTAAACAAATTACAGCTGGGCAATTGACAGGACCACGAACGCAAACCAATGCTGATTACATTGCAAGAAAGGTTGAGGTTCAAAGCATGGGCGGTACGCCAAAATAAGTAGACCGAAATCCATCAATATCTACTACTAATCATCCACCTTGAGATATCTATCCAGAACATCTCGCTGGTATTAAGTTGCGAGTCCCACCCATAGTGTAAACTCAATGCAACCGACAACTGCATTAAAAGAACTTTGCGTAAAGTAAACAATCCTTGCACCCGCGGGCACAAGCACCGTTGTTTTCCCCCTTGTGGCAACAGCACATCCCCTAGACTCATGTTTCTGTCACTCAAGCTAGTCATCGAGGGGCATGAACCCACAATCGAGCATAACGTTCCCTCTTGGAGTCACTACGTATTACTTGGCCAAAGCAATAAATAACAACGGAGAACATGCAAGAATTACTTATGAACATAAATATAAAAGATGTAGATCAAATATATTACTCAAGATCAATCTGAACATAATCCCATAATCCATCGGATCCCAGCAAACTCAACATAGCAACAGCATAAGGATTACATATGTGCCTCGATCATGTAGGGCAGCTCACGAGGACTAATTAGTGAAGCACAAGAACGGGAGGAGAACATCACATAGCTACTGGTCATGGACTCATGGTCCAAGGGAGACTACTCACGGCTCATCCGGGAGGCGTCCATGGTGGTGGAGAAGCTCCCGGTGGTGATCCTCCCCTCCGGCAGGGTGCCGGGAAGAGTTCTCCTGGTGCTCCCGATCTTGGAAGCGGTGGCGGCGGCGGAACAGAGATGGGATCGCGAAAAGAGTTCCTGTTCTGAGGGTTTTGGAGGACGCTTTAAATATATGCCAAAGGGGGGCATCGGGGAAGCTTCGGGGGGCCC
>LR738711.1:244046135-244060003 GCA_902687465.1 Secale cereale
CGGCTGCCCTTCGGACGCACGGTAGTTTCCGGAACGCTGATTGTTTATATAATTTTTCTGGATTTTTCCTGGCAGTTCTCGTAACGTGAAAACCTGAAATACAAAAACAGCCGTAAACAAAAACTGGCACTGGGGTGCACTGGATTAGTAAGTTAGTCCAAATATGATCAAAAGTGTATGGAAGTGTATGAATATCATAGCAATATCACCCAAAAGTGGCATGGAGCAAGCAGAAATTATAGATACGTTTTGGACGTATCAGGCACCTATGAAGTTCGACAAATCCTCACTGTGTAACTGTTTCTTCTCAGTAGACAAGCTCGAGGAAGGAAGAACCACGCGACAGAGGACAGTGAGGCGGAACAACAATGGCCATCCAATTTTGTGCAGTTCCACTAAAATTGAGGAAGACATGCCCGGGTATGGAGATACGCATCGCTGTTTCCAAAAATATAAAAAAGGGATATAGTGTTGTTACTTTGTTTTACAAGATTAACAACGACATCTCAATTGTCAATAAGAATTATGAAAAGTACACCAAAAAACAGAAGCATCATGATTATCTTGATGGGAACTAAACCAGGATACCCGAGAAAAAAAGCATTTCTTCATTTAACAAGTGATAGTATTAGATTAGCAGCAGCAATAGGAGCATATGGACAATGACCACACAACCACCATGTACTTTTTGTCGAAACAACATGTATACCTCCACCGAAGCATAAATTAGGACAACTTTTCGAGTGGCATTTCCTCTATAATAGTAGGTGATGTTGGACCAGCCGACGAACCATAGCTACTATACATGGGGAGCTGGGGAGTAGTCGCATAGAAGAAAACCCGCATGCAGCGACCAGGGGAGCTGAACCAGTACAAGAAGTTATACCTCAGGTGGGCGAGATGTCCTTTAGGTGGGCGGGCGGGATCTGCCCACACGACGGCAGCGAACAAGGGCGCGGAGGACCTTCGTCTGCGCCAGTGCCGGCTCCGAGAGGATGGTGCGCATCGGCTTCCTCCATCGCTGACGGCGACAACGTCAATGTTGCACCTCCTCACCTCCCGCAGCGGACGGGATTCGGCCGGATGTGTGACCACCGGTGAGGAAAGAGATAGTGTGGACACTGTCTTCTTGTTTTGATATGGAGAGGGTGAGAGAGCGAGACGCGAGAAACTCTATCAAACAAGAGGCTATAATGGAGTAAAACAATCTCTCCATAGCAGTGGTTTTAAATAGAATACGCGCGTTCCCAGAAAAAAGAAACGAAAAATGGCGGACAATTTTTTAACGCACCAAGAAAGAAAACTTGATCACAAACACGCCCCCGCTTCCAGGTCGCGAGGGTCGTCGCGCACACACACATAGACATAGACATGCATATCCGTGTTTACGTAAAATTCCATTTCCATCTCCATCTCCAATCATATTTGTCCAACTGGCACATTATTTACGTTGTTAATTATATACGCGACAATATTAACGTACATCATCTCTTGTTTGCGGGCGTCCAGACCACAACCACGGCCGCTCCTGACCAACCCGAACCCTCTTCATCACCCGCGCGTGTTTCCCGCTCGAAACAGTGAGTGCCACATTCATACCCGGCCAGAGCGGACGCGACCTCTCACTGGCGCCGGCATTGAAGCGGCGCCGGCCGAGAGAGCGTCGCCTGCTACTTCTCGAGCTTGCGTTGTATTCCCTCGAAGAGGAAAGGGAGATGCAGCACAGTAGCGTAGTATTTCCCTCAGTTTTTGAGAACCAAGGTATCAATCCAGTAGGAGACCACGCGCAAGTCCCTCGCACCTGCACAAACAACTAAGAACTTCACAGCCAACGTGATAAGGGGTTGTCAATCCCTTTATGGTCACTTACGAAAGTGAGATCTGATAGAGATGATAGTTTATATTTTTGGTAGTTTTGTTTATAAGAACAGAAAGTAAAAGCGGAAAAAGTAAAGTAGATGTAGATTGATATGTTGAGAATAGACCCGGGGGCCATAGTGTTCTCTAGTGGCTTCTCTCATGATAGCGATATTCTATGGTGGGTAAACAAATTACTGTCGAGCAATTGATAGAAAAGCGAATAATTATGAGACTATCTAGGCATGATCATTGTATATAGGCATCACGTCCGAGACAAGTAGACCGACTCCTGCCTGCATCTACCACTATTACTCCACACATCGACCGCTATCCAACATGCATAGTGTATTGAGTTCATAAGAACAGAGTAACGCCTTAAGCAAGATGACATGATGTAGAGGGATAATCTCAAGCAATATGATATAAACCCCATCTTTTTATCCTCGATGGCAACAATACAATACGTGCCTTGCTGCCCCTACTGTCACTGGGAAAGGACACCGCAAGATTGAACCCAAAGCCAAGCACTTCTCCCATTGCAAGAACTATAAATCTAGTAGGCCAAACCAAACCAATAATTCGAAGAGACTTGCAAGGATATTATGAGCACACATAAAGAGTTCAGAAAAGAACCAAATATTTCTCATAGATAATCTTGATCATAAACTCACAATTCATCGGATCTCGACAAACACACCGCAAAAAGAGATTACATCGAATAGATCTCCTCGAAGACCGAGGAGAACTTTGTATTGAGATCCAGAGAGAGAAGAAGCCATCTAGATACTAGCTATGGACCCGAAGGTCTGTGGTAAACTAAATGGGCCGTTAATGGGTATAAAGTGAGCCCAAAATTAATGGGTCCTGAGAAGGACGAAAGATAACATGGGCTGGAAACGGCCCAACGGAATAATGGGCCGTTAATGGGTATAAAGTGATACACTGTTCATTACGGGCCAGTTTTACCACCGGCCGTTAATGGACCGAGAGTAATAAGGGCCTCATATGGGCCAAAAGACGTCATGGGCCATACATGGGCCGGAAGTTAAAATGGGCTGGAATTATATTGGACGGCCTAGATGACGCTATCGGGCCTAATTCGGATAGGCCGTAAATGGGCCCTGGGTTAGCGGGCTGTAAATGGGCTATATGCGAACATGCCGTTAACAGGCTTACCGTGGGCCGGCCCACCACCTTTTGACCAAGTCAAATGGGCCAGCCTTTTCACAGGAATGGGCCTCTATTGGGCTGTGCCACGTGTCGACGTATCATAGGCGCTTTGGGTCCAATGAGTGGATGACATCTGTCCCAACGGTGAGCTGGCACATGTTTCCTACAGCCAATGATGATTTTACACGTGGAAAATCCCCATTGGTCAGGGCTGTTAACGGGTTATCGGATCCAAAACCGGACCCGATAGCTTAACGACGTTCTGTTACGATGGATGCCACGTGTTG
Organism: Secale cereale; assembly: GCA_902687465.1. Lineage (NCBI taxonomy): Eukaryota > Viridiplantae > Streptophyta > Magnoliopsida > Poales > Poaceae > Secale > Secale cereale. The sequence goes on from LR738711.1 coordinate 244,049,453, forward strand.
GTCAGCCTTGACGAAAGCACTTTAGTGACACGCGATTTATCATCATGGAAGTGGACACTTCCGTGATGATAATTTTGGTAATGTCATAGAACACTTCTATGACAGCACAAGTATGACTATCTTGATTCCGTCATAAATTTGTCATGGATGTACATGCATGACAGAAAACGTGACCTACTGTGACAAACACGTATCATCATGGAAGTGTATTTTTTTGTAGTGGAGCCTCAACGCTCATCGGTCCACATACATCAATATGTATGATTTCCAACAAATCTGTTGCTCGCTCCATTGTTCCGGAGAATGGAGTTTTAGTCATCTTTCCCATGAGGCATGGTTCGCATGCACCAAGTGATTCCAAAAGTCCATCAGCATGGAGTTTTGTCATGCGTTTTACACCAATATGACCTAAACGACAGTCCCACAAATAAGTTGCACTATCATTATCAACTCTGCATCTTTTGGCTTCAATGTTATGAATATGTGTTTTTACTACGACCGTGATTCAATAAACCATTCAACTTGGGTGTATGACCATAGAAGGTTTTACTCATGTAAACAGAATAACAGTTATTCTCTCACTTAAATGAATAACCGTATTGCAATAAACACGATCCAATCTTGTTCATGCTCAACGCAAACACCAAATAAAATTTATTTATGTTTAAAACTAATCCCGAAAGTATAGGGAGTGTGCGATGATGATCATATCAATATTGGAACTACTTCCAACACACATTGTCACCTCACCCTCAACTAGTCTCTATTTATTCTGCAACTCCTGTTTTGAGTTTACCAATCTTAGCAACCGAACAAGTATCAAATACCCAGGGGCTACAATGAACACTAGTGAGGTACACATTATCAATATGTATATCAAGTATACCTTTGTTCGCTTTGCCATCCTTCTTATCCGCCAAATATTCGGGGAACTTCTGCTTCTAGTGACCATTTCCTTTGCAGTTAGAAGCACTCTGTTTCAGGCTTAGGTCCAGCTTTGGGCTTCTTCATAGGAGTGACAACTTGCTTGCCATTCTTCTTGAAGTTCCCTCTCTTCCCCTTGCCCTTTTTCTTGAAACTAGTGGTCTTATTAACCATCAACAATTGATGCTCTTTCTTGATTTCTACCTTCGTTGATTTCAGCATCATGGAGAGCTCGAGAATCGTTTTCGTCATCCCTTGCATATTATAGTTCATGACGAAGTTCTAGTAATTTGGTGATAGTGACTAGAGAACTCTGTCAATCAATATTTTATCTGGAAGATTAACTCCCACTTGATTCAAGCGATTGTAGTACTCAGACATTCTGAGCACATGCTCATTGGTTGAGCTACTCTCCTCCATCTTGTAGGCAAAGTACTTGTGAGAGGTTTCATACCTCTTGACACGGGCATGAGTCTGAAATACTATTTTCAACTCTTGGAACATCTCATATGCTCTGTGGCATTCAAAACGTTTTTGAAGTCCCGGTTCTAAGCCGTAAAGCATGGTGCACTAAACTATCAAGTAGTCATCATACCGAGCTTTGTCAAACGTTCATAACGTCTGCATATGCTCCTGCAATAAGTTTATCACCTAGCGGTGCATCAAGGACATAATACTTCTGTGCAGCAATGAGGATAATCCTCAGTTCACGGACCTAGTCCGCATCATTGCTACCAACATCTTTCAACTTAGTTTTCTCTACGAACATATCAAAAACATAGGGGAGCTATAACGCGAGCTATTGATCTACAACATAATTTGCAAAAACTATCAGGACTAATTTCATCATAAATTAAAGTTCAATCAATCATATTACTAAAGAACTCCCACTTAGATAGACATCCCTCTAGTCATCTAAATGATCACGTGATCCAAATCAACTAAACCATGTCTGATAATCACATGAAATGGAGTAGTTTTCATTGGTGAACATCTTATGCTGATCATATCTACTATATGATTCATGATTGACCTTTCGGTCTCCAGTGTTCCGAGGCCATGTATGTACATGCTAGGCTCGTCAAGTTTAACCCGAGTATTCTGCATGTGCAAAACTGTCTTACAGCCGTTGTATTTGAACGTAGAGCTTATCACACCCGATCATCACGTGGTGTCTTGGCACGACGAACTTTCGCAACGGTGCATACTCAGGTAAAACACTTGTACCTTGAAATTTTGTAATGGATAATCTTATAATGCTACCGCCGTACTAAGAAAAATAAGAAGCATAATAAGATAAACATCACATGCAATAAAAATATGTGACATGATATGGCCATCATCATCTTGTGCTTTTGATCTCCATCTCCAAAGCATCGTCAAGATCTCCATCGTCACCGGCTTGACACCATGATCTTCATTGTAGCGTCGTGGTCGTCTCGCCAACTATTTCTACTACTACTCTCGTTAACTCACAGTGATAAAGTAAAGCAATTACACGGCCTTCGCAATTCATACAATAAAGAGACAACCATAAGGCTCCTGCCGGTTGCCGATAATTTACAAAATATGATCATCTCATACAAGAACATATAACTCATCACGTCTTGACCATATCACATCACAACATGCCCTGCAAAAGCAAGTTAGACATCCTCTACTTTGTTGTTGCAAGTTTTACATGGCTGCTACGTGCTTAGCAAGAACCGTTCTTACCTACACATACAAAAACTACACGATTTTTCGTCAAGTGTGCTATTTTTAACACAAGGACAGGGCATAGCAACATTCGATTCAACTAAAGTGAGACAGACAGACACCCGCCGGTCACCTTTAAGCAATGAGTGATCGCAATGGTGAAACTAGTCTCGCGTAAGCGTACGCGTAATGTCGGTCCGGGCCGCTTCATCTCACAATACCGTCGAATCAAAGTATGACATGGCAGTAAGCAGTATGACTATTATCGCCCACAACTCATTGTGTTCTACTCGTGCATATCATCTACGCATAGACCTGGATCATGATGCCACTGTTGGGGAACATAGTATTTCAAAAAAATCCTACGATCACACAAGATCTATCTAGGAGAAGCATAGCAATGAGCGGGGAGAGTGTGTCTACGTACCCTCATAGACCGAAATCGGAAGCATCTAGTGACGCGGTTGATGTAGTCGAACGTCTTCGCGATCCAACCGATCCAAGCACCGAATGTACATCACCTCCGTGTTTAGCACATGTTCAGCACGATGACGTCCCATGAGCTCTTGATCCAGTTGAGCATCACGGGAGAGTTTCGTCAGCACGACGGTGTGGTAACGGTGATGATGAAGTTACCGACACAGGGCTTCACCTAAGCACTGCAATGATATGATCGAGGTGTGTAATTGTGGAGGGGGGAACCACACACGGCTAAAACTGATGTTTACTTGTGTGTCTATGGGGTGCCCCCTCCCGACATATATAAAGGAGGGAGGGAGGAGGAGGCGGCCAAGGAGGGGGCACGCTAAGAGGGGGAGTCCTACTCCCACTTGGAGTAGGACTCCTCCTTTTCGTAGTAGGAGTAGGAGAGGGGGAAGGAAGGGAGAGGAGGAGAAGGAAAGGAGCGGGCGCCGCCCCTCCCCACTAGTCCAATTCGGACTAGGCTTGGGGGGAGCCCAGCCCTAGCCAGCCCTCTCTCTCTCCCCTAAGGCCCATCTAGGCCCATATATCACCCGGGGGGTTCCGGTAACCTCCCGGTACTCCGGTTATCACCCGATGACACCGGGAACCCTTTCGGTGTTCGAATATAACCTTCAAATATATCAATCTTTATGTATCGACCATTTTGAGACTCCTCGTCATGTCAGTAATCGCATCCGGGACTCCGAACTACCTTCGGTACATCAAAACATATAAACTCATAATACCGATCGTTATCGAACGTTAAGCGTGCGGACCCTACGGGTTTGAGAACTATGTAGACATGACCGAGAATCATCTCCGGTCAATAACCAATATCGGAACCTGGATGCTCATATTGGTTCCTACATATTATACAAAGATCTTTATCGGTCAAACCACATAACAACGTACGTTGTTCCCTTTGTCATCGGTATGTTACTTGCCCGAGATTCGATCGTTGGTATCATCATACCTAGTTCAATCTCGTTACCGTCAAGTCTCTTTACTCGTTCTGTAATACATCATCTTGTGACTCACTCATTAGTCATTTGCTTGCAAGGCTTATTATGATGTGTATTACCGAGAGGGCCCAGAGATACCTCTCCGACACTTGGAGTGACAAATCCTATTCTCGATCTATGCCAACACCACAAACACCTTCGGAGACACCTGTAGAGCATCTTTATAATCACTCAGTTATGTTGTGATGTTTGATAGCACACAAGGTGTTCCTCCGGTATTCAGGAGTTGCATAATCTCATAGTCATAGGAACATGTATAAGGCATGAAGAAAGCAATAGCAGTAAAACTAAACGATAAAGTTGCTAAGCTAACGGATGGGTCTTGTACATCACATCATTCTCTAATGATGTGATCCCGTTCATCAAATGACAACACATGTCTATGGTTAGGAAACATAACCATCTTTGATCAACGAGCTAGTCAAGTAAAGGCATACTAGGGACACTCTCATTTGTCTATGTATTCACACATGTACTAAGTTTCCGGTTAATACAATTCTGGCATGAATAATTGTAACATCCCAAATTTTCAATTTGGAATGTTATACACTAGATCATCCATGCAAATCATATTTTCTTGCTTTTGGTTTGATCCTAGAAATTCTACGCAACTCAAGAACCCTCGGAGAGAGTTGGGGATTTCGTTATTTTCATATTTGAGTTTTCTCAAATTTTGAAAATAGGATCATTGATTTTATTATTTTATCTTCAATTATTTCTATAATAAAAATATGAGAGAGGGAGTAAAATGACTCTCCCAAAAAAATGAAATATTGAGGATTTAATAAAAAAATCAAATAAGATTTATTTTGGAGTTTTTGCTATTTTATTTGAATTTAGGAAAAATTGCACGTTTTTCAAAACTGCATTTTAGGGCCAAGAAAATGTTCATCTTGTTCTAAATATTTTATTTAGACGGTGAAAATTTGTTTTGGCGTTTTTAAATTTTTATTTATTTTCTAGGATTTTTCTTACTTCGGCGGGATTATTTAAAAAAAGGTTCTCCGCGCCCGACGGGGCCGAAGGCCCAGCCGTGCCAGGCCGGCCCGCGCCGCCGCCGCCTTCCCCGCAACGCGTCGCGCCGCCGCCGACCTGGACTCCAAGTCCGAGCCGGACTCCTCCGCGCCGCCGCCTTGCCCCCTCCCCCAAGCCACCACCCCCTCTTAAATACCCCCGCCGCCCACCCCACCCCGCCACCCGACCCGCCCAGCTGCCGATAGCAGCAGCAGCAGCCGCCACCGCCGCCGCCAGGAGCCGCCTCCGCCTTGCGCCGCCGCCGCAGCCCCGCCACCCCACGCCGCCCCGCCGCCGCACCGGAACCCCGCTGGAGTCCCGCCGGAGCCGAGCCGAGGTAGCCGCCTCGCCGCCCCGGTTTTCTAAAGAAACCAATCTGATTTTTTTAGAAAACCCTAGATTCGTTTTTTTAGAATTAGATCGGTTTTTTTTCCGATTTATCTATTTAGCTAGCGTTCGCCCGTTCGTTCGTTTTAACGGACGAATTCGCCGTTTAGTTTCAGTTAACGAACGTTCGTTCGTTAATCTATTCGTCAGTTTTTCTTTTTCTCGGATTTTTCCGCGGTTGTTTCTGATCGCGATTTCTGATCCGATTTTCGTTCTAGTATAACTTTTCGCTCGTTTATCGGAATCAGGCAATTCAAGCGCCTGGAGTTTTGTCTCGAAACCCTCTTTCCGTTTAATCTACTCAAACAAGTTTTTGCTTCTGTAAAATTTGACTTAGATCCAGATTAGTAAATGAAGTTTGGTTCTTTCGCCGTTTGACTTTCGTTGCTTCATTCGATTTGATTCTTTTTGCAAACCGGCGTTCTTAAGTTGAACTTTCTGGTTAGATCTTGTCGTGGAATTAACACGGCAGATGTCCGGTTTAGCGGACTTAGTTGTGGAACCATCGCACGGGTTAGCTTGAAGAGGTAAAAAGCACACAAAGGACACAAAGGGTTTATACTAGTTCGGCCCCTTCCCGCATTACGGAAGAGGACTTAGTTAATTCTGCTTCAATTGGTATTCTGGGTCCTCAAGCAGTTCTGAAATGGCGGGCCCCAGGGGATGAGTGTCCTTCTACCCCCAAAGAAGGAGAAGTTATTGTTTTCTTTGATCATATGGCCCGGGGTTTTAGCCCTCCCGGTTCAAAAAAATTCCGGGACGTGCTGGCCGCTTTTCAACTCCATCCTCAGGATATAGGCCCAAATTCCGTATCAAACATCTGCAATTTCCAAGTCTTCTCCGAGGTGTACCTTCAAGAAGAGCCGTCAGTGGACTTGTTCCGGGACTTTTTTCACTTAAACCGGCGGACTGAGTTCACTGCCGGACCACATCAAGAACTGGGTGGTGTTAGTATTCAGAAGAGGAGAGATGTGGTTTTTCCTCATGCTGCTCTCCATACATACCCCAAGGATTGGAATCAGTCCTGGTTTTATTGCAAGTATACCTCGCCTGAAGGAGAAAACCCACTGCCGGGTTACCGCGAACACCGTCTTCCGGAAGATCATCCCTTGCCACAACGTCTTACTTCCTCCGAGAGAGCCCGGTTTGCCCCTCAGCTTGCCAAACTCAAGGCCTTTATGGCCAACGGTTTGACCGGAGTCTACTTCGTTCGCTGTTGGCTTGCCTGGAGCATCCTTCCTTTGAGCCGGCGCTCTGGTCTCATGTATCAGTATACCGGAAAGCCGGATGATCCCCAACACCACATCAACGTAATACTTCCTGAGAAGGATGTTATTGAATCTGCTAAAAAGATGCTCAACATCTCTCTGGAAGAATGTAGCCAAACCGGATTGGCCCCATATTACAAGAAGAACAAACTGCCAGCTGTAAGTTTTACCCTCTTTTGTCTGCGTCTAATCCGTCCGTATGAATTACCCCTTGTATTTATTTTTCCCTTTCTGCATAGGCCGACAATCCGTTTTGGAAGAGAAAATCTCAGGATAAATCAGGTAAACAGCCACGCTGGAAGACGTGCGCTGTTAAAAAGAAGAAGGCAACTGCTGGCTCCGGTTCACATCTTGAGGAAGATGATCCGGATTCTGAGGTATGATTTGATCTTGATATGTTTTGATCTCTTTTATCCAGATTTATGTTTAACAGTGTCTTTTCACAGGATTTGGCTGAAGGTGATAAAGCGGCAGAAGTTGAGGTAATCTCTCTTTCTTCAGATTCTGAACCGCTGGTGCCCAAGATTCGTAAGGCATCTCGGAAGTACCCTTTTTCTCATCCTTACGCTCAACTGGACCCCAATTTTCTTTTGAAGAAACAGCAACACGAAGCTCGCCGGACTACACACAATAGTGGTCATGTAGTCGAGTCTTCCGGAATATCTCTCACTCCGGCTCGGAGGCGTCGCTCTGAGGTTTTACTTTCTCCAACCCTTCTTCATCCCTAGGCCGGACTTATACGCAAACCACTTAAACCGTCTGATCCTAACTATCAGGAGACACCTTTATCATCTTCCGGCGAATCGACTGCCACACAGGTCCCGATTCTGAAAACTGTCCCTGGGTAAGTCTTTTTATCTCATCCGGTTTACCTTTGTATTTGCTTTTATGACTCTGATTTCTTTTTCAATTCCCTTCAGCAAGCCCAAGCCTAGCAAAAAGGCAAAGGCCAGCAAAACTACTGCTGAGACTGCTACTGCTGATCCGGTAGTTGATCCGGATGAAGTCATCCCTCCAGAAAGCGAGCCTGCCATTCAATTAGATGATCCTGCTCCCATGGACCATGATTACACTGCTGCTCCTGAAGGTACAAATGCTGAAGATGTTCTTGAACCGACAAGTCCTGTCCGGGCTAATCCTCCTCAGAATAGTCCGGCCCCTGCTAGCCCGGCTCGTACTGCCGCTCCTTCACAGCCGGCCACTGCTTCTTCTCCGGATATTCAGATAACCGGTACAGGTTTTACCGCTCCTGCTGAGCCTATCGTTTTAGCCAAGCATACTGCTAAAGCGTAGAAACTTCAACAAGAGAAGGGCAAGTGGAGCACGGACTTGTCCAATTATGCTGAGCTGAGCGCCCAGGAACTTTATTCCGGGTATTTGAACCGGCTTCATACCAGCCGTGAATATGAAATGGGCTTGGTTAACATGATGAAGGACAAATATGAGGTATCTTACTTATCTTTGTCTTGCCTTTTTGTATTTCTGTCTATGCCATGGTAGCCCCTAAGTTCTGGTTTAGCTTTGTTGGAGGTGAACCGGTACTTCCAATTGTGTGCAAATGATCTTACATTAGCCCCCAAGTGCCAGGGGCATAACTCGTTTTATGTGCCTGGGACTTGTCTGAATCTCTCTTTCGATACTTCAACTGCCCATTAGCCCCCAAGTGTCAAATAGATAACTTGCTTATGTGCTTGAGACTTGTCTTTAATTGTCACCCTTAGATATTTCGACTGCCCATTAGCTCCCAAGTGTCAAGTGGATAACTTGGTTATGTGCTTGAGACTTGTCTAACTTGTCATTTATTCCACTTGATTTTCTTGCAGGCTGATTTGACCCGGAGGGCTGCAGAAATAACTGAGCTCTGGAATAGACTTGCTGTAACTGAAACTGCTGCTGCCAAGGCCAAAGATGATCTGGCGTTGAACTTAACCACTACTGAACAATTGAAGAAATACTTTGAAGCGGAGCGGACAACCTAGGAAGTGTAGAGGAACGCTCTTGAAAAAAGAGCAAAGGATGCTGAAGAGGCCCTTAACCCGGTGACACAAGAACTGACCGGGTTAAAACAGCAAATAGAGCTTATGACCTTTGCCGTCTTTGGTAAATACTTAACTTGCCTGTGTTTTCATCTCTGCAACCTTTATTCTGCTTCGGTTTAACTGTGATAATCATATGCAGGACGACACGTCACTCATCTTGGGGATGACCTCCGGAAGAAACTCAAGGCCTCTTATACTCTGGTTGAGCAGCTGTATTCTGGCGCTCAAAGGGTTATAAGTGCTATGTCTTTTCATAAAGCGGCCCCCACCACTATCCAAGGCACTTTGGAGAAGCTTTCTATACTGCCCGTACGCTTGGAAGAGGTGAAGAAATCTGCTGCACGGGCCGGTTCTCTTGTGGCGCTGACCAGAGCCAAGGCGTGGGTTCCGGACTTTGATCCGGAAGAAGCTATGAACGGGTATCCCAGCACCAAGGAAGATGGATCGGCCTTCTCTGGCAAAGACCTTCATGCTTTGACTAAAGAAATGCGTCCTCTTGCCAGCAAGCTTGCTGATGAATCGGACTTGACCAGGTATCATCCGGAGTATGACTTAAAGAATGAGCGGGTGGATCGGCCGGTTCATGATATTGAAAATCTAATCCCACCAGTACGGCCCCATACTTTCGCTCCAGATGTTGACCCGTCTGATCTTATTACTGAGGAGATGTACTTCCGTGCTTTATCAAAGATCGATTGGCGCGTTCCTACTTTTCAACCGCTTCAAGAAGATGAAGAAGCACCGGAACAAGTTGATCCTCAGCCTTCGCAGCGGGAAGAAGAAGCATAAGCCGCTCAATTTAGCTTTAGCTGCTGTACTCTTTTGTCGAGAAAAAACTTTAATCCGTTCAGACTTGCCGTGTCTTGTAATAGGATAGTTCGAAACATTGTTCGTCTTAATCCGGATGTCACCTCTTTGCTTTGGCGTTTGTCAATTTGAATCCTTTGTCTGCTATGGTTTATCTGTATCTGCATAGATAACACTGAAAAAATGCCCTGGCGGTTTACCGCCGGACCGATTAAAGTGCTCTCATATGTTTATATATATCGCACGAGTATTTATTTTACACCAAAAATAACTTCATACCTTTGATTAAATATGCTTGATATCCTTAATCCGGCGAACATTGTAGTTCCTGAGGAAGCTATTGGCTCTGTTGGGGTGGACCCAATAATTGTTCCGGGTTATAGTAACTACCGGTTTAAATTATGCTGGAGCTCTATGTCCAGACTTTTGAAAATATGTGGTCAACTTTGAAGTTGTCCAGCTCCGGATCAAAAAACCATAGAAAACACATGAAAAAAATCACAAACACAAAAACACAGATTTGCAAATAAGACCGTGTAGTCTAGGCTTTTTGCGAGCTACCAGGCTCCCTATGTGCCAATCAAAGGGTGCGACCCAAAGGGCTATGACTATTTTTCTTTTGCCATCAAAGGATGTACTCCAAGGGGCAAGAAATATTGCATTTGCCATCAAAGGAAGTACTCCTAGGGACAAGAACTTTTCTTTTGCCATCAAAGGGTATGTATCTTCCAAGGGACAGGAAATATTGCATCTGCCATCAAAGGAAGTACCCTAGGGACAAGAACAGATTTTCTTTTGCCATCAAAGGGAATGATCAACCAAGGGGTAGGAAATATTGCATCTGCCATCAAAGGAAGGTTCCCTAGGGACAAGAACAATTTTTTTCTTTTGCCATCAAAGGGAATGATCAACCAAGGGGCAGGAAATATT
>LR738711.1:244060042-244189792 GCA_902687465.1 Secale cereale
AACAGGTTTTCTTTTGCCATCAAAGGGAATGATCAACCAAGGGGCAGGAAATATTGCATCTACCATCAAAGGAAGGTTCCCTAGGGACAAGAACATGTTTTTTCTTTTGCCATCAAAGGGAATGATCAACCAAGGGGCAGGAAATATTGCATCTGCCATCAAAGGAAGGTTCCCTAGGGACAAGAACTTTTCTTTTGCCATCAAAGGGTATGTATCTTCCAAGGGACAGGAAATATTGCATCTGCCATCAAAGGAAGTACCCTAGGGACAAGAACAGGTTTTTTGCCAATCGATGGAGTTTATCCAAAGGGCACTTGATACAAAGATATTCATGTAGACCGGACCAGAAAAGACTTTTAGCGAGGAGTCACATGTGATCCGTAGCCCCCTAGTTTGGTCCCTTCTGCATAAAATAGTTTACTTCGAAATATCTGTAATAATTTTCACAGGACATATATTTAGAAGAAAAAAGGCTGATCCCCCGGTTCACCAAGGGTGCAGGTTTATTCATTAATCATAATATATACATAGGATACAACAGAGCTCATGGCTCAGGTGTAGTAGGGCCGCAGGAGAGCGATGTTCCACGGCCTCTTTGTCTCTTCTTCTGATGTCCGTGAGTCCTTATGCTCTCGAACGTCCACCAGGTAATATGAACCGTTGTGTAGATTCTTGCTGACCACAAAGGGCCCTTCCCAAGGTGGGGATAGCTTGTGCATATATGTTTGGTCCTGGATGAGCCGGAGTACCAAGTCCCCTCCAGGAACGTCCTGGTTTTAACCCGGCGGCTGTGATATCTGCGCAAGTCCTGCTGATAAATCGCGGATCGTGCTACTGCTATGTCACGTTCTTCATCTAGCCGGTCCAAGCTGTCCTGTCTTGCCTACTCATTGGCTGCTTCAACATAAGCCGTCACTCCTGGTGAATCATGGCGGATATCGCTTGGAAGAACCGCTTCAGCACCGTACACCATGAAGAAAGGTGTATAACCTGTGGACTTGTTCGGCATAGTATTGATGCTCCAGAGAACAGAAGGTAACTCCTCAACCCAGCATCCTGGTGTTCTTTGCAAGGGAGTCATAAGCCGGGGCTTGGTACCTCGCAAAATCTCTTGATTGGCCCTTTCAGCTTGACCATTGGATTGAGGGTGAGCTACAGAAGACACATCTAGGCGAATATGCTCCCGTTGACAAAACTCTTCCATCTATCCTTCAGATAAATTGGTGCCATTGTGTGTGATGATGTTGTGTGGAAAGCCAAACCAGAAAATTACCTTTTTGATGAATTCAACCGCTGTTGCCGCATCACACTTGCTCACAGGCTCTGCCTCAATCCACTTCATAAACTTATCCACAGCAACCAGCAGATGAGTTTTTTGATCTTGGGATCGCTTAAAAGGCCCAACCATATCAAGCCCCCAAGTCGCAAACGGCCAAGTAATCGGTATCATCCGCAGCTCCTGTGCCGGAACAAGAGCACGCCGTGAAAATTTCTGACATGCATCGCACTTCCGGACTAGATCCTCCGCATCAGCATGGGCTGTCAGCCAATAAAACCCATGTCGGAAAGCTTTAGCAACTAAGGATTTTGAACCGGCATGATGACCACAATCCCCTTCATGAATCTCTCGAAGGATGTCACAACCTTCTTTGGATGACACACACCGCTGAAATGCTCCGGAAACAATGCGATGGTGAAGTTCCCCGTTTACAATTGTCATGGATTTTGATCGCCGGATTATCTGCCTTGCTTCAATCTCATCATCTGGCAACTCTCCACGGCTTAGATATGCTAAGTAAGGGAGTGTCCAATCCGGAGTAACATGAAGTGCCGCAACCAGCTGCGCTTCAGGATCAGGAACAGCCAAATCCTCCTTTGACGGTACCTGAACTGATGGACTGTGTAGCTCATCCAAAAAGGTATTCGGTGGCACCGGTTTACGCTGAGAGCCCAGCCGGCTTAGAGCATCAGCCACTTCATTTTTTCGCCGGTCTATGTGATCCACCTGATACCCTTTGAAATATCCTGCGACTGCTTCAACTTCTTGTCTGTAAGCTGCCATGAGAGGGTCTTTAGAATCCCACTTGCCGGATACTTGCTGTGCCACTAAATCTGAATCACCAAAACATTTGACCCGGCTCAAGTTCATCTCCTTAGCCATCCGCAGGCCATGAAGCAATGCCTCATATTCTGCTGCATTGTTAGTACAAGGAAACATTAGACGGAGGACATAACAAAATTTGTCACCTCGCGGGGAAGTTAACACAACTCCAGCCCCCGAGCCCTCTAATTGCCTTGAACCGTCAAAGTGAATAGTCCAGTATGTATGATCCGGCTTCTCCTCTGGTGCTTGCAATTCTGTCCAATCATTGATGAAATTCACCAATGCTTGGGATTTGATAGCGGTGCGTGGCACATACTTCAATCCGTGTGGGCTAAGCTCAATGGCCCACTTCGCCACTCTGCCAGTGGCTTCTCTGTTCTGGATTATACCCTCCAATCGAGCTGAACTGACAACAGTTATTGGGTGACCTTGGAAATAATGCTTCAACGTTCGGCTTGCCATGAACACGCCATATACCAGCTTCTGCCAATGCGGGTACCTTTGTTTGGATTCAATGAGAACCTCACAGACATAATAAACCGGACGTTGAACCAGATACTCCTTTCCTGCTTCTTTGCGCTCGACTACGATTGCCACGCTAACTGCCCGTGCATTGGCGGCTACATATAGCAGCATCGGCTCCTTATCAACAGGGGCAGCAAGGACCGGTGGTTCTGCCAGTTGCCGCTTTAAATCCTCAAACGCAGCGTTTGCCTCATCGCTCCACATAAACCGATCTGTCTTTTTTAGCATCTGATAAAGCAGAATTGCCTTCTCCCCCAGACGACTGATGAATCGGCTCAACGCAGTGATCCGGCCGGCGATACGCTGTACGTCATTGATGCAAGCTGGTTTAGTTAAGGACGTGATTGCCTTAATCTTCTCCGGATTGGCTTCTATTCCTCTGTTCGACACCAAGAATCCAAGGAGCTTGCCCGCCGGAACACCGAAAGCACACTTCTCCGGATTAAGCATCATTTTATAGGCCCGAAGGTTATCAAAGGTTTCCTTGAGGTCCTCTATCAATGTCTCCTCCTTCCTTGACTTCACCACGATGTCATCCACATAGGCATGAACATTTTTCCCTATCTGCCCTTTAAGACAGTTCAGTACGCAACGCTGATAAGTTGCTTGGGCACTCTTGAGCCCAAAAGGCATGGACACATAGCAAAAAGCACCAAAAGGAGTTATGAAGGCTGTCTTCTCTTGGTCCTTAACTGCCATCTTGATCTGGTGATATCCTGAATATGCATCCAAAAAACTTAGCCGCTCACATCCCGCCGTAGCATCAATGATCTGATCAATATGAGGGAGAGCAAAAGGATCGGTTGGACAAGCTTTGTTTAGGTCTGTGTAATCCACACACACTCTCCACTTTCCATTTTTCTTTAACACCAACACCGGATTAGCCAACCACTCTGGGTGGAATACTTCAACTATGAACCCTGCGGCCAACAGCCTGGTCACTTCTTCACCTATAGCCTTGCGCCTTTCTTCATTGAAGCGGCGCAGATATTGCTTGACCGGTTTGAATTTCGGATCAATATTAAGACTGTGCTCAGCGAGTTCCCTCGGTATACCTGGCATGTCAGAAGGTTTCCATGCAAAGATATCCCGGTTCTCACGGATGAACTCGATGAGCGTGCTTTCCTATTTAGGGTCAAGGTTAGCGCTGATAGTGAACTGCTTGGATGAGTCACCTGGCACAAAGTCGACTTGCTTGGTTTCCTCTGCCGATTTAAACTTCAACGCCGGATCATGCTCTATAGTTGGTTTCTTCAACAGGGACATATCTGCCGGGTCAACATTGTCCTTGTAAAATTTCAACTCCTCCGTAGCACATACTGCCTCTGCATAAGCAGCATCTCCTTCCTCGCACTCCAATGCGATCTTGCGACTTCCATGAACCGTGATGGTTCCCTTGTGACCCGGCATCTTGAGCTGCAGATAAACATAACACGGTCTAGCCATAAACTTGGCGTAAACCGGCCGTCCAAACATGGCATGATAGGGGCTCCGGATCTTTACAACTTCAAAGGTTATCGACTCTGTCCTGGAATCCTGTTCATCTCCAAAGGTAACTTCTAGGTCAATTTTCCCAACTGGGTAATCTAATTTACCTGGCACTACTCCATGAAATACCGTGTTTGACTGTCTTAATTTCTTATCCGTCAGCCCCATGCGACGGAAAGTCTCGTAATATAAGATATTGATGCTGCTGCCGCCGTCCATGAGTACCTTAGTGAATTTATAGCCACCCACCTGTGGTGCCACTACTAAGGCCAGATGTCCCGGATTATCAACCCGCGGTGGGTGATCCTCTCTGCTCCACACAATAGGTTGTTCCGACCAGCGCAGGAATCGTGGTGTGGCCGGTTCAACTGTGTGTACTGCCCGCTTTAGGATTTTTTGATCTCTTTTGCACAAACTCGTAGTGAACACATGATACTGTCCACTACTCAGCTCCTTCGGATTACTCTGATATCCGGACTGCTGCTGCTGCTGACGCTGCTGATTGCCTTGGTTGTTATAATTACCCTGGCCCTGCTGTTGGTTGCCTTGGTTATTCTAACCGCCCTGGCCATACTGATGGTTGCCTTGGTTATTGTAACCGCCCTGACCATACTGATGGTTGCCTGAGTTGTAGCCATTGTTGCCGCCATGGTATCCTGATCCGGAGCCATTACCCTGGTGACCCGGCCCATGAAACCCGGGGCCTGAACCGCCGCCCGACGGTCCGTTGTTGAATCTGGCCCGGTTCATGGCCTCCATCATGACCCGACATTCCCCCCATGTGTGTTTAGCTGGGCGTTCCTCTGTGCTGTGCTTCGGGCAAGGCTCGTTCAACTGTCGCTCCAGATTAATGAACCCTCCACCGCTCGGTGGAGGCGGTCTACCCTTGTTGCGTTGAAAGTTTCCTTGAACTTTGGTGTTGGCCACAAAATCAGAGCTACCCTCTGCCTTTCGCTTACCGTTGAAGCTTGTTCCGACCGGACTAGCCTGCGCCGGTTTACCAGGCTTATTTGCTTTTCCGGATTTATCTCCATCCGCTTCTGGGTACTTAGCGTTGTCAGAGTCCCCATATTTTACCAAAGCGCTCATGAGAGTTCCCATGTCATTACAATCCCGCTTGAGCCGTCCCAGCTTCAGCTTCAGAGACTCAAACCGGCAATTGTTTTCCAGTGTTACTATCGCCGTACTGGGACTGATACCGTTCGAAGAGTGCAAGATTTCCGACACTCGCCGCACCCATGCACTCGTAGGCTCCTGCTCTCCTTGTATACATGCCGCTAGGTCTACCACTGACATTGGCTGTTTGCACGTGTCCTTGAAATTTTTAATAAACTGACGGCGCAACTCACCCCATGATCCGACGGAGTTAGGCGGTAAGCCCTTTAACCAGGTCCGGGCTGTACCCTCAAGCATCATGGTAAAATACTTTGCGCATGCCGCTTCATCTACGTCCAACATCTCCATCGCCATCTCATAGCTCTCAATCCAAGCCTCTGGAGCCAAATCTGCTGTGTAGTTAGGCACCTTACGTGGACCCTTGAAGTCCTTGGGTAATCTTATGCTTCGTAAAGCGGGAATGAGACACTGCACTCCAAAGGAGCTCGCCGTGACTCCCGTCTCTGCTGTGGTTGTGTGAACCGACGTCGTCTGGAGGACGTCCTCACGGGCCGTAGGTCTGGCCCGGTTTATCGCCTCCTGGGCTTGCGCCTCCGCTCCTGCCGGATTATCCGGCCTATGACGGTGACGCCTCCGCTCACTGCTGGACACCTCCGGTTCATCCCAATGCCTAGTATAACTCCGATTGTGACGGGGTGTTGAATGAAGTCTCTCCGTGCTGTAAGAGTACGCCTGCTGCTGCGTCAATGCCGTGTCGAGCAGATCCTTGACTCTGCGTGCTTCCATCGCTACGGGAGATGTTCCCTCAATGGGCAAAGCGGCCAGGCGTGAAGCGGCAGCGACAATGTTATCCAGGGGGTTTGAGTAGTGGCCAGGAGGAGTGGGGATGTGAGGCGTGGATATAACCCGTCGATCTTGCTCCGCAATGGGTTGTTGAACCGGTGCACCTGTCACTGGGGCTCCCCTCCGGCTTACCTCCGGATTATTCCTGGCTCCCGCTCCTGGCGTACCAAAGAGATTCATCGCCTCATAGACCAGCGGTAGACGAGTCTGATACCTTCCGTTCCTTACTCCCTGCGCAGAGACCTGATCCATCCTGAGCTGGAAAGCCTGAGAATCCAGCTCTGCCTGCCTTGTTGCTATCATAGTTTTCTCTGCATTTAGATCCTCTCTAGCTTGTTCGATCCGGCCCTTCAGCTGAAGGATTTCAGCATCGTGCTGCGCCTTGTCAGCAGGAGCCACCACTGCTACTGCCCGTGTTGTCAACTCCTCTACTAAGGCGGATAGAGCGTCAGCGAGCGAGGGGGCTTGGCCGCTCCCCCCTGCGCCAGCTGTGAACGCCCCGGTCACCGTGGGCTGTGGCGTAGATTGTGATCCGGCCATAAAGACAGCCACCCGGTTTGGCAGGTCAAAGGGGTCCGGAATACTATCCCCGTTGGACACACCCTCGGACCGGCCATCCCGCAACAGATACAAGGATTCGGTCCTTCCGGATGAAGATTCATCGTCGGAATAGATAATTGTCTCGCCACCAGAATCTGATCCGTCCTCGGCTTGGACTCCATGTATTGCTCCAACGAAAACGCGCTTCGCGGCAGGCTGAATCCGGGCCGATCTCGCACGCTGAGCCGGCTCGACGATGTTGGGGAAGATGTCCGGCTCAGGTCCCGGTTCACCAATCTTGCCGATGAAGACGTGGATGCCGCCGAAGGGGACCCGGTACCCGTATTCGATTAAATCGGCCTCAGGCCCCAGCCCGCGTCGTCGATGTAGATCCGGCCGCGGCAACTCTTGGTCATCCGGCCAACCGCGTAGCCCTTGAGTCCTTCAAAGCTGCCCTTCAAGAACTCGAAACCATCGTGCGATAGCCCCACGGTGGGCGCCAACTGTCATGGAATTGACACGACAGATGTCCGGTTTAGCGGACTTAGTTGTGGAACAATCGCACGGGTTAGCTTGAAGAGGTTAAAAGCACACAAAGGACACAGAGGGTTTATACTAGTTCGGCCCCTTCGATGAAGGTAAAAGCCTACGTCTAGTTTGGTTTGGTATTGCTTGGGCGTCGATGAACAAGGAGCGGATTGCTTGCCTGTGTCTCGACGGGTTGTTGCCTGTCCCTGAACCATCGCCGGGTCATTCCTTTATATAGGAGGCAACGCCCGGCCCGGTTTACAGAGTCCCGAGGCCGGCTCATAATCGTGTCCGCCTCGGTCTCTATTCTTTCTCCCTTGTATCTCAAGTTACATGACAGGACGGTTTACAAACCGTAAACTTTACACATGGGCCCTAAGCCTTCATGGGCCGTAACCTCTACCGAGTTTTTAACTACACAACTACATTACCATAATCCGGATCTCCCTAGCCGGTTTATACCTGCTAGTAATATCCCTGACAGATCTCTTATTTGAGTTTTACCCATGCATTAGATGAGTACTTATTGTATGCTAGTTTGTTTGCGATAGAGTACCCGGAGTGCCCCGCTTGCTACTTTGAATCTCTAGGTTTTGCGGATCATCAGCAAGGCAAGTAACACTTTGATCATACTTTCCAATACCCAGTTTTTATTGCATTAGATCAATCCTCAAACAATTGCATGATTAGGATCTAGTTAATATGTGGGTCTGGGAAGTAGATGAGGTAGTACCTATTACCTGTTTATCGTTAAACCCTTGGGAGTTACTTCTACGTTTGCGTGTTATGCCATGCTATGCTAGTAGACGTGGATTGGGTGAGTGTATCCATGACAGATGTGAGATTGTTAAATTAATGGTCTATTTATGGTGGCAACTTAAACACACATCTGGGTGGATTGAGGCACCTGGGTATCCCAGCGATTGCCTGTTTTTCTTTATGGACCGCCACCCAGGCTCAAAGGGATCATGAGATTATTCATACTAAAAACTTCCGTGTGCAGCCACAAGCTACTATGGGCTCTAGCATAGTTGACTAAGTCGTGCGAACTCTTACTGTGGTAGACTAGCAGATGCAGGGGATGTAGGTTGGTACTGTCTACCCGATCGTAAGGTGCTAGCGCTTCTGAAAGACTATGTCTCGGTCATCCATTTCTCAAACATCATGTAGTGCGAGAATCCCAACGGAGGAGATCGAGTCTTGTGGGGAAAAGTGTGCAAACCTCTGCAGAGTGTATAAACTAATCATAGTTAGCTGTGTCCCCGGTTATGGACGTTTTGAGTATCTAGTACTTGGATTATCATGTGAATCTCATCATGTTACTTTAATTAATAGTGTTGGGTTTTAATGATAATGCTTAATTGGGATTGAGAGGATGTCTATCTTCTCAATGTTCAACAACCACCATGATAGTTAAATAAAAATTTATTCCTTTGCAGTAGGGAAAAATTGGCTTTATGCAAAAATTGTAACCATAGAGCTTTCCACTAGCCATATATGCATGTAGTGCAGCTTTATTCTTTCATTACTCTCTATGTGTTACTTTGCCAGCATATTCCATGTGCTGACCTGTTTTCGGGCTGCAACATTCATGTTGCAGACTTTTCAGACAACGAGTAAGGTGCCTTTAGGTCGTGGTTCTATACTCAGTGATGCGTTGGAGTTGATGGACTCACTTATCTTCCAAGCCTTCCGATTTTATCGTTATTAGATGGCCTTAAGCCATACTTATTGTAATAAGTTCTCTTTTGAGACATTCGATGTTATAAGTGTGTGATTGCTACTCTGTTATAAATCCTTCAAGTAATATGCGTGTCAGCATTACTGATCCAGGGATGACACTAAAGCACAGAGATCAGACTGTTTGAGGTCTGGTCGCTACAATAATAAACATTTATCATGATATAAGGAAATATAAATAACAACTTTATTATTGCCTCCAGGGCATATTTCCTTCATATAGTTTGAGGAGTTCATGTATTCACCAAGTGCTAATGCTTTGGTCCGGTACTCTATTAAAAGGAGGCCTTAATATCCCTTAGTTTCCATTAGGACCCCGCTGCCACGGGAGGGTAGGACAAAAGATGTCATATAAGTTCTTTTCCATAAGCAGGTATGACTATATTCAGAATACATGCCTACATTATATTGATGAATTGGAGCTAGTTCTGTGTCACCTTAGGTTATAACTACTACATGATGAATATTATCCGACAACTATCATTGCCGATCCATTGCCTACGAGTTCGTTCCATATTGATACTTGCTTTGTTACTTTTGTTACTAGTGCTGTCACCATCACTACAAAACTGCTACTGTTACTTTTGCCACTGTTACCATTACTTCCATACTAATTTGGTACTAAATACTTTGCTACAGATATTAAGTTTTCCAGGTGTGGTTGAATTGACAACTCAGCTGCTAATACCTGAGAATATTCTTTGGCTCCCCTTGTGTCGAATCAATAAATTTGGGTTGAATACTCTACCCTCGAAAACTGTTGTGACCCCCTATACTTGTGGGTTATCAGTTATCAAATGACAACTCATGTCCATCGTTAGGAAACCTTAACCATCTTTGATCAACGAGCTAGTCTAGTAGAGGCTCACTAGGTACATAGTGTTTATCTATGTATTCACACATGTATTAAGGTTTCTGATGAATATAATTCTAGCATGAATAATAAAAATTTATCATGAATATGTAAGTATAAAATAACAACTTTATTATTGCCTCTAGGGCATATTTCCTTCAAAGGCAGACTACATCCGCAAGCAGGTGGAGCGTCAGCACCGGGCCTACGAGGAGATCAAAGTTCGGCACCGCGGACGCGAAGAGGGTGGCATCGTCGTCCCCGACAGCGACGACGAGGACGCGCCCGAGCCATCCAATCCCCCGCGCGTCGGCGACCCTGGCCAGGGGTGTAGCAGGGACATCAGAGGCTCCGGTGGGCCGCGGCGATGACGACGACGGCGGCGGCGGCGACTACACCCGGTTCTACAGGCTCCTCGGCATGTAGAAGACGGGCGGCGGCGGCGGCTTAGTAGGGCTAGGCATAGTTGCTTTTAGATCATGTTCTATGTTTTTACAAAAAAATTGAATGAAATCGCCGAGTTTGCGCCATGTTTGTGTCGTGTTTATGCCAATTTGGGGGCGACCTCTGGGTGTTGACTTGGAACGCATTCGGCCTCACGCCGAAATTAACGCTGGTTTGGCCCAGACGGCGTTTTTTGGGCATCCTGGGGGGCCGAATGGTTGGAGATGCTCTTAGATCCAGTCTCCTGTCTGTTGTCTTGCATAAAACCCAAGATATAATTTCTATATATAATGCTGCTAACTTTTAGTTGCGGCTATGCCACAAAAATAAGAATCAAAGGTCCGAATATACCATTCAAAGTTTACAGTAGTTTGAAATATGGGGCGTGCTACGCCTCGGCCGATGGATCTTTTAAAAGATCCGCCGCCTCGCGAGATGTTCGATCTAGGTTGCTCGACGTACGATTCGTCTCTGCAACATGAGAAACCATGGTGACTATTGCAACATGAGTATTGTTTCAGAAACATATTGGTGACTATTGCAACAAGAGCTTTGTTTCAGAAACATTGGTGACGTTGCAAAAACATCTTTGGGTATCCCTCTTTGCAACAAGAGCTTTGTTTCGGAAACAACTATTGCAAAAAGGGCTTTGTTTTAGAAATAATGTCGTGCGGGACCGGGACGGGTCAACAGGAAGGACTCCCCCAACACTGACAACATCGACAAAGAGGCCATGCGTAGCGTGCAACTGGAACGATGACTGGGCCGCCCGGATCTTGGTGGTGGCTTGGCGATCTAGATGCAGGGCAGGAGAGATGTGAGCGGCAGGGGCAGCCGGCTGACTGACCAACGGCAAGTGAGGCGGCGAAAGGAAAGAGAAGGGATGGGAGTGGGCGGCAAAGGCCTGCCTTGCCGGCAAATGACCGCTGCTGGAGCGGACCGGCGGCGAGCATAGATGTACTTGGCCATGTAGTCTATCTGCAGCAAGTGCTGAGTTGCAGAAATGCAGAAATGCTTCTGAAACAGGGGTGGAGTTGCAAGAATGTGGAGTGGGTGAGGGTGGCTCCTAACCATTCGATCAACAACATATCGAACGCCCATAGAGGTGATAAACACGGATGAAAAGATTAGCCGGTTGAACACAAGTGTTTCCCTTGAAATATGCCTTCGTTGTTATTAAACCATGTTTTCTTCATGGATTTTTTTGGCCCAAAAACCATAAAACAACAGTTCTATGGTGATTTATAAATAAAAATCAGTAAGTTAGAGGGAGAAAAGGAGAAAAGAGAAACAAAAGAAAACACGCCTTTAGAAGGCCAGAGCTGCCTAGAAGGCTAGCCTATACATGTTCTATGGAAACAATCCATGGAATTACAAATTATTATCTATCCACTTTCTGAAGGTTGGCACATGCTTCTCCTTTATTGGTGGTCGTGGCGAGCGCCGTGTGACCCAGGGCGGAGAGGTGCGGAGGCCACCGCATCGTGACGATGAAGAAGACCGCGACGGCAGGTGTGGGCGAGGTGAACCCCGCACGCAGGAGGGATGGCATGACCTAATCCGTCGCTCCCTCTCGAGAGGATCTCATGATCGCCAGCGGTAGGACGGGCAGGACCACAACCGTGATCGCTGTGGTGGGCGGCGTATGGGCGATGGCCCCTGGTAGGCGGGCCTTGCGCCTTCACCTGATCAGGTCGCGACCCTTGCTGTTGTTGCCCCGCTGGTTCTCTTGGGCTCTGGGTTCGCAAGTCATGAAGGGCTCGTGCCCTACAACTACTTTATGTGTGTGGGCGCAGCCAGGTGCGCCAGGGCTCGCCGCGGTTTGTGTGGAGCTGCTCCCTGGAGGCGCTAACGCCTCCATCCTCGCCCCTCTATCACCCATGTATGTGCTACTGCGCCGAACATGCTCCAAGAGGGATGGGCCCAGCCCATTAACTATCTTCGAGGTGACTCCAAGTCCCGCTCTACTTCAACTCTACTCGCGCACGATGCTTCTTCTACCCTTGTCTCCGGCTAGGCCACTGGCTTTGAGTCATCGCCCACCCCGCCTATGATCTCCAGTGGGCCGGTGAGGCGCACCCCCTCCCCAGTGCGGCGGCATAGGGCCGATGCAGACATCCCGCCGGCCAGGGTTGGCCTCGCTCTACTCTTCAATGAAAGGCTTGTTGGAAATATGCCCTAGAGACAATAATAAATTGGTTATTATCAAATTTCCTTGTTCATGCTAATCGTTTATTATCCATGTTAGAACTGTATTGATCGGAAACTCAAATACATGTGTGGATACATAGACAACAAGATGTCCCTAGTGAGCCTCTACCGGACTAGCTCGTTGATAAAAGATGACTATGCTTTCCTAGACAATGAAATGAGTTGTCATTTGATAACGAGGTCACATCATTAGGAGAATGATGTGATGGACAAGACCCAAACTATAAATGTAGCATATGATCGTGTCAAGTTTATTGCTATTGTTTTCTAAATGTCAAGTATATGTTCCTATGACCATGAGATCACGCAACTCACTGACACCGGAGGAGTACCTTGTGTGTACCAAACGTCGCGACGTAACTGGGTTACTATAAAGGTGCTCTACATGTATTGTTGGAAATATGACCTAGAGGCAATAATAAAAGTATTATTATTATATTTCCTTGTACATGATAATTGTCTGTTATTCATACTTGAATTGTATCGTACAGAAACAGCGATACATGTGTGAATACATAGACCACAATGAGTCCCTGGTAAGCCTCTAGTTACAAGCTCGTTGATCAACAAATGGTCACGGTTCCATGACCATGGACATAGGATGTCAGTGATTACGGGATCACATCATTAGGAGAATGATGTGATGGACAAGACCCAATCCTGAGCCTAGCACGAGATCGTATAGTTCGTAATGCCTAAGCTTTTCCGGTGTCAAGTATTTATTCCTTAGACCATGAGGTTGTGCAACTCCCGGATGCCGTAGGAATACTTTGGTGTGCCAAACGTCACAACGTAACTGGGTGGCTATAAAGGTACGCAACGGGTATCTCCGAAAGTGTCTATTGAGTTGGTACGAACCGAGACTGGGATGTTGTCACTCCGTATGACGGAGAGGTACCTCTGGGCCCTCTCGGTAAGACATCATCATAATGAGCTCAAGGTGACTAAGGATTTAGTCACGGGATGATGGATTACGGAACGAGTAAAGAGACTTGCCATGACGAGATTGAACAAGGTATCGGGGATACCGACGATCGAATCTCGGGCAAGTACCATACCGATGGACAAACGGAATAACATACGGGATTGAGTGAATCCTTGACACAGTGGTTCATCCGATGAGATCATCGAGGAACACGTGGGAACCAACATGGGTATCCAGATCCCGCTGTTGGTTATTGACCGGAGAGTCGTCTCGGTCATGTCTGCGTGTCTCCCGAACCCGTAGGGTCTACACACTTAAGGTTCGGTGACGCTAGGGTTGTAGAGATACATGCACATGGAAACCCGAATGTTGTTCATAGTCCCGGATGAGATCCCGGACGTCACGAGGAGTTCCGGAATGGTCCGGAGGTAAAGAATGATATATAGGAAGTCCAGTTTCGGCCATCGGGTGAACTCCGGGGGTCACCGGGAGTGTCCCGGGACCACCGGAGGGGTCCCGGGGGTCCATCGGGTGGGGCCACCCATCCCGGTGGGGCTCCTAGGCCGCAAGGGGAAGGGGGCCAGCCCCTGGTGGGCTGGCGCACCCATATGGGCCCCTCCATGCGCCTAGGGTTGAAACCCTAGGGGGAGGGGGCGCCACCTATGCCTTGGGGGGCAAGTTTCCCCCCTTGGCCGCCGCCCCCCCTGGAGATCAGATCTCCCAGGGCCGGCGCCCCCCCGGCCCCTATATATAGTGGGGGGGGGGGAGAGGGCAGCCGCACCCCAAGCCTCTGGCGCCTCTCCCCCCTCCCGTCACACTTCCTACTCCTCCGCGGGGCGCCGGCGAAGCCCTGCAGGTTTTCCTGTTGCATCCATCACCACGCCGTCGTGCTGATGGATCTCCGATGACCTCTCCTCCGCCCTTGCTGGATCAAGAAGGAGGAGACGTTGCTATACCGTACGTGTGTTGAACACGGAGGTGCCGTCTGTTCGGCGCTGGGATCATTGGTGACAAAGAATGCGAAGAGTACGACTACTTCATCCACGTTCCTTCGAACACTTCCGCACGCGATCTACAAAAGGGTATGTAGATGCACTCGAGTATGCTCGTTGCTAGATGACTCCTTAGATTGATCTTGGTGAAGCGTAGGATTTTTTTTTGAATTCTGCTACGTTCCCCAAGCAGTGGCATCTGAGCTAGGTCTTTGCCTAGCATCTTGCACGAGTAGAACACAAACAAGTTGTGGGCGTTGAGTTTGCTCAATTTTCTTTCCGTTACTAGTCCAATTTTGATTCGGCGGCATTGTGGGATGAAGCGGCCCGGACCGACCTTACACGTACGCTTACGTGAGACTGGTTCCACCGACAGACATGCACTAGATGCATAAGGTGGCTGGCGGGTGTCCGTCTCTCCCACTTTAGTCGGATCGGATTCGATGAACAGGGTCCTTATGAAGGGTAAATAGAAATTGACAAATCACGTTGTGGTTTTGGCGTAGGTAAGAAACGTTCTTGCTAGAAAACCTATAGAAGCCACGTAAAACTTGCAACAACAATTAGAGGTCGTCTAACTTGTTCTTGCAGCATGTGCTATGTGATATGGTATGGCCAAGAAGATGTGATGAATGATATATGTGATGTATGAGATTGATCATGTTCTTGTAATAGGGAATCACGACTTGCATGTCGATGAATTTGACAACCGGAAGGAGCCATAGGAGTTGTCTTAATTATTGTATGACCTGCATGTCACTGAATAACGCCATGTAATTACTTTACTTTATTGCTAAACGTTAGCCATAGTAGTAGAAGTAATAGTTGGCGTGACGACTTCATGAAGACACGATGATGGAGATCATGATGATGGAGATCATGGTGTCGAGCCGGTGACAAAGATGATCATGGTGCCCTGAAGATGGAGATCAAAGGAGCAAGATGATATTGGCCATATCATGTCACTTTAATTGATTGCATGTGATGTTTATCATGTTTATGCATCTTGTTTACTTAGAACGACGGTAGTAAATAAGATGATCTCTCACTGAAAATTTCAAGAATTGTGTTCCCCCTAACTGTGCACCGTTGCTAAGGATCGTTGTTCCGAAGCACCACGTGATGATCGGGTGTGATAGGTTCTAACGTTTGCATACAACGGGTGTAAGCCAGATTTACACACGCAATACACTTAGGGTTCACTTGACGAGCCTAGCATGTACAGACATGGCCTCGAAACACGGAAGACCGAAAGGTCGAACATGAGTCGTATAGAAGATACGATCAAGATGAAGATGTTCACCGTTGATGACTAGTCCGTCTCACGTGATGATCGGACACGGGCTAGTCGATTCGAATCGTGTATCACTTAGATGACTAGAGAGATGTCAATCTAAGTGGGAGTTCATTAAAATTTGATTAAGATGAACTTAATTATCATGAACTTAGTCTAAATTCTTTACAATATGTCTTGTAGATCAAATGGCCCACGCTCATGTCACCCTAAACTTCAACGCATTCCTAGAGAAATCCAAGCTGAAAGACGATGGTAGCAACTATACGGACTGGGTCCGTAACCTGAGGATCATCCTCATAGCTGCCAAGAAAACTTATATCCTAGAAGCACCGCTAGGTGACGCTCCCGCCCCGGCAAACCAAGATGTTATGAACGCTTGGCAGTCGCGTTGTGATGATTACTCCCTGGTTCAGTGCGGCATGCTCGACAGCTTAGAATCGGGGCTCCAAAAGCGTTTTGAGCACCACGGGGCATATGAGATGTTCCAAGAGCTGAAAATGGTTTTCCAGGCTCATGCCCGAGTTGAGAGATATGATGTCTCCAACGCATTCTACAGCTGTTAGATGGAGGAAAACAGTTCTGTCAGTGAGCACATCCTCAAGATTTCTGGGTTGCACAACCGCTTGTCTCAGTTGGGAATGAATCTCCCAGACGAAGCGGTCGTTGACAGAATCCTCCAGTCGCTCCCACCAAGCTACAAGAGCTTCGTGTTGAACTTCAATATGCAGGGGATGGAGAAGTCCATTCGCGAGGTGTATTCAATGCTGAAATCAGCGGAGGTGGAGATCAAGAAAGAGCATCAAGTGTTGATGGTCAATAAAACCACTAAGTTCAAGAAGGGCAAGGGTAAGAAGAACTTCAAGAAGGACGGCAAGGGAGTTGCCGCGCCCGGTAAGCCAGTTGCCGGGAAGAAGCCAAAGTATGGACCCAAGCCTGAGACTGAGTGCTTTTATTGCAAGGGAACGGGTCACTGGATGCGGAACTGCCCCAAATACTTAACGGACAAGAAGGGGCAACGTCAAAGGTATATGTGATATACATGTTATTGATGTTTACCTTGCCAGCGCTCGTAGTAGCTCCTGGGTATTCGATACCGGTGCAGTTGCTCATATTTGTAACTCTAAGCAGGAGTTGCAGAATAAGCAGAGACTGGCAAAGGACGAGGTGACGATGCGCGTCGGGAATGGATCCAAGGTCGATGTGATCGCCGTCGGCACGCTGCCTCTACATCTACCCTCGGGATTAGTTTTAAACCTTAATAATTGTTATTTAGTACCAGCTTTGAGCATGAACATTGTATCTGGATCTCGTCTTATGCGAGATGGCTTCTCATTTAAATCTGAGAATAATGGTTGTTCTATTTATTTGAGAGATATGTTTTATGGTCATGCCCCGCTGGTCAATGGTTTATTTTTGATGAATCTCGATCGTGATGATACACATATTCATAGTGTGAATGCCAAAAGATGTAAAGTTGACAATGATAGTCCCACATACTTGTGGCATTGCCGCCTTGGTCATATTGGGGTCAAACGTATGAAGAAGCTTCATGCAGATGGACTTCTGGAGTCTCTTGATTATGAATCATTTGACACGTGCGAACCATGCCTCTTAGGCAAGATGACAAAGACTCTGTTCTCCGGAACAATGGAGCGAGCAACCAACTTATTGGAAATCATACATACCGATGTGTGCGGTCCAATGAGTGTTGAGGCTCGCGGAGGCTATCGTTATGTTCTCACCCTCACAGATGACTTGAGTAGATATGGGTATATCTACTTGATGAAACACAAGTCTGAGACCTTTGAAAAGTTCAAGGAATTTTAGAATGAGGTTGAGAATCAACGTGACAGAAAAATAAAGTTCTTGCGATCGGATCGTGGGGGTGAATATTTAAGTCATGAATTTGGCACGCACCTTAGGAACTGTGGAATTATTTCACAATTGACACCGCCCGGAACACCTCAGCGTAACGGTGTGTCCGAACGTCGAAATCGTACTCTGTTGGACATGGTGCGATCTATGATGTCTCTCACCGACTTACCGCTATCTTTTTGGGGTTATGCTTTAGAGACTGTCGCATTCACTTTAAATAGGGCTCCGTCGAAATCCGTTGAGACGACACCGTATGAACTTTGGTTTGGCAAGAAACCTAAGTTGTCGTTTCTGAAAGTTTGGGGTTGCGATGCTTATGTCAAGAAACTTCAACC
This sequence comes from Secale cereale, assembly GCA_902687465.1. Taxonomy (NCBI): domain Eukaryota; kingdom Viridiplantae; phylum Streptophyta; class Magnoliopsida; order Poales; family Poaceae; genus Secale; species Secale cereale. The sequence goes on from LR738711.1 coordinate 244,077,859, forward strand.
TGAGAAGCTCGAACCCAAATCGGAAAAATGCGTCTTCATAGGATACCCAAAGGAAATGATTGGGTACACCTTCTACCACAGATCCGAAGGCAAGGTTTTTGTTGCCAAGAATGGATCCTTTCTAGAGAAAGAGTTTCTCTCGAAAGAAGTGAGTGGGAGGAAAGTAGAACTTGATGAGGTGACAGTCACCCCTCCCGAACCGGAAAGTAGCACAGCGCAGGAAATTGTTCCTGAGGTGCCTGCGCCGACAAGGGAGGAAGTTAATGATGATGAGCATGAAGAAACAGATCAAGTTACTACTTAACTTCGAAGGTCCACAAGGGCACGTTCCGCACCAGAGTGGTACGGCAACCCTGTCATGGAAATCATGTTGTTAGACAACAGTGAACCTTCGAACTATGAGGAAGCGATGGCGGGCCCGGATTCCAATAAATGGCTTGGAGCCATGAAATCCGAGATAGAATCCATGTATGAAAACAAAGTATGGACTTTGGTGGACTTGCCTGATGATAGGCACGCCATAGAGAATAAATGGATATTTAAGAAGAAGACAGACGCGGATGGTAATGTGACCATCTATAAGGCTCGGCTTGTCACTAAGGGTTATCGACAAGTTCAAGGAATTGACTACGACGAGACTTTCTCTCCCGTAGCGATGCTGAAGTCAGTCAGAATCATGTTAGCAATTGCCGCATTCTATGATTATGAGATATGGCAAATGGACGTCAAAACGGCATTCCTTAATGGCTTCCTCAAGGAAGAGCTGTATATGATGCAGCCGGAAGGTTTTGTCGATCCAGAAAATGCTAACAAGGTATGCAAGCTCCAGCGATCGATTTACGGGCTGGTGCAAGCATCTCGGAGTTGGAATATTCGCTTTAATGATGTGATCAAAGCGTTTGGCTTTATACAAACTTATGGAGAAGCATGTATCTACAAGAAAGTGAGTGGGAGCTCTGTAGCATTTCTCATATTATATGTGGATGACATATTGTTGATGGGAAATGATATAAAATTCTTGGAAAGTGTAAAGGCCTACTTGAATAAGGGTTTTTCAATGAAGGACCTTGGAGAAGCAGCTTACATATTAGGCATCAAAATCTATAGAGATAGATCAAGACGCCTCATCGGTCTTTCACAAAGTACATACCTTGAAAAGATATTGAAGAAGTTCAATATGGATCAGTCCAAAAAGGGGTTCTTGCCTGTTTTGCAAGGTATGAGATTGAGCAAGGCTCAGTCCCCGACCACGGCAGAAGATAGAGAAAAGATGAGTGTCATTCCCTATGCCTCAGCCATAGGTTCTATCATGTATGCCATGCTGTGTACCAGACCTGATGTGAACCTTGCCATAAGTTTGGTAGGGAGGTACCAAAGTGATCCCGGTATGGAACACTGGACAACGGTCAAGAACATCCTAAAGTACCTGAAGAGGACTAAGGATATGTTTCTCGTTTATGGAGGTGACGAAGAGCTCGTCGTAAAGGGTTACGTCGATGCTAGCTTCGACACAGATCTGGATGACTCGAAGTCACAAACCGGATACGTGTATATTTTGAATGGTGGAGTAGTCAGCTGGTGCAGTTGCAAGTAGAGCGTCGTGGCGCATTCTACATGTGAAGCGGAGTACATAGCTGCTTGCGAAGCAGCGCAAGAAGGAGTCTGGATGAAGGAGTTCATCACCGACCTAGGAGTCATTCCAAGTGCGTCAAGCCCGATGACTCTCTTCTGTGACAACACTGGAGCTATTGCCATTACCAAGGAGCCCAGGTTTCACATGAAGACCAAGCACATCAAGCGCCGTTTCAACTCCATCCGGAATTATGTTCAAGATGGGGACATAGATATTTGTAAAGTGCATACGGATCTGAATGTAGCAGACCCGTTGACTAAACCTCTTCCACGAGCAAAACATGATCAACACCAGAACTCTATGGGTGTTCGATTCATCACAATGTAACTAGATTATTGACTCTAGGTGCAAGTGGGAGACTGTTGGAAATATGCCCTAGAGGCAATAATAAAAGTATTATTATTATATTTCCTTGTACATGATAATTGTCTGTTATTCATGCTTGAATTGTATTGTACGGAAACATCGATACATGTGTGAATACATAGACCACAATGAGTCCCTGGTAAGCCTCTAGTTACAGCTCGTTGATCAACAGATGGTCATGGTTCCATGACCATGGACATAGGATGTCAGTGATAACGGGATCACATCATTAGGAGAATGATGTGATGGACAAGACCCAATCCTGAGCCTAGCACGAGATCATATAGTTCGTAATGCCTAAGATTTTCCAGTGTCAAGTATTTATTCCTTAGACCATGAGGTTGTGCAACTCCCAGATGCCGTAGGAATACTTTGGGTGGGCCAAACGTCACAACGTAACTGGGTGGCTATAAAGGTACGCAATGGGTATCTCCGAAAGTGTCTGTTGAGTTGGTACGAACCGAGACTGGGATGTTGTCACTCCGTATGTCGGAGAGGTACCTCTGGGCCCTCTCGGTAAGACATCATCATAATGAGCTCAAGGTGACTAAGGAGTTAGTCACGGGATGATGGATTACGGAATGAGTAAAGAGACTTGCCATGACGAGATTGAACAAGGTATCGGGGATACCGACGATCGAATCTCGGGCAAGTACTGTACCGATGGACAAAGAGAATAACATACGGGATTGAGTGAATCCTTGACACAGTGGTTCATCCATGAGATCATCGAGGAACACGTGGGAACCAACATGGGTATCCAGATCCCGCCGTTGGTTATTGACCGGAGAGTCGTCTCGGTCATGTCTGCGTGTCTCCTGAACCCGTAGGGTCTACACACTTAAGGTTCGGTGACGCTAGGGTTGTAGAGATACATGCACATGGAAACCCGAATGTTGTTCGGAGTCCCGGATGAGATCCCGTACATCACGAGGAGTTACGGAATGGTCCGGAGGTAAAGAATGATATATAGGAAGTCCAGTTTCGGCCATCGGGTGAACTCCGGGGGTCACCGGGAGTGTCCCGGGACCACCGGAGGGGTCCCGGGGGTCCACCGGATGGGGCCACCCATCCCGGTGGGGCTCCTAGGCCGCAAGGGGAAGGGGGCCAGCCCCTGGTGGGCTGGCGCACCCATATGGGCCCCCCTCCATGCGCCTAGGGTTGAAACCCTAGGGGGAGGGGGCGCCCCCTATGCCTTGGGGGGCAAGTTCCCCCCATTGGCCGCCGCCGCCCTGGAGATCAGATCTCCCAGGGCCGGCGCCCCCCTGGCCCCTATATATAGTGGGGGGGGAGAGGGCAGCCGCACCCCAAGCCTCTGGCGCCTCTTCCCCCTCCCGTCACACTTCCTACTGCTCCGCAGGGCGCCGGCGAAGCCCTGTAGGTTTTCCTGTTGCATCCACCACCACGCCGTCGTGCTGCTGGATCTCCGATGACCTCTCCTCCGCCCTTGCTGGATCAAGAAGGATGAGACGTTGCTGTACCGTACATGTGTTGAACGCGGAGGTGCCGTCCGTTCGGCGCTGGGATCATCGGTGATGAAGAACGCTAAGAGTACTACTACTTCATCCACGTTCCTTCGAACGCTTCCGCACGCGATCTACAAAAGGGTATGTAGATGCACTCCAGTATGCTCGTTACTAGATGACTCCTTAGATTGATCTTGGTGAAGCGTAGGAAATTTTGGAATTCTGCTACGTTCCCCAACATGTATCTCCGAGGGTGTCTGTTGAGTTGGCATGGATCAAGACTGGGATTTGTCACTCCGTGAGACGGAGAGGTATCTCTAGGCCCTCTCGGTAATACAACATCACATGAAGCTTCAAACGATGTGACTAAGGAGTTAGTCACGAGATCTTGTATTACGGAACGAGTAAAGAGACTTGCCGATAACAAGATTGAAGTAGGTATGGAGATACCGAGAATCAAAACTCGGGCAAGTGACATACCGATAGACAAAGGGAACTACATACGGGATTGACTGAATCCTTGACATCGAGGTTTGACCGATAAGATCTTCGTAGAATATGTGGGAACCAATATGGGCATCCAGGTCCCGCTATTGGTTATTGACCACAGAGATGTCTCGGTCATGTCTACATAGTCCTCAAACCCGCAGGGTCTACACACTTAACGTTTGGTGACATATAAGTATAGTTGAGTCATTATGGTGGTTACCGAAGGTTGTTCGGAATCCTAGGTGAGATCCTGGACGTGAAGAGGAACTCTAGAATGGTCTGGAGGTGAAGATTGATATATTAGACGAAGGGTATTGGAGTCCGAAAGTGTTCGGGAGGTACCGGGTGATGACCAACATGATCGAAAAGGGTTTCGGGAGGCCCCGACAAGTGTTCGAGGCCTCATGGGCCAGGGGGGAGCACACCAGCCCACTATGGGGTTGTGCGCCCCAAGCCCCCTTCCCACGTTTCTTGAGGAGGTAGAGAATGAACTCCCCTACCGCCTTGCTGACTTCTGCCTCCCTCGATCTTCAGGGGACGCATCCCGATTGTCTCTGGGATCGAGCACAGGTGTTGGGATGAGGCGATCTAGGGTTCCACCAAATAGCTCGTAGAAAGATCTCTTCGGGCTGGGTTATCAGGCATGGCGACCAAAGCTTCAGGATCGAAGGCGATGGTGGACTCCAAGGATGTAACAGAGATGATGGAGGAACTAGGCCTCAAAGATGAGGACCTTGACAATGTTGTCTTTGAAGAGGAGGAGGCGCCGGCGCCAGATTCGGTCTGATGGATGGCTTTGGCGAGAGTACACATTGAGAAAACTTACAGTCAATTCTGGTTTTACAAGACCATGAGAGCAGCATGGGACTTGGCGCAGGAGGTGAAGATCCGGCCCTTGGAAGATAACCTGTATACACTCCAATTTTCCTGCCTAGGCGATTGGGAACGGGTCATGGAGGAAGGACCATGGAATTACCGTGGGTATGCAGTAATAATTGTTCCATATGATGGGTTCACAAAACCATCGCAGATCAAGCTAGATACCTTGGAGATCTGGGCACAAATACATGACCTTCCTGATGGCTTTGCTCATATGGTAAAATCTCTAGCAGCAAGAGTTGGAGAGGTGGTGTATGCTGAGCCGAAATCTCATGATTTCGAAGGCAATTTTTATAGGGTAAGGGTCAAGATAAATGTCTTCAAACCACTCAAGAATGCTAAATTCATAGTTAAGGAAAACAAGCATCAGATCTTTTATGTCAAATATGAGCGCTTGCCAGATTGGTGTGCTCTTTGTGGACACCTTGGCCTTCAGTTCAAGGAGCATGGTGATGGAATCCACTAGCCCAAGGCACTGGTTTTGAAGGATCTTCGCGCTACTTGGTTCCGAGGAGCGGGACAAGGCCCAGGCAAAGGTCGCTCACAACGTGGAGGACATGGACAGGGTGCATCTAGGGGTAGCAGCCAGTTCGGTCAAGAAAGAGGCTTCGGCTCAAAACCAACTTATCCAGATGACGACTAGGACATGATGGAGGCTGATCCGTCCAGGAAGCGCACCACCGAGCAGGGGGACCTAGCAGGCAACGCCACACCACCATTAGTGTCAGCGGCTGCTAAAACTTTGCTGTTAACTGCACCATCAACTGTTCCTCCAAGCCCACCATCTAAACAAGATCCCAAGAGACCCATGACTGCTGTTCCTGCAGACAAGAATCTCAGGAAGAATCAGAATGACAAGACCAATGATTTGCCCACGGCGGACCTCACTGGTAGGGGCCGCCGGGCACAATGAGTCTTCTTTGTTGGAACTGTCACGGTGCGGGTAACCCCGCGACAGTTCATGAGCTTCGTGAACTCGCGAAGAAATTTACCCCAACCGTATTATGTATTGTTGAAACTCAGATTGATAGAGTACGTGTTGAAAATATAAAAAGAGAACTAGGTTATGACAGTAGCTTTGCTGTTAGTAGCGATGGTAGAAGTGGTGGCCTCGGAATATTTTGGAATGATGAAATAAAGTTACAAATTTCTGGTTATTCAAAGTACCATATCGATGCAACGATTGACAATTTTGGGCCTAGCACTTGGAGATTAACGTGCATGTATGGCGAAGCACAAGTTCAGGAGCGGCATAACACATTGGGATGCAATGAGGGGCCTCACAAGAACCTCGAGTATTCCGTGGATTATTCTTGGCGATTTCAATGAAGTCCCGCGAGCAGATGAACATGAAGGAGTAAATCAGATAAGCCAAGCACAAATTGATGCATTCAGGTCTGCAGTGGACGATTGCTCTCTTATGTATCTGGGGTTTAATGGCTTATTCTGGACGTTTGAAAGAAAAGTAGCGGGAGGCACATATACCAGAGTACGTCTGGATAGAGCACTAGCATGCACTGCATGGGCCGCAGCCCATCCGCATGCGCGAGTGGATAACCTCGGAGCAGTCGCATCATCTGATCACACCCCCATCCTAATCAGGTTGCATGGCGCTAATGATGGGGCAAGAATAGTTAGGCCCTTTAAATATGAAGTAATTGTTGGGGAACGTAGTATTTTAAAATTTTCCTACGATCACGCAAGATCTATCTACCAGATGCATAGCGACGAGAGGGGAGAGTGTGTCTACGTACCCTCGTAGACCGGGAGCGGAAGCGTCAAGTGACGCGGTTGATGTTGTCGAACTTCTTCGCGATCCAACCGATCAAGCACCGAACGTACGGCACCTCCGCGTTCAGCACACGTTCAGCTTGATGACGTCCCACGAGCTCTTGATCCAGTTGAGCTTCACGGGAGAGTTTCGTCAGCACGACGGCGTGGTGACGGATATGATGTGTTCACCGGCGCAGGGCTTCGCCTAAGCTCCGCGACGGTACGACCGAGGTGTGATTCTGTGGAGGGGGGCACCACACACGGCTAAAACAATTCAACTTGTGTGTCTTTGGGTGCCCCCCTGCCCCCGTATATAAAGGAGCAAGGGAGGAGGGGCCGGCCACCTCCTATGGTGCGGCTAGGGAGGGGACTCCTACTAGGAATAGGATTGCAATCCTATTCCTAGTAGGATTCACCGGAAGGAAGAAGGGGGAAAGGATTAGGAGAGGTGGCGCCCCCCCCAATCCTAGTACAACTAGGATTCCTAGGTGGGGCGCCGGCCAGCCCTATGGGCTGCCTCTCTCTCACCCTTTAGGCCCACTATGGACCATCCCCTCTCGTAGGGGGTTCCGGTAACCCCCTCCGGCATTCCCGATAAATCCGAAACTTTTCCGGTATACTTCCGGTGTCTGAATATAGCCGTCCAATATATCAATCTCTATGTCTCGGACATTCCGAGACTCCTCGTCATGTCCGTGATCTCATCCGGGACTCCGAACTACCTTCGGTACATCAATACTCAAAAACTCATAATACCGATCGTCATCAAACGTTAAGCGTGCGGACCCTACGGGTTCGAGAACTATGTAGACATGACCGAGACTCATCTCTGGTCAATAACCAATAGCGGAACCTGGATGTTCATATTGGCTCCTACATATTCTACGAAGATCTTTTATCGGTCAGAACCGCATAACAACATACGTTGTTCCTTTTGTCAAACGGTATGTTACTTGCCCGAGATTCGATCGTCGGTATCTTTATACCTAGTTCAATCTCGTTGCCGGCAAGTCTCTTTACTCGTTCCGTAACACATCATCTCGTGACTAACTCATTAGTCGTTTGCTTGCAAGGCTTATTATGATGTGTGTCACCGAGAGGGCCCAGAGATACCTCTCCGACACTCGGAGTGACAAATCCTAATCTTGATCTATGCCAACACCACGAATACTTTCGGAGACACCTGTAGAGCATCTTTATGATCACCCAGTTACGTTGTGACGTTTGATAGCACACAAGGTGTTCCTACGGTATTCGGGAGTTGCATAATCTCATAGTCATAGGAACATGTATAAGTCATGAAGAAAGCAATAGCAGTTAAACTAAACGATCATAGTGCTATGCTAACGGATGGGTCTTGTCCATCACATCATTCTCCTAATGATGTGATCCCGTTGATCAAATGACAACTCATGTCTATGGCTAGGAAACATAACCATCTTTGATCAATGAGCTAGTCTAGTAGAGGCATCCTAGGGACATACTGTTTTGTCTATGTATCCACACATGTACTAAGTTTCCGGTTAATACAATTCTAGCATGAATAAAAGACATTTATCATGATATAAGGAAATACAAATAACATCTTTATTATTGCCTCTAGGGCATATTTCCTTCAGTCTCCCACTTGAACTAGAGTCAATAATCTAGATTACAAAGTGATGATCCTCACACCCATGGAGTCTTGGTGCTGATCATGTTTTGCCCGTGGAAGAGGCTTAGTTAACGGGTCTGCAACATTCAGATCCGTATGTATTTTGCAAATCTCTATGTCTCCCTCCTTGACTAGATGGCGAGTGGAATTGAAGCGTCTTTTAATGTGCTTTGTTCTCTTGTGAAACCTGGATTCCTTCGCCAAGGCTATGGCTCCAGTGTTGTCACAAAAGATTTTCATTGGACCCGATGCACTAGGTACTACACCTAGATCGGATATGAACTCCTTCATCCAGACTCCTTCATTTGCTGCTTCCGAAGCAGCTATGTATTTCGCTTCACACGTAGATCCCGCCACGACGCTCTGCTTGGAACTGCACCAGCTGACAGCTCCACCGTTCAATAAAAATACATATCCGGTTTGTGACTTAGAGTCATCCGGATCAGTGTCAAAGCTAGAATCGACGTAACCGTTTACGACGAGCTCTTTGTCACCTCCATATACGAGAAACATATCCTTTGTTCTTTTCAGATACTTTAGGATGTTTTTGACCGCTGTCCAGTGATCCACTCCTGGATTACTTTGGTACCTCCCTGCTAGACTTATAGCAAGGCACACATCAGGTCTGGTACACAGCATTGCATACATGATAGATCCTATAGCTGAGGCATAGGGAATGACTTTCATTTTCTCTCTATCTTCTGCAGTGGTCGGGCATTGAGTCTTACTCAACTTCATACCTTGTAAAACAGGCAAGAATCCTTTCTTTGACTGATCCATTTTGAACCTTTTCAAAATCTTATCAAGGTATGTGCTTTGTGAAAGTCCAATTAAGCGTCTTGATCTATCTCTATAGATCTTGATGCCTAATATGTAAGCAGCTTCTCCGAGGTCTTTCATTGAAAAACTTTTATTCAAGTATCCTTTTATGCTATTCAGAAATTCTATATCATTTCCAATTAACAATATGTCATCTACATATAATATTAGAAATGCTACAGAGCTCCCACTCACTTTCTTGTAAATACAGGCTTCTCCAAAAAGTCTGTATAAAACCATATGCTTTGATCACCTCATCAAAGCGTATATTCCAACTCCGAGATGCTTGCACCAGTCCATAGATGGATCGCTGGAGTTTGCATACTTTGTTAGCACCTTTTGGATCGACAAAACCTTCTGGTTGCATCATATACAACTCTTCTTTGAGATATCCATTTAGGAATGCAGTTTTGACATCCATTTGCCAGATTTCATAATCATACAATGCGGCAATTGCTAACATGATTCGGACAGACTTAAGCATCGCTACAGGTGAGAAAGTCTCATCGTAGTCAACTCCTTGAACTTGTCGAAAACCTTTCGCAACAAGTCGAGCTTTGTAAACAGTAATATTACCGTCTGCGTCGGTCTTCCTCTTGAAGATCCATTTATTTTCGATGGCCTGCCGATCATCGGGCAAGTCAACCAAAGTCCATACTTTGTTATCATACATGGATCCCATCTCAGATTTCATGGCTTCAAGCCATTTTGCGGAATCTGGGCTCATCATCGCTTCCTCATAGTTCGTAGGTTCATCATGGTCTAGTAACATGATTTCCAGAACTGGGTTGCCGTACCACTCTGGTGCGGAACGTACTCTGGTTGATCTACGACGTTCAGTAGAAACTTGATCCGAAGTTTCATGATCATTATCATCAACTTCCTCACTAATTGGTGTAGGAATCACTGGAACAATTTCCTGTGATGTACTACTTTCCAATATGGGAGAAGGTACAATTACCTCATCAAGTTCTACTTTCCTCCCACTCACTTCTTTCGAGAGAAACTCTTTTTCTAGAAAGGATCCGTTCTTAGCAACGAATATTTTGCCTTCGGATATGTGATAGAAGGTGTACCCAACAGTTTCTTTTGGGTATCCTATGAAGACACATTTTTCCGACTTGGGATCGAGCTTATCAGGTTGAAGTGTTTTCACATAAGCATCGCAGCCCCAAATTTTAAGAAACGACAACTTTGGTTTCTTGCCAAACCATAGTTCATAAGGCGTCGTATCAACGGATTTAGATGGTGCCCTATTTAACGTGAATGCAGCTGTCTCTAAAGCATAACCCCAAAACGATAGTGGTAAATCGGTAAGAGACATCATAGATCGCACCATATCCAATAAAGTACGGTTACGATGTTCGGACACACCATTACGTTGTGGTGTTCCAGGTGGCGTGAGTTGTGAAACTATTCCACATTGTTTCAAATGAAGACCAAACTCGTAACTCAAATATTCTCCTCCACGATCAGATCGCAGGAACTTTATTTTCTTGTTACGATGATTCTCTACTTCACTCTGAAATTCTTTGAACTTTTCAAATATTTCAGACTTGTGTTTCATTAAGTAGATATACCCATATCTGCTCAAATCATCAGTGAAGGTTAGAAAATAACGATACCCGCCGCGAGCATCAACGCTCATTGGTCCACATACATCAGTATGTATGATTTCCAACAAATCTGTTGCTCGCTCCATAGTTCCGGAGAACGGAGTTTTAGTCATCTTGCCCATGAGGCATGGTTCGCAAGCACCAAGTGATTCATAATCAAGTGATTCCAAAAGTCCATCTTTATGGAGTTTCTTCATGCGTTTTACACCAATATGACCCAAACGGCAGTGCCGCAAATAAGTTGCACTATCATTATTAACCTTGCATATTTTGGTTTCAATATTATGAATATGTGTATCACTACAATCAAGATCCAGTAAGAATAGACCACTCTTTAAGGGTGCATGACCATAAAAGATATTATTCATCAAAATGGAACAACCATTATTCTCTGATTTAAATGAATAACCGTCTCGCAATAAACAAGATCCAGATATAATGTTCATGCTCAACGCTGGCACCAAATAACAATTATTTAGGTCTAAAACTAATCCCGAAGGTAGATGTAGAGGTAGCGTGCCGACGGCGATCACATCGACTTTGGAACCGTTTCCCACGCGCATCGTCACCTCGTCCTTAGCTAATCTTCGTTTAATCCGTAGTCCCTGTTTCGAGTTACAAATATTAGCAACCGAACCGGTATCAAATACCCAGGTACTACTACGAGCATTAGTAAGGTACACATCAATAACATGTATATCACATATACCTTTGTTCATCTTGCCATCCTTCTTATCCGCAAAATACTTGGGGCAGTTCCGCTTCCAGTGTCCAGTCCCCTTGCAGTAGAAGCACTCAGTTTCAGGCTTGGCTCCAGATTTGGGTTTCTTCGTTGAAGTAGCAACTGACTTGCTATTCTTTTTGAAGTTCGCTTTCTTTCCCTTGCCCTTTTTCTTGAAACTAGTGGTCTTGTTAACCATCAACACTTGATGCTCCTTTTTGATTTCTACCTCCGCAGCTTTGAGCATAGCGAAGAGCTCGGGAATTGTCTTTTGCATCCCTTGCATGTTATAGTTCAACACGAAGCCTTTATAGCTTGGTGGCAGTGATTGAAGAACTCTATCAATAACACTATCCTCGTCAACATTTGCAACCAAGTTGAGTCATATGATTGTAGTACCCAGACATTCTGAGCAAGTGTTCACTGATAGAACTATTCTCCTCCATTTTGCAGCTGTAGAACTTATTGGAAATCTCATATTTCTCAATTCGGGCATTTGCTTGAAATATTAACTTCAACTCCTGGAACATTTCATATGCTCCATGACGTTCAAAACGTCGTTGAAGTCCCGGTTCTAAGCCGTAAAGCATGGCACACTGAACTATCATGTAGTCATCAGACCGCGACTGCCAGACGTTCAAAGCGTCTGCATTAGCGGAAGGGGGCTTGTCACCTAGCGGTGCTTCAAGGACATAATTCTTCTGTGCGGCAATGAGGATAATCCTCAGGTTACGGACCCAGTCCGTGTAATTGCTACCATCATCTTTCAACTTAGCTTTCTCTAGGAATGCATTAAAATTCAAAGGAACGGTAGCACGGGCCATTGATCTACAACGACATAGATATGCAAAACTATCAGGACTAAGTTCATGATAAATTAAAGTTCAATTTAATCATATTAATTTAAAGAACTCCCACTTAGATAGACATCCCTCTGGTCATCTAAATGATCACGTGATCCAAATCAACTAAACCATGTCCGATCATCACGTGAGATGGAGTAGTTTTCAATGGTGAACATCTTATGTTGATCATATCTACTATATGATTCACGCTCGACCTTTCGATCTCCAGTGTTCCGAGGCCATATCTGTATATGCTAGGCTCGTCAAGTTTAACCCGAGTATTCTGCGTGTGCAAAACTGGCTTACACCCGTTGTATTTGAACGTAGAGCTTATCACACCCGATCATCACGTGGTGTCTCGGCACGACGAACTTTCGCAACGGTGCATACTCAGGGAGAACACTTATACCTTGAAATTTAGTAAGGGATCATCTTATAATGCTACCGTCGTTCTAAGCAAAATAAGAAGCATAATAAGATAAACATCACATGCAATCAAAATATGTGACATGATATGGCCATCATCATCTTGTGCTTTTTGATTTCCATCTTCAAATCACCGTCATGATCACCTTCGTCACCGGCTTGACACCTTGATCTTCATCGTAGTATCGTTGTCGTCTCGCCAACTATTGCTTCCATGACTATCGCTACCGCTTAGTGATAAAGTAAAGCAATTACATGGCGATTGCATTTCATACAATAAAGCGACAACCATATGGCTCCTGCCAGTTGCCGATAACTTTACAAAACATGATCATCTCATACAAAACCGTATAACTCATCATGCCTTGACCATATCACATCACAACATGCCCTGCAAAAACAAGTTAGACGTCCTCTACTTTGTTTGTTGCAAGTTTTACGTGGCTGCTACGGGCTTAGCAAGAACCGTTCTTACCTACGCATACAAAACCACAACGATGTTTCGTCAAGTATGTGCTGTTTTAACCTTCACAAGGACCGGGCGTAGCCACACTTGATTCAGCTAAAGTGAGAGAGACAGACACCCGCCAGTCACCTTTAAGCAACGAGTGCTCGTAACGGTGAAACCAGTCTCGCGTAAGCGTACGCGTAATGTCGGTCCGGGCCGCTTCATCTCACAATACCGCCGAAGCAAAGTATGACATGCTGGTAAGCAGAATGACTAGTATCGTCCACAATCTCATTGTGTTCTACTCGTGCATATCATCTACGCATAGACCTCGCTCTGATACCACTGTTGGGGAACGTAGTATTTTAAAATTTTCCTACGATCACGCAAGATCTATCTACCAGATGCATAGCAACGAGAGGGGAGAGTGTGTCTACGTACCCTCGTAGACCGGGAGCGGAAGCGTCAAGTGACGCGGTTGATGTTGTCGAACTTCTTCGCGATCCAACCGATCAAGCACCGAACGTACGGCACCTCCGCGTTCAGCACACATTCAGCTTGATGACGTCCCACGAGCTCTTGATCCAGTTGAGCTTCACGGGAGAGTTTCGTCAGCACGACGGCGTGGTGACGGATATGATGTGTTCACCGGCGCAGGGCTTCGCCTAAGCTCCGCGACGGTACGACCGAGGTGTGATTCTGTGGAGGGGGGCACCGCACACGGCTAAAACAATTCAACTTGTGTGTCTTTGGGTGCCCCCTGCCCCCGTATATAAAGGAGCAAGGGAGGAGGGGCCGGCCACCTCCTATGGTGCGGCTAGGGAGGGGACTCCTACTAGGAATAGGATTGCAATCCTATTCCTAGTAGGATTCACCGGAAGGAAGAAGGGGGAAAGGATTAGGAGAGGTGGCGCCCCCCCAATCCTAGTCCAACTAGGATTCCTAGGTGGGGCACCGGCCAGCCCTATGGGCTGCCTCTCTCTCACCCTTTAGGCCCACTATGGACCATCCCCTCTCGTAGGGGGTTCCGGTAACCCCCTCCGGCATTCCCGATAAATCCGAAACTTTTCCGGTATACTTCCGGTGTCCGAATATAGCCGTCCAATATATCAATCTTTATGTCTCGGACATTCAGAGACTCCTCGTCATGTCCGTGATCTCATCCGGGACTCCGAACTACCTTCGGTACATCAATACTCAAAAACTCATAATACCGATCGTCATCAAACGTTAAGCGTGCGGACCCTACGGGTTCGAGAACTATGTAGACATGACCGAGACTCATCTCTGGTCAATAACCAATAGCGGAACCTGGATGTTCATATTGGCTCCTACATATTCTACGAAGATCTTTTATCGGTCAGAACCGCATAACAACATACGTTGTTCCTTTTGTCAAACGGTATGTTACTTGCCCGAGATTCGATCGTCGGTATCTTTATACCTAGTTCAATCTCGTTGCCGGCAAGTCTCTTTACTCGTTCCGTAACACATCATCTCGTGACTAACTCATTAGTCTTTTGCTTGAAAGGCTTATTATGATGTGTGTCACCGAGAGGGCCCAGAGATACCTCTCCGACACTCGGAGTGACAAATCCTAATCTTGATCTATGCCAACAGCACGAATACTTTCGGAGACACCTGTAGAGCATATTTATGATCACCCAGTTACGTTGTGACGTTTGATAGCACACAAGGTGTTCCTACGGTATTCGGGAGTTGCATAATCTCATAGTCATAGGAACATGTATAAGTCATGAAGAAAGCAATAGCAGTTAAACTAAACGATCATAGTGCTATGCTAACGGATGGGTCTTGTCCATCACATCATTCTCCTAATGATGTGATCCCGTTGATCAAATGACAACTCATGTCTATGACTAGGAAACATAACCATCTTTGATCAATGAGCTAGTCTAGTAGAGGCATCCTAGGGACATACTGTTTTGTCTATGTATCCACACATGTACTAAGTTTCCGGTTAATACAATTCTAGCATGAATAAAAGACATTTATCATGATATAAGGAAATACAAATAACATCTTTATTATTGCCTCTAGGGCATATTTCCTTCAGTAATGTGGGAAGCTGACGCGGGTCTGCATGCAAAAGTGGAGAATGATTGCCATGCATGTGCCACCGAGGGTTCAGAGTCAGGTCTGTTAGTGCTATGGCAGACAGGATCAAAGCCATCTCAGGATCACTCGCAACATGGGATAAAACAACCTTTGGGAATGTCAGGAGGAATATTAGAAGGTTAAAAAATGAAGCTGAGATTCTACGGGCTGTGCCACACCGTACTGGTCCATCCCTTAGAGAAGTGAAGATCAAAGAAGAACTGCTGGAGCTCTATAGGAGGGAGGAGCTAATGTGGAAGCAAAGGGCCAGAGTGGAGTGGCTAAGGGCTAGGGATAAAAATACAAAATATTTTCATCTAAGGGCAAACATGAGACGAACAAGAAACAAGATAAAGGCTTTGTTAAGAGAGGATGGCAGCCTAACCGAGGATGGGGAGGAAATGAAGGTAATGACAAATACTTTCTATAGTAAATTGTATACCTCGGATGGAGTCCAGAATATGCATGAAGTGCTAGACACTGTTCCTTGCAAAGTTACCCAACAGATGAATGAAATGCTAAATGCACCGTACAAGGCAGAGGAGGTGAAAATAACACTTTTTCAGATGGCGCCTACAAAAGCACCAGGGCCTAATGGGTTCCCAACTCAGTTTTTTCAGAAACATTGGGATGTGTGTGGGGATGATATATCCAAGGCGGCCCTGAGAATTGTGGAGGGGGAAGAGAGTGCAGAATTAATCAACAACACTATCCTCGTTCTTATCCCTAAGGTAAAAAACCCACATCTTTTGTCTCAATTCAGGCCTATAAGTTTATGTAATGTTTTTTCCAAGTTGGCTTCGTAGGTAATCTCTAACCGATTAAAGCTAGTCTTACCGGAGATAATTTCTGAGGAGCAGTCGGCCTTTGTTCCTGGGCGACTGATTACAAATAACATTATTGCTGCTTATGAGTGTCTACATTTTATGAAAATAAACAATGCCCAGAAACACAGGCATTGTGCTATGAAGTTGGATATGATGAAGGCTTATGACCGAGTGGAATGGGCTTATTTGCGAGCTATTATGTCGAAGCTTGGTTTCTTGGAGAAGTGGGTTGATATTATCATGGGGATGGTCAGTTCGGTCTCTTTTTTAGTGTTGTTTAATGGTGAGAAGCTGGAGGAGTTTAAACCAACACGTGGCATCTGTCAGGGGGATCCTATTTCACCTTACCTCTTTTTGCTGGCAGCAGTGGGCCTTTCGTGCCTTTTAAAATCCAGAGTTCAGTCATCTAGTCTTGGTGGCATTCAAGTGGCCGTATCGGCACCGCCGGTGAACCACTTGTTGTCTACAGATGACAGCCTGCTGTTTTTTAAAGCAAATGTTGAGGGAGCTGAAGAAGTTTCTCTTCTACTGGAGACATATGCGAAAGCTTCTGGTCAGAGAGTTAATAAGGATAAATCATCAGTATTCTTTAGCAAGGGCTGTCCAGAGGATGTTAGGAGTGCAGTAAAGAACATTCTGAACATACCCAATGAGCAATTAAATGAGAAATATTTGGGGATGCCCTCTGATGTGGGAACCTAAAAAAATGGGGCCTTTAAATATTTGAAAGACCGTTTGTGGAGCAAGATACAAGGATGGATGGAGAAGGTCTTATCTGTAGCAGGTAAAGAGGTTCTTATTAAATCTGTGGCTCAAGCTATCCCGGTTTATTCTATATCATGTTTTAAGCTACCCAGGGGACTATGCAAACACCTCACATCCATGATTAAGGCCATTTGGTGGGGGAGCAAGAGAGGCAAACGCAAGCCATATTGGGTATCATGGGACACCTTGAGCATGCCAAAGTATATGGGAGGACTAGGATTTAGGGACTTTGAAATTTTCAATATTGCCCTACTGGCCAGGCATGCATGGAGAATTTTGGAAAATCCAGACTCATTAAGTGCAAAATTTTGAAGGCGAAATATTTGTCTACTTCTGAGTTCCTTAATGCTACTATAGGCATCAATCCCTCTCAGATTTGGCGTTCTGTACTTGAGGGACGTGATGCACTGAAGCAGGGACTGATCAAGCGAATCGGCAACAGTGAAACGACGAATATTGGGAACACAAACTGGTTGCCGCGAGATGAGAACATGAGGCCAATAGTATCGGTTGTAGCCCATCCGCCACTACATGTTTCTGAGCTGCTGGACACTGCGTCGGCCACTTGGGATTCAGAGCTTATCAATACCGTGTTCCTGCCATATGATGCTTCAGCCGTACTGAAGATTCCTGTTTGTACCCGCAACTTGTCAGATTTTTGGGCGTGGAATTTTGAAAAAAATGGAATATTTTCCGTCCGGTGTGCTTACAGGATGCTTGTTGCAACTAAGAAGAGAAGGGATGATTGGCTAGATGAGAGAGCCGGATCATCAAATAGTGCTGCTAATGAAAAATCTTGGGATACACTGTGGAAAGTTCCAGTACCGACGAAGCTCAAAGTCTTTCTATGGAGACTTGCTAAACAATCCCTTCCTACAGAAGATGTGCGAAAGCACATAAATATGGCAGTGAGAGATGAATGCTCAGTGTGCGGGATGACAGATTCTTGGAGACATAGCTTGATCGAATGCAACATGGCCCGATGCGTATGGGCTCTAGTGGATCCACTGCTTTTGGAACACATGATAGAAACTACCGAACCAATGGCAATGAATTGTTTTTTTTCAATGATGGAGGTACTTTCTCATGATGAGTTTACACGTCTAACTGTGACCTTGTGGGCTGTTTGGACAGCACGGCGGAAACTCATTCACGAAGGAATCAATCAAAGCCCGTTATCAACTCACCTGTTTGTCATACGTTTTATTTCTGAGCTCGACCAAATTAATATGTAGCAACTTCGGGGAACATCTCGGCCTAGGGTGGTAGCAGCCCAGCAAAGATGGATCGCCCCTCCTACAGGCTTTGTCAAAGTAAATGTTGATGCGGGAGTCTCACTTGATCACAACCGCGGCACGACAGCTACGATATGTCGCGATCGAGATGGAAGTTGTGTGGGATCATCGGTTCTTGTGGTGCAAGCACTAGTGGATCCGGCCTCGCTAGAAGAGCTAGCGTGTAGGGAAGCCCTTTCTCTTGCGCAAGACCTAGGACTACAAAATCTTCACATTGCATCTGATTGCAAACAGGTCATCGGCCATATCCAGACTGGAGCAGGAGGGAATTATGCAGGCATTGTTAGAGAAATCATTGAAACTTCTAATCTTTTTAGTAGTTGTAATTTCTGTCATGAACTTCGAGTTTCGAATGTTGAAGCTCATACGATAGCTAGATATGGAGTCTCGCTCCCACAGGGTAGGCATATGTGGCTTGGCAGTCCACATGATCTGGATGTAATCCCTTTATCCCTTGATAAATAAAAGCCTAGCTATCGTTTCTAAAAAAAAAACATTTCTTGAGGAGGTGGGGCGCCTCCCTTGAGTTTCCTCCACTTGCCTTGGGGGGCCAAGGCACCTAGGGGGAGGCGCCTAAACCCATCTAGGGTTTCCCCTTTCTTTGCTGCCACTCCTAGATTGGATCTAGGGGTGCCCCCTCCTCCTCCCCCCTATATATAGAGAGATTGAGAGAGGGCATCCGAACCCATATGCATCTATACGTGCCACGGCGCTGCTCCTCCTCTCCCTCATAGCCATCTTCTCCCCCGTAGTGCTTAGCGAAGCTCTGTTGATATTTCTCCAACACCACTGCCACCACGCCATCGTGCTGCCGGAGAACTCGAGCTACTACTTCACCATCACTCGCTGGATCGAGGAGGTGAAGACATCATCAAGACGTACATGTGTTTAACGCGGAGGTGCCGTCCGTTCGGCACTAGACCGGAGTTCGTGGGATGGATCGTGATTGGATCACGAAGATGTTCGACTACATCAACCGCATTTCTTAACGCTTTCGCTTAGCGATCGACAAGGGTATGTAGATCCAATCTCTCCTCTCATAGATGGTCATCTCCTAGATTGGATCTTGGGTGTTCGTAGGAAATTTTTTGTTTCCCATGCAACATTCTCCAACAGTGGCATCATGAGCTAGTTCTATGCGTAGATGACATCACGAGTAGAACACAAAGGAGTTTGTGGGCCTTTATATTCATATTGCTTCCTTCCCTATCTTATTTTCATTCAGCGGTATTGCGGGATGAAGCGGCTCGGACCAACTTTACATGTCCACGTACATGGGACATGTTCCATCGACAAACATGCAACTTGTTGCATAAAGATGGTTGGCGGGTGTCTGTCTCTCCCACATTAGATGAATCGGATTCGACAAAGGCGGTCCTTGTAAAAGGTTGAATAGAAATTTGCATATCTCTGTTGTGGCTTTGCGTAGGTAAGAATCATTCTTGCTAGATACCCATAGCAGCCACGTAAAACATGCAACAACAATTAGATGACGTCTAACTTGTTTTTGCAGGGTATGCTGTGATATGATATGGCCAAAGACATGATGAGATATATTTGATGTATGATTTGATAATGTTTGTAATAGTTTATATCGACTTGCATGTCGATGCATACGGCAACCGGCAGGAACCATAGGGTTGTCTTTAAATTCTTGTATGACATGTGTGTCAATCATTAAGCGCTATGTAATGCTTTACTTTATCGCTGCTGGGCCTCGAACCCCTCGTTGGATTACCCCAAGTGGAAGGTGTAAGATGCAGTAAGTAGAAGTGTTTTCCCCTAGCAAAGATGCGAAGGATCGAATCCCCAGAGACTCCTAGGTTCAACAGGTAGGTGTCAACCGCTAACGGCGCAATTAGCAATCAACGTGGACCTGCACACAGATACAAATAACTTTGCTCCCAACGAGTACAGAGAGGTTGTCAATCTCTCCGGCCTTGTAGTTCACAAAGGGTTAAAAGCAATATGATAGTTGTGATAGATAGTGTTTTGCAATAGTAAATAAAATGGCGGAAAAGTAAATAGTGTATGTGATCAATGATGGTAATATGGACCGGAGTCACATGATGTTCACTAGTGATGTCTCTCTCCCAAAAGACGATAAAACAACTATGTGAGGTGAACAAATTACAGCTGGGCAATTGACAGGACCACGAACGCAAACCAATGCTGACTACATTGCAAGAAAGGTTGAGGTTCAAAGCATGGGCGGTACGCCAAAGTAAGTAGACCGAAATCCATCTGCATCTACTACTAATCATCCACCTTGAGATATCTATCCAGAACATCTCGCTGGTATTAAGTTGCGAGTTCCACCCATAGTGTAAACTCAATGCAACAGACAACTGCATTAAAAGAACTTTGCGTAAAGTAAACAATCCTTGCACCCGCGGGCACAAGCACCGTTGTTTTCCCCCTTGTGGCAACAGCACATCCCCTAGACTCATGTTTCTGTCACTCAAGCTAGTCATCGAGGGGCATGAACCCACAATCGAGCATAACGTCCCCTCTTGGAGTCACTACTTACTACTTGGCCAAAGCAATAAATAACAACGGAGAACATGCAAGAATTACATATGAACTAAAATATAAAAGAGGTGAATCAAATATATTACTCAAGATCAATCTGAACATAATCTCATAATCCATCGGATCCCAGCAAACTCAACATAGCAACAGCATAAGGATTACATAGGTGCCTCGATCATGTAGGGCAGCTCACGAGGACTAATTAGTGAAGCACAAGAACGGGAGGAGAACATCACATAGCTACTGGTCATGGACTCATGGTCCAAGGGAGACTACTCACGAGTCATCCGGGAGGCGTCCATGGTGGTGGAGAAGCTCCCGGTGGTGATCCTCCCCTCCGGCAGGGTGCCGGGAAGAGTTCTCCTGGTGCTCCCGATCTTGGAAGCGGCGGCGGCGGCGGAACAGAGATGGGACCGCGAAAAGAAGTCCATTTTCAAGGGTTACGGGGACCCTTTAAATATCTGCCAAAGTAGGGCACCGGGGGGCTCTCGGGGGGCCGAGGCGCCCCCCCGGCGCGGCCCAGGGGGGGGGGCGCCCACAGGGCGCCTGGAGCCCCTGTGCCCCCCCAGGCTCCCCATCGGAAGCAGTGTCGTTCCCGGAACGCTGATTTTTTATATATTTTTTCTGTATTTTTCTAGGCAGTTCTCGAAACGTGAAAACCTGAAATACAAAAACAGCCGAAAACAGAAACTGGCACTGGGGTGCACTGGATTAGTAAGTTAGTCCAAATATGATCAAAAGTTTATGGAAGTGTATGAATATCATAGCAATATCACCCAAAAGTGGCATGGAGCAAGCAGAAATTATAGATACGTTTTGGACGTATCAACATCCCCAAGCTTAATTCCTGCTCGTCCTCGAGTAGGTAAATGATAACAAGAATAATTTCTGTGGTGACATGCTATTAACGATATAAGACTTTCTCATAGTCATATGACAAAAACTTACTGAGACAATGATTCTAAAGTAATTAAGTTGTCTCAAGAGAAAATCACAAATGACTGAAAGTCTTACAATATGAAACTGAAACATCAAAAACATTTGTAATGAACATGATGTGCAAATATGATCAAGTGATATCTAGCTTGCCCCTTTTAGTAATGCAAAACATAAATGCAAGGGCACCTTCAAGGTTTAAGTGATGACTAGATACAATCATTTCAGAATAAACGATATCACAATCATGCAAAAGACAAGGCTACTTTGGGACAATGCACATTACACTCAGAATGACAATCATGCTCTCAGTAGTTGATGCTTGAAGTGCTAGAGCTTTTTATTATGAAACATGGAAGCAATTGTGTCAACGGTAGTAGTACTTCATATGTGTCATGTATAAAACATCTTATAAGTTGCAAGCCTCATGCATCGAATACCAATAGTGCTCGCTCCTTGTCCTAATTAACTCGGATCCCCATGGGTTATCATTGCATTGCATATGTTTTTACCAAGTGTCACAAAGGGGTACCTCTATGCCACCTGTACAAAGGTCCAAGGAGATAGATCGCATTCGATTTCTCGTTTTTGATAAATCTCAACTTGAGGACATCCATACCGGGACAACATAGAAAATAGATGATGGACTCCTCTTTAATGCATAAGCATATTCTCATGAGAGATTGAGGATTAAGGTCCAAGCTAAAACTTCCACCATGATGCATGGCTTTGGTTGGCGGCCCAATGTTCTTCTCTAACAATATGCATATTAATTCAACCCACGGTAAATCACCCTTACTTCAGACAAGACGAACATGCATAGCAACTCACATGATATTCAACAAAAGTGTGACAATTGATGGCGTCCCCAGAAACATGGTTACCGCTCAGCAAGCAACTCATAAGAAATAAGATACATAAGCAACATATTCTTTACCACAATAGTTTTTAGGCTACTTTCCCATGAGCTATGTATTGCATGGTTAATTTGCTTAGTGCAGGTGGAGGTTAGCAAAAGACTGGGAGCGACCAACTAAGAGAGCAATGACGGTCATAATCATGCAGAGCGACAAAGCAATATTGAATCAGGCATGGTAGTTATATCGCTACTTAGAAACAAAAGATCATCAAGGCTTGACATACTTTCTTTACAGTCTTGAATATGCGTGAGCATACGCCAAGTCAATCAAAATAAATTCTCGAAGGAAGATATTACTAAACCATACCACATCATAGGCAAACAAACCAAGTTGGTACTCCAATGACACATTGGGAACCCCCCAGCTATCTGAGATTAACCATAAGAAAACCTGAACTACTAAGCACCATCATGAAAGTAGCATATTTATCATAGACATATTAACCCATGCAACGGAAGCAAACTCTCTTAATAAGGTGAGCATGGTAATTAAAGAGAGTTCAAGCAACCAACTAAATAAAAGCTCTTTGAAAAGATAAGCATGAATACTAAGAGCAAAGCACGATAGTAGCTATTAAAAAGACAAAGAACACACACAACATAGATAGACATGAAAATTCTATGTAATGTTCTAGGTAGAGGTGGAGCGTGTTTCTCTCCCACATAAAGGAATGCTGGGTTCCGACTCGTTATGAAAAACTAAAAAGAAAACTAAAAGCAAGACGCTCCAAGCATAGCACATAACACATGAAGTGATAAAAATATAGCGGAACGAAAGACGAACTGATAATGTTGATGGAGAAGGGGATGCACGGGGGGCATCCCCAAGCTTAGACGCTTGAGTCTCCTTGAATATTTCTTGGGGGTGCACGGGGGCATCCCCAAGCTTGAGCGCTTGACACTCCTGAATCTTTTTATCATCTTCCCTCGCACACTTGAAAACTCCCTTCATACATAACTCATTCATAATCTGATCAGCGAGGTTAGTACCCTTAATAAAATAATTATACCTTGCTGGAAATAAGGATATTCTTGAAGTTCTACTGTTTCTCAAGATTGCCAAAAGGTTTTTGCAAAGAAAAAGCAAGTTCTTAATTTGCAAAGTGAAGGTAAGGCAAAACAGGACAAAATCTGTGAAAAACAGAACAGCAGGCAGTAATTGACCTGTTCGGGATACTTCTGCAACTCAAATCAAAAAACTCAGAACTGAGGCACGAAAGACAATTATATAGAGAACGCTGTCGAAAAATTCAGACCAAAAAGATGATCTGGTGATTTTATATGAATTTTTCTATCCAAGGACAGAATCTGTTTCCTGGACAGCACCTTACAACTTTTGAACTTTCTAGCAATCAGAGGCTATACTTGGCACAAATATGAAAAGCAAAGATACAATGATGATGCTACAGCAGTAAACAACATCAAGACACAACAAAAACAAAAATTTATTCATGTGGGCTGCCTCCCAAAAGCGCTTTCTTTTATGCCTTTAAGCTAGGCATAATGCATAGAGGAATCAATAATCATCATAATGATCGAAGTTATAAATTGGTTCAAATGATTCCTCAACAAGTTCATTCTTGTTCCTTCTAGGAAAGGGGTACACACCTTTTGCCTTCCCGCGTAAGAGGATTTGTCCCTTACCTATATCGATGAAGCCTTTGACTGCTCGGAGGAAATCCCTCCCAAGCACTATATTTCCTTGGTTTGGCTCCATGATGAAGAAATCAACCATTGCAATCCCCTTAAGGAATTTAACTGGCACGTCTTTTATTTTTCCCTGGATTTCAGAAATATCTCCATTAGTATGTTCATGATAAGATGGTAGTATATCCATATTAAATTTTAAAGAATCATGAACAGTTTTTGGCATAGTAGAAACCATGGATCCAATATCACAATAAGCAAGGAAGTCCTGATTAAAGATGCTAATCCTAACAAAAGGATCCCAGTCATTATCTATTTCCAAAATATCTCTCTTATTGGGTTTGAGTTTATCTACCTTTATTAAGTCTAGAGCATCCATTCTCTTTTCAATAGTAGCAAGTCTATCTATGATAGTATCAAAATTATGATCATAAACAAAGTAACTAGATAGACCATGTATAATTTCAAGAGCTCTAGCTTCATCACACTCTAAGAAATCTCCCTCAGCTATAATGTCAAGGGAGTGTTTACACCATTTAAAAAGACCATGGTAAAAATTTCTAAGCACAATTTTTTAGGTATCCAAGGCATAATTCTCCTATGTGCATCAGAAATTCTGTCCCATGCCTTCTTCATATTTTCTCCATCCCTTTGATGGAAATCTAGAACTTCTGATTCCCTCAAAGCACCAAATCCTAACATGTTTGACTAAACAGAAAGGACAATTTTTTTTAATGTTTTTTTGATAAAAGATAATAAAGCAAAAACTGAAAGGTAAACTAACAAGACTAAATAAGCAAAGGTAAAAGATAGCATGCAACTCCCCTATCCTGAAGAGTGGAGTCCCCGGCAACGGCGCCAGAAAATACTCCTTGATGGGCCTCGAACCCCTCGTTGGATTACCCCAAGTGGAAGGTGTAAGATGCAGTAAGTAGAAGTGTTTTCCCCTAGCAAAGATGCCAAGGATCGAATCCCCAGAGACTCCTAGGTTCAACAGGTAGGTGTCAACCGCTAACGGTGCAATTAGCAATCAACGTGGACCTGCACACAAAATCAAATAGCTTTGCTCCCAACGAGTACAGAGAGGTTGTCAATCTCTCCGGCCTTGTAGTTCACAAAGGGTTAAAAGCAATATGATAGTAGTGATAGATAGTGTTTTGCAATAGTAAATAAAATGGCGGAAAAGTAAATAGTGTATGTGATCAATGATGGTAATATGGACCGGAGTCACATGATGTTCACTAGTGATGTCTCTCTCCCAAAAGACAATAAAACAACTATGTGAGGTGAACAAATTACAGCTGGGCAATTGACAGAACCACGAACGCAAACCAATGCTGACTACATTGCAAGAAAGGTTGAGGTTCAAAGCATGGGCGGTACGCCAAAGTAAGTAGACCGAAATCCATCTTCATCTACTACTAATCATCCACCTTGAGATATCTATCCAGAACATCTCGCTGGTATTAAGTTGCGAGTCCCACCCATAGTGTAAACTCAATGCAACAGACAACTGCATTAAAAGAACTTTGAGTAAAGTAAACAATCCTTGCACCCGCGGGCACAAGCACCGTTGTTTTCCCCCTTGTGGCAACAGCACATCCCCTAGACTCATGTTTCTGTCACTCAAGCTAGTCATCGAGGGGCATGAACCCACAATCGAGCATAACGTTCCCTCTTGGAGTCACTACTTACTACTTGGCCAAAGCAATAAATAACAACGGAGAACATGCAAGAATTACTTATGAACTAAAATATAAAAGAGGTGAATCAAATATATTACTCAAGATCAATCTGAACATAATCTCATAATCCATCGGATCCCAGCAAACTCAACATAGCAACAGCATAAGGATTACATAGGTGCCTCGATCATATAGGGCAGCTCACGAGGACTAATTTGTGAAGCACAAGAATGGGAGGAGAACATCACATAGCTACTGGTCATGGACTCATGGTCCAAGGGAGACTACTCACGAGTCATCCGGGAGGCGTCCAAGGTGGTGGAGAAGCTCCCCGGTGGTGATCCTCCCCTCCAGCAGGGTGCCGGGAAGAGTTCTCCTGGTGCTCCCGATCTTGGAAGCGGCCGCGGCGGCGGAACAGAGATGGAACCGCGAAAAGAAGTCCTGTTTCAAGGGTTATGGGGGACCCTTTAAATATCTGCCAAAGTAGGGCACCGGGGGGCTCTCGGGGGGCCGAGGCGCCCCCCCCCCGGCGCGGCCTAGGGGGGGCGCGCCCACAGGGCGCCTGGAGCCCCTGTGCCCCCCCAGGCTCCCCTTCGGAAGCAGTGTCGTTCCCGGAACGCTGATTTTTTATATATTTTTTTCTGTATTTTTATGGGCAGTTCTCGAAACGTGAAAACCTGAAATACAAAAATAGCCGAAAACAGAAACTGGCACTGGGGTGCACTGGATTAGTAAGTTAGTCCAAATATGATCAAAAGTGTATGGAAGTGTATGAATATCATAGCAATATCACCCAAAAGTGGCATGGAGCAAGCAGAAATTATAGATACGTTTTGGACGTATCAATCGCTAAGCGGTAGCAATACTAGTACAAGCATGGTTGGTGTGACAACCCCGATGGCGACACGGTGATGGAGATCATGGTGTCATGCCAGTGACGATGGAGATCATGTCGGTGCTTTGGATGTGGAGATCAAAAGCACAAGATGATGGCCATATCATATCACTTATAATTTACATGTGATGTTAATTCTTTTATGCATCTTATTTTGCTTAGGACGATGGTAGCATTATAAGATGATCCCTTACTAAAATTTCAAGGTAAAATTGTGTTCTCCCTAAGTGTGCACCATTGCGAAAGTTCATCGTTTCGAGACACCACGTGATGATCGGGTGTGATAGACTCTACGTTCATATACAACGGGTGCAAGCCAGTTTTGCACATGCGGAACACTCGGGTTAAACTTGACAAGCCTAGCATGTACATACATGGCCTCGGAACACAAGAGACCGAAAGGTCGAACATGAGTCATATAGTAGATATGATCAACATGGAGATGTTCACCATTGAAACCACCTCATCTCACGTGATCACCGAACTTGGGTTGGTGAATTTGGATCATGTTACACTCGGACAACCGGAGGGATGTCGATTTGAGTGGGAGTTCTTAGGTAATATGATTAATTGAACTCATTTTCATGAACAATAGTCTAAGTTGTCTTTGCAATTTATGTTGTAGATCAATAGCTCGCGTTGTAGCTCCCTGTTTTAATATGTTCCTAGAGAAAGACTAAGTTGAAAGATATTGTGAGCAATTATGCGGACTAGGTCCATAATCTGAGGATTGTCCGCACTGCTGCACGGAAGGCTTATGTCCTTAATGCACCGCTCGGTGTACCAACCCCTCTAGCACCTTCTGTGGATGTTGTGAACATATGGCAGACACATTCTGATGACTACTTGATAGTTTAGT
This sequence comes from Secale cereale, assembly GCA_902687465.1. NCBI lineage: Eukaryota > Viridiplantae > Streptophyta > Magnoliopsida > Poales > Poaceae > Secale > Secale cereale. The sequence goes on from LR738711.1 coordinate 244,105,472, forward strand.
GCGCCATGCTTTACGGCTTAGAACTAGGACTTCAAAGGCGTATTGAACGTTATGGAGCATATGAGATGTTCCAAGAGTTGAAGTTTATTTTTTTGAAAAATGCTTGGTTCGAGAGGTATGAGACCTCCGATAAGTTCTATACGTACAAGATGGAGGAGAATAGCTCAGCCAGTGAGCAAGTGTTCAGAATGTGCTACAATCACTGGAATCAAGTGGGAGTTAATCTACTAGGTAAGATAGTGATTGGCAGAGTTCTCCAGTCACTATCTCAAGCTGCTAGAACTTCGTGATGAACTATAACATGAAAGGGATGGAGATGATCCCAGAGTTGTTCGCGGTAGGCCGCGAAGTTAGAAATCAAGAAGGAGCATCAAGTGTTGATGGTTAACAAGACCACTCGTTTCAAGAAGGGCAAGGGCAAGAAGGGAAACATCATAAATGGCAAGCCAATTGTTGCTTCAGTGAAGAAACCCAAGGTTGTATCCAAACCCGAGACTAAGTGCTTCTGTTGTAAGGGGACCGGTCACTGGTAGCGGAACTTCCCCAAATACTTGGTAGATAAGAAGGCTGGTGACTTCAACAAAAGTGTATTTGATATGCGTGTTATTGATGTGTAGCTTACTAGTACTCCTAGTAGCACCTCGGTATGCGATATCGATTCAGTTGATAATATTGGTAACTCAAAACTAAAGCTGCGGAATAAACGGAGACTAGCTAAGGGTGAGGTGATGATGTGTGTTGGAAGTGTTTCCAAGGTTGATGTGATCACCATCGCACGCTCCCTCTACCTTCGAGATTAGTGTTGAACCTAGAGAAATGTTATCTGGTGTATGCGTTTAGGCATGGACATGATTAGATTGTGTTTATTGCAATACAGTTATTCATTAAGTCAATGAATAATGGTTATTCTGTTTACATGAATAATACCTTCTATGGTCATGCACCCAATGTGAATGGTTTGTTGAATCTCGATCATAGTGATACACATGTTCATAATTATGATAGTAGCACTTTCTTGTGGCACTTCCGCTTAGGTCATGTTGTTGTAAAGCGCATGAAGAAACTCCATGCTGATGGACTTTTGGAGTCACTTGATTTTGAATCACTTGACACATGCGAACCATGCCTCATGGGTAAGATGACTAAAACCCCGTTTTCCGGAACAATGGAACGGGCAAGTGAATTGTTGGAAATCATACATACTGATGTGTGCAGAGTGTTGACGCACGCGATGGATATCGTTATTTCCTCACCTTCACCGATGACTTGAGTAGATATGAGTATATTTACTTAATGAAGCATAAGTCTGAAACATTTGAAAAGTTCAAGCAATTTCATAGTGGAGTTGAGAATCATTGTAACAAGAAGATCAAATTCCTACGATCTGATTGAGGGGAAGAGTACCTGAGTTATGAGTTTGGCAATCACTTAAGACAATGTGGACTTATTTTACAGTTGACACCACGTGGAGCACCACAGCGTAATGGTCTGTCCGAACATTGTAATCGTACCTTATTGGATATGGTGCGTTCTATGATGTCTCTTGCCGGTCTGCCACTATCGTTTTGGGGTTATGCGTTAGAGACAGCTGCATTCACTTTAAATAGGACACCATCTAAGTCCGTGGAGAGGACATCGTATGAACTGTGGTTTGGTAAGAAACCTAAGTTTTTGTTTCTTAATATTTGGGGCTGCGATGCTTATGGCTTCAGCCGGAAAAGTTTGAACCCAAAGCGGGCAAATGCATCTTCATAGGATACCCAAAGGAGACGGTTGGGTATACCTTATATCTCAGATCCGTGGGCAAAGTGTTTGTCTCTAAGAACGGGTCTTTTCTCGAGAAAGAGTTTCTCTCGAAAGAATTGAGTGGGAGGAAAATAGAACTTGATGAGGTTGTTGAAACTTTACTTCAACCAGAGAGTAGCACAACACAGAAAGATGTTTCTGTGGCACCTACGATAGTTGAAGAGGAAGCTGATGATAGTGATCATGAAGTTTCAGATCAAGTTACTATCAAACCTCATAGGTTGACATGGGTACGTATAGCTTCTAAGTGGTATGGTAACCCTGTCTTGGAGGTCATGTTGTTGGGCAACGGTGAACCTACGAGCTATGGAGAAGTGATGGTGGGCTCAGATTCCAACAAATGGCTAGGAGCCATGAAATCCGAGATAGGATCCATGTATGTGAACAAAGTATGGACTTTGGTGGACTTGCCCGATGATCGGCAAGCCATTGAGAATAAATGGATTTTTAAGAAGAAGACATACGCTAATGGTAATGTCACCATTTATGAAGCTTGACTTGTCGCAAAGGGTTTTCGACAAGTTCAAGGAGTTGACTATGATGGGACTTTTTCACTCGTAGCGATGCTAAAGTCCATCAGAATTATGTTAGCAGTTGCTGCATTTTTCGATTACGAAATCTCGCTGATGGATGTCAAAACAGAGTTTCCTTAACGGTTTTTGTGAGGAAAGGTTGTATGTGATACAGCCAGAAGGTTTTGTCAATCCTAAGGATGCTAAAAGGTATGCAAGCTCTAGCGATCCTTCTATGGACTGGAGCAAGCATCTCGGAGTTGGAATATACGCTTTGATGAGGTGATCAAAGCTTTTGGTTTATACAATGTTTGCAAGAAACTTGTATTTACAAGAAAGTGAGCGAGAGCACTACAACATTTCTGATAAGTATACGTGGATGACATATTGTTGATCGGAAACGATGTAGAATTTCTGGAAAGCATAAAGGGTTGTATGAAAGGAGTTTTTCAAAGGAAGACCTGGGTAAAACTACTTACATATTGGGCATCAAGATCTATATAAATAGATCAAGACTCTTGATAAGACTTTCACTGAGCACATACCTAGACATGATTTGGAAGGAGTTCAAAATGGACCAGTCAAAGAAGGGGTTCTTGCCTGAGTGGTAAAGTGTGAAGTTGAGTGTGACTCAAAGCTCGACCACGGCAGAAGAAAGAGAAAGGACGAAGGTCGTCCCCTATGCCTTAGCCATGGGATCTGTATGGTATGCCATGCTGTGTACCGCACCTAACGTGTGCCTTGCCACATGTCTGGCGAGGGGGGTACAAAAGTGACCCAGGAGTGGATCACTAGACAACGGTCAAAATTGTCATTTGAAGAATAAGGAAATGTTTCTCGGTTATGGAGGTGATAAAGAGTTCGGCGTAAAGGGTTACATCGATGCAAGCTTTAACATCTATCCAGATGACTCTGTGTAGCAAACCGGATACGTATAGTGGAGCAACCACTTGGAATAGCTCCAAGTGGAGCGTGGTAGCAGCATCTACAATATGACATAGAGATTTGTGAAGTACATACAGACCTGCATGTTGCAGACCCGTTGACTAAAACCTCTCTCACAAGCATAACATGATCAAACCTCGGAACTCATGGAGTGTTAATCACATGATGATGTGAACTAGATTATTGACTCTAGTGCAAGTGGGAGACTGATGGAAATATGCCCTAGAGGCAATAATAAATTGGTTTATTATCCATGCTAGAATTGTATTGATCGGAAACTCAAATACATGTGTGGATACATAGACAACAAGATGTCCCTAGTCAGCCTCTACCGGACTAGCTCATTGATCAAAGATGGCTATGCTTTCCTAGCCATTAACATGGGTTTTCATTTGATAACGAGATCACATGATTAGGAGAATGATGTGATGGACAAGACTCAAACTATAAATGTAGCATATGATCGTGTCAAGTTTATTGCTATTGTTTTCTACATGTCAAGTATATGTTCCTATGACCATGAGATCATGCAACTCACTGACACCAGAGGAGTACCTTGTGTGTACCAAACGTCGCAACGTAACTGCGGTGACTATAAAGGTGCTCTACATGTATCTCCAAGGGTGTCTATTGAGTTGGCATGGATCAAGACTGGGATTTGTCACTCCGTGAGACAGAGGTATCTTTGGGCCCTCTCGATAATACAACATCACAAGAAGCTGCAAGCAATGTGACTAAGGAGTTAGTCACGGGATCTTGTATTACGGAACGAGTAAATAGACTTGCCGGTAATGAGATTGAACTAGGTATGGACATACCGATGATCGAAACGGGAGCAAGTAACATACCGATAGACAAAGGGAACTACATATGGGATTGACTAATCCTTGACATCGAGGTTTGACCGATAAGATCTTCATAGAATTTGTGGGAACCAATATGGGCATCCAGGTCCCACTATTGGTTATTGATCGTAGGGATGTCTCGGTCATGTCTGCATATATAGAGAGATTGAGAGAGGGCATCCGCACCCATATGCATCTATACGCGCCACAGTGCTGCTCCTCCTCTCCCTCTGCAGCGACCACGATCCGAATGGATCGAAGTCTCTGTGCTTAGTGTCATCCCTGGATCGGTATGCTGACACACACAGTTCTCAAGGATTTATAACAGATGTTCAATCACACTTTATTACATCGAAAATCCTCTAAGAGGAAATATCCATTACACAAAAGATGGCTGAAGGTTGTCTAATAAAATAAACAACAGAAGCTATGAAGAGTAGTTAGGTCCATCCAACTCCACGGCAAACATTGAGTGCATGACAACGACCTTCCGCACCTTAATCTCCGTCTGAAAACTCTGCAACATGATACGTTGCAGCCATGCATGTCAGCACTTTGAATATGCTGGCAAGAACAAACTGAAATGATAATGAGCAATATCTACAACTATATGCATATTTGGCTGGTGGAGGCTGTAAGGTTTATTTTGCATAAAGCTAGTTTTTCCCTACAACAAAGGAATAAATTTTGTTTAACTACTTAGTTAAATTTAAACATAAACAATTGAGAATGGTTCCTCCATCTCAATCCCAAACCAAAGTCATTATTAACCCAAGAAGTTAAATAAAGTGATGAGATCAGTCCATAATTCAAATACCAGGATACTCAAGAAGTCCATAAACGGGGACACGGCTACTCATGAATAGTTTGTACACTCTGCAGAGGTTTGTGCACTTTTGCCCACAAGACTCGATCACCTCCATTTAATTTCTCGCATTGCATGGTGTTTCAGAACCAGATGACCGAGACACAATCTTTCAGAAGCATTAACTCTTAACCCTGGGTAGACCATACCACCAACATCCGCTACATCTGCTAGTTGTGACGCCCGAAGACCGACGTCCCAGAAGATTCCAGAGATTCCAGATGTTCCGGGTTCTCCCGTGTGTTTCTTTTGTGCTTGTGTTATTTTTTTTGCATTGCATCATATCATCATGCCTTCATGTCATTAATCTTTTCTTCTCAGCTAAATAAATTGTGTGGACCTACGGTCCATTTAAATCGAGGGACAGATGACTTCTCTTTATAACATATCCTCCTAATATATGGAGCTATATAAATATTCCATTTGTTTGGAATTAACCCAACACACTTGCATATTTTTCCCATGCCTTCTCTTTCTCTTTTCTTGCCTCTCCTATTTTTCATGGACCGTGGACATTTTTGCGAGTCCAGGAAAAATAACCTCTTGCCCAAACTCTACTCCTAACCCCCCTCTTTCTTTTCCTTTATTTGGTCTCTATTTTATTTTTCTTCTTCTTTTCTCTCTTTTTATTAGGAGAGGACCCAGTCCATCAGGTCCTTCTGGCCCAAGCCTCCGGCCTCTTTTATCAATATTTTGAACTCTCTCTATTTTTCTGCTAAAGAAATAGTTTGGGAGAGAGAGATAGGACATCTGGGCATCCTAGTCGCCGCCTCCTTTTGGCCCAGGCCTCCCTAAGGCCTCTAGGCCATCTCAGCCTCCAGCAAAGCCCATCAGGCCCATCCTTTCCCCTAACCCTAGCCCAGCGCTCGACCCCATCTCTCCCCTCGCTCTCTCCCTACAATGCCGCAACCCTCATCCCAGCGCCCGATTCCCTCGATGCTCCCCTCTTCTGCGTCCCTCTCCTCTAGCGCCGCCTCCTTCTCCCACATCGCCGGCGGCCTCGCCTGGCCCGAGCGCTGCCCGCCATGGAGCCCCGCGGCAGCCGCACAGCCAGCCTCCTCGCATGCCCACGCGAGGAGCCCCATCCCTGAGCTCCTGCAGCCCCATGTTGCCATGAGCTCTAGATCGAGGCGGGCTCGATACCGAGGAGTAGCAGCTCCATGCCTCCCCTCGCCGTCGCTCCGGCCATCTCCGGCCCGGATCAGGAGGGATCCGGCCATGGTCCTCCCCGAGTGCCTCCCTGCGCCACCACCGAGGGGCCCAGCTCCAATGGCCCCGACGCCCCACCTCTACTGCCTCCATCCCCGCCGCCTGGAGCCCTTTCGCCGGCGAGCCGCCGCGCCATGCTCCTCTCTGCTCGCCATCGCCGGAGCTCCCCCACACCAGCAGTCCACAACGCCCGAGCGAAGCCGAGCTCCTCCCGGTCCCCATGGTGGCTGCTTCTCCTACCCCGAGATTCCTGCAGCCGGCGTCCAAGTCCCGCACCCCATGACCTCGCTGCATGTCCCGCTGCCGCTGCTCTGCTTCGAGCTGCCGTGCTGCTGTCCACCCAAGGTTTTGTCCTTGCTTCGATTTTGGAGCGCCAAGACCGTGAGTCGAGTTCGTCAAGTTCCTTTTTGAACGTGTATGGATACTGGACAACTCGCATGACCCTCTGAATGATGTGTACGACTACACTGGGAGATACCTAGTACCCCGACGGCCCCGAAGACTGGATGCGTCAAGTTCCCCTACGACATGTGTACGACTACTTCCATGAAGAGTACCTCTACCGCCGTCTCCGGGATCGCCAAGTACCACGACGAAGCACCAAGTACCTCTACAATGACCCGAACATCTACATAATACGAGTACACCTACATGACGACCCGTGTACCACTACCGTCGCGAGAACCGAGTCCGGCAAGTGCGAAGACCCTCAAGTACCTCTACGGAATGTGTACCTCTACGGAACGACTACTTCCCTCTACGAATGTGTTCCACGACTCGCGAGAACGACTACTTCCCCTACGAACTCGAACCCCTCCGAGAATGAACGTAACGAAGGTATAACCCCGAGACGATGACCCGAGAACGTTTGCTTGTGTTGTATGAGATGTTTCCCTTGTGTGCACCGTGCCCGTTTCGTATTTTGTCGAGCTCCTCGGTTGCCTCGTCGCCGACTCGTGGGAACCCGGTGACGGGATCACCCCACCTTTTTCATCTTGTTCGACTCGCTCTCCGTCATCTTTTGCACCGGTCTCTCAACGAGTTACCGGAACCGAGATGTCGCCGTTGCAACATTTTCGGATCGTTGCCGTGGCACCCTTTTCCTTCCACCACGGTGACAAATACTTCACATCTCTTCATGTTCCCTTTTAATAAAAATTGCATAAACTTGTTCGTGTCATCCGCATCATGTTAACAACATTTAAAATGTGTGAATTGTTGTTGCTTAAAATTGCTAAACATGCATATGGGGATTTTCCCAGAATTGTTGTTGTTATTTTCTGGCCTCATTTAAATTGCCTAAATAGGTAGTTTGTTTTTGCTTCACCTCTTGCCATGTTAAAAACATTTAATCTTGTCTTGTAAATAAACGAGAGTCAACTAAATAAATAACATGTGGTGTTTCGGCAATATGCAACTCGTTGCATATTGAGCTCCACTTAACTTGTAGTGTTGTTTGTGCACTCTGCCATGCCATTTAAACCGGACATGCATGATACTTGTTTGTGCATCATGCCATGGTTATGATTGTGTGTTTACCGTGTTGTTTGCTTCTTTCCGGTTGCTTCTCTTGTTAGCTTTGGTTTCGTTCCGGAGTTGTGAGGATTCGCTCGACTATGTTGCTCCGTCTACTTCATGGATCCGTTCTTCTCCCTTGCGGAATCCCAGGCAAGATGATCATACCCTTGGATACCTTTACTACCATTGCCATGCTTAGTTGTCTCGATGCTATCGTTACATGTCGTGCTACCCATCTTTTATGTCAGCCTCTCCTTGTTGCCATGAAACCTCTAACCTTTGACACCTTCCTAGCAAAACCATTGTTTGGCTATGTTACCCGCTTGCTCAGCCCCTCTTATAGCGTTGTTAGTTGCAGGTGAAGATGAAGTTCGTTCCAGGAGGAAACTTGTTGTTGGAATATCACAATATGTTATATTATTATTAACACAACTATATACTGGGCATGGGTGGAAGGCTTGGCCTTTTGCTCGGTGTTTTGTTCCACTCATGCCACCTTAGGCGCCAATAAACCGGCATTATGTTCCTTGATTTTGCGTTCCTTACACGACGGGTGGATGGGGACCCCTTGACAGTTCGACTTTGAATAAAACTCCTCCAGCAAGGCCCAACATTGGTTTTAATTTGCCTCATAATAATAACTTAATTAATTAATTAAAATTGCATAGGGGGTCGCATCCCCGGGGATTCTTTCTACATAGCAGGGGGGCCAGTGCTGATATTGTTGGTCCCAAACGGGCAACCTGCGGGGCCACCACGGGGAAACTCAAGGTTTGGTTTTACTCGTAGCTTGTCCCATCCGGTCGTGGCCTGAGACGAGATACGCGCGGCTACTATCAGGGTGTCGGCACGCCGGGAGGTCTTGCTGGACTTGTTTTACCATTGTCGAAATGTCTTGTGCACCGGGATGCCGAGCCTGATCGGATTTCCCTAAGATAAGGAGTGATGATATTATATTTATCACTTCAGCTAATCGTGAGAGCTTGTGATGGGCTAAGTTGGGACACCCCTGCAGGGTTATAATCTTTCGAAAGCCGTGCCCGCGGTTATGTGGCAGATTGGAATTTGTTAATGTCCGGTTGTAGAAAACTTGACAGAGGATCCGAAGTAAAACACACAACTGTGTGAGTAACCGTGACTGTCTCTTTTCACTTTGAGAAGAGAACACGGTGGGGTTATGTTTGACTTGTAGGTAGTTCAGGATCTTTAGCGATCACTACTAGTTGCGATCGTTTGCGTAGATGCTCATCTTATTCTTGTACTCGTAAGCTAGCCACCATATTATGCTTAGCCGCTGCTGCAACCTCACCACTTTACCTCCTCCTACCCATAAAGCTTTGCTAGTCTTGATACCCATGGTTATGGATTTCTGAGTCCTCGTGGCTCACAGATACTACAACACTAGATGCAGGTTCAGCCGAGTTTGAAGCAGGAGATGGATCAGAACTTCCGGGAGTTCCATGAAGAGCGTGGCCGTATGCTTGTGACGTTTTCGATGATCAGTAGTGGTTTCTACTAGGGGCGATTCTGACCTGTGGCTTTATGTTTTGGTATCTTTCTCTTGGATCTTCGCCCGTAGTCGGGTTGTGATGTTCTTGAATGATGTTTTGCTTATGTAATGTATTGTGTGAAGTGGCGAGTGTAAGCCAACTATCTCCTTTTGCAATTTAATCCCTCTTTTACATGAGTCGTGCAAAGATACCAAACTTGAGATCATTCCAGAATGGGCTTATACCTTTAAGTCGTGCCTCGACATGTAGGAGGTATAGTCCCATCCTGGGCATTACAAGTTGGTATCAGAGCCTTCTCCGACCTAGAAGCCCCCACTGATTGATCGAATCGTTAACGGTTGAGTCTAGGCACACACTTAAAATGTTTTGAGTCCTATATTATATCGGAGAGTAGGTTTTCTTTTGCTTCCCATCTCTTTTCACTCTGGTGAGGACTCCTGACGATTACTCTTATCTCTTCTACTCTCAAAATTGCACCAAATTTTTTTTAGGATCACGCGAGTATTGTTTGGATTGTTCCGATGTCTTTGTGACGAGAACATTGTTCTCGATGCCTCCTGTCATTAGGGGTTGTGGCAGTGTCCCGGGGAGTTGAGCTCTGAGGTGTTGTCATCACAAATGTATCGCATCAGTTCTGGAATACTTAAGACGGCCGACATCGAAAACTCCCCTATGCGGTTAGTGGCAAGATAACCTCGACATCACCCAGTACTGGGGAGGTAGTTCGGGAGTATTTCCATAGCTTGTATAGTAGATGCGTTTCGAAGGTCCGAGGTAAACGGTTTCCGGAAACAACTGGTTATGTGTTGAAGGATGGATAAAGCTGGATGTAGGATTAGAGTTGAGTGCGCGATGCTTCCCCTGTATCCCCAACACCTGATTGCATAACTGGAAACTTTCGGAAATTAATAGGTGGGTTCATCTAGTAGCTCGTAGGCATTCTTCCAATAGATGCACGATATGAAGTTCGGGGTTCTACATTGAGTGAAGTGGTTTTATGGGCGTTTGTTCCGATCGGGAGTTGCATCTTAAAGGGTCCTTGGCTATGCTGATCCGGGGATTGCAAAACCCTTTTGTAACACGTTCCATGAGCTTTCAGCACGAATATGTGGAACGAAGCTTCTATCTTGTATTTGTTCTTCTGCTCCTTGTCGCTTGTATGCGGAATTCATTCGTTCAATTCCCTGTTCGAATGATATTGTGAAGATTATGCTGCAACATATCTATCCTTTGTTTTGATTTGATTCTGGTATTCGAGTTGCTTCGATGTCAAATGTTGATTCCATACCTTTCCTAATCGGCGTTCTCATATTTCTATGGGATTGCTAATTCTTCTTGACCATCGAGACGGTCATGTTAAATTCTTTTCAATCGGTGTGCCTTCTCTTCAAGTTATTCCATACGGACGCCGTTGAGAAATCTGACGATTTGTCTGTTTCATTCGTCCCAAATTGTCTTTGATTTACCCACCCTCCCACCCTTCTTCTCAAATCAAGTATCCATTTTATTCATGTGATGTTTCTTCATTCTTTTCCTTCAATGTTCTTATCCGGTGATTTATCATGAAGATGCTCAAGAGCTTCAAGTTCATCATTCTCCGATCTCGTTTCTTCTCTGATGGATTAAATTCAAGCTTTGGTCTTGATCATATCTCTTCCTTTTTGTTTCACATGTTTTCCCATGTTGAAATTTATTATCCGAAGGCTCTCTTATTCATTCAACTCTCCTATCCATATCCGGAGTGCTGAAAGATTCATAATTCCATTCTTAATCCGTTCAAGCTATTTTTGAGGATTGTCATCTTATTCTAGCCATTTAATTCAACCGGTGCAATATCTCTTAAGCAATCTTTTCCAACGGTGATTTCTTTAGTGGGCCCTAACCCACAGGTCTTTTTCCAGGATCTTACCTGACTCTTCTAATTTTTCCGGAGTTATTCTAAAATTCGTTTCAAAGTGTGACGTAAGAATGATTTCCATCAGTCACACGCCTTATCCAAGCTTGTTTTCAATTGTTTCCATCTTTAGCTCCACCTTCCTCTTGTCATTCGTCCGGAGTATCTCGAAATTCTTCATGGCATTTCTCGTCTTCACTCTCAACATTCGAAGACCGGAGAAGTGTTTCTCTTAAATCTTGGCCCGTCTTCTTGAAGATTCGTGGTTCTAGCTTCTTGCCATCCTCATTATTGTTCCGATTGTGAGGAATTCTTTTATACCATCCAAAGCATTTCATGAATCCTTCTTATTGTGATCCTCCGAAGGCCATCATTTCAGAATATTTCTTCGTTCTCAGTTTTCAACTTCGTTCTCCAAATATTCTTCATTTATGCCTCTTCGTTCGTCTCCATATTCTACCGGTGCTTTGTCAAGTATTCTCTAATCGGTTCGCGATCTCTTCGTTCTCTTGTAAATTTTTCCTCAAGTGCTTATTCTTCCCGGTGGATTATTCTCTTTCTTCACCCGTTTTCAATTCTTACGGTGGTTCATTCAAGTTTACTCTTCCTTGTGATCATATCAATTCATTTGTTCTTTTCATAATCCTAACGGGGATTCGTTGATTACTTTCTCAAGTTTGTGCGAGATCTCTTTAATCCTTTTCAAGAAGAATAAGTAGTAGGCCAAATCCGTTGCTTGTCATCAATTTAATTTGATGAAGGATAAGCATACAGTAAATCTTATTGTTATTCCTTCAAGGTGATTTAATTCTTTTGTCTGGAGCTTGTTCATCATATCATATTCTCGATTCTAAGTTGTTCATCTTGTTTTCCGGAGCTCCAAGTTATTTCTATTACATCATTTCAAATCTCCATCTAATTCATCGCATGCCTTGAATCCTATTCTTTTCATCTTTCAATTCTCATGCTTTTCATTACCGGAGTTCTCATGGTGGTTCATCATGTTTTAATTCATCCTTGAAGTCTTCATCAAGATTCTTGTTGGAGGAGCTCAAATATTCTTCTTCTTGCATTTTGAAGTGCAATTCTTTCTACCTTATCTTTTCAGATGGTGTTATGTCATTCTTGACAAATCTCCTCATGTTTCATGATTCACGAGTTATCAAGAATGAGATATTTAAACCCATCATTTTCTTGTTCAGGAGATCTTTCCAACCTTTCAATTTATTTGTTGGAGTAATCTTGGGTTGTATTTCACCTAAAAGCTTTACTTGAGAATTGTTGCTATTATGGTGCTTATAAATGACCGAAATTCTTCATTTATCATTCCGACGAAATAAGTTTTTCGTCTCCTTGTTGATCTCAATCCAATCAATCGTTTCCGTTAGTGGCTGGTTGTGACCTCTTAATTTGGAGATGTTTTCCATAAGCCCACATCAAGCTTATTCGTTTTCGTTGTTGATTTTTTTAAAATCAACTCCGTTCAACCCTTCTTTGTAAGGATGATCTTTCAAATTCAATTTTGAGAGAAGTTGTCATTTTCCTCTCCGTTCTTTCTTCCCAACGATCTTGCATCTATTCTTTCGTTCCGGAGGCTTTGTGATATCGCTCTCTTTGACCATCATCTCGTTTTTATCAAGATCATATTCTTTCCTTGCTTGTCCATTTAACCGGAGTATTATGTCCTCTTTTCAAGTTCTCTCATCTTATCTAAGTTTTGCCTCTCTTTTCAATCGGAGTGCTGTCTGAAGCCTTCCTTACCCCTTGTGCCATTCTTTTAATTGTTTCAGAGGCAGTGTGTTGTTGATTTCATCAAGTATCATTCCAATCTCCTCAAGTTCTCGTTAATTCCTTCCATTTTCAGACGGAGTGCTGTCCAAATTATTTATTTCTTATTCCTTCTCAATCTTGGTTAACCGGAGTGGTTTTGAAATTCTTTCGTCATCCGTGAGCTCTTGTTTCATGTCTTTCAACCTACAAGGTTCTCGTAATGTTCCTTGTTCCTCCTTTTACCGGAGTGCTATTAACTTCGTTCATCTCCGTTGCATTTTTTCTTCCAAGATTGTTCAACCTCTCAAGGTTCTTTGGTTTCACTCGTCTATCAAATAAGCAACTTTGTTTTACCTCTTCTTCTTCCGTTTTTACCCGGTGCCATCTCTAGGATCTCGGGTCGAGATCCTCCGTTAGTGTGGGAGAGTTGTGACGCCCGAAGATCGATGTCCCAGAAGATTCCAGAGATTCCAGATGTTCCGGGTTCTCTCGTGTGTTTCTTTTGTGCTTGTGTTATTTATTTTTTTGCATTGCATCATATCATCATGCCTTCATGTCATTATTCTTTTCTTCTCAGCTAAATAAATTGTGTGGACCTTCGGTCCATTTAAATCGAGGGAAGGATGACTTCTCTTTATAACATATCCTCCTAATATATGGAGCTATATAAATATTCCATTTGTTTGGAATTAACCCAACACACTTGCATATTTTTCCCATGCCTTCTCTTTCTCTTTTCTTGCCTCTCCTATTTTTCGTGGACCGTGGACATTTTTGCGAGTCCAGGAAAAATAACCTCTTGCCCAAACTCTACTCCTAACCCCCCTCTTTCTTTTCCTTTATTTGGTCTCTATTTTCTTTTTCTTATTCTTTTCTCTCTTTTTTATTAGGAGAGGACCCAGTCCATCAGGTCCTTCTCGCCCAAGCCTCCGGCCTCTTTTCTCAATATTTTGAACTCTCTCTATTTTTATGCTAAAGAAATAGTTTGGGAGAGAGAGATAGGCCATCTGGGCATCCTAGTCGCGGCCTCCTTTTGGCCCAGGCCTCCCTAAGGCCTCTAGGCCATCTCAGCCTCCAGCAAAGCCCATCAGGCCCATCCTTTCCCCTAACCCTAGCCCAGCGCTCGACCCCATCTCTCCCCTCGCTCTCTCCCTACAGCGCCGCAACCCTCATCCCAGCGCCTGATTCCCTCGATGCTCCCCTCCTCTGCGTCCCTCTCCTCTAGCGCCACCTCCTTCTCCCACCTCGCCGGCGGCCTCGCCTGGCCCGAGCGCTGCCCGCCATGGAGCCCCGCGGCAGCCGCACAGCCAGCCTCCTCGCACGCCCACGCGAGGAGCCCCATCCCTGAGCTCCTGCAGACCCATGTTGCCATGAGCTCTAGATCGAGGCGGGCTCGATACCGAGCAGTAGCAGCTCCATGCCTCCCCTCGCCGTCGCTCCGGCCATCTCCAGCCCGGATCAGGAGGGATCCGGCCATGGTCCTCCCCGAGTGCCTCCCTGCGCCACCACCGAGGGGCCCAACTCCGATGGCCCCGACACCCCACCTCTGCTGCCTCCATCCCCGCCGCCTGGAGCCCTTTCGCCGGCGAGCCGCCACGCCATGCTCCTCTCTGCTCGCCATCGCCGGAGCTCCCCCACACCAGCAGCCCACAACGCCCGAGCGGAGCCGAGCTCCTCCCGGTCCCCATGGTGGCTGCTTCTCCTACCCCGAGATTCCTGCAGCCGGCATCCAAGTCCCGCACTCCATGACCTCGCTGCATGTCCCGCTGCCGCTGCACTGCTTCGAGCTGCCGTGCTGCTGTCCACCCGAGGTTTTGGCCTTGCTTCGATTTTGGAGTGCCAAGACCGTGAGTCGAGTTCGTCAAGTTCCTTTTTGAACGTGTATGGATACTGGACAACTCGCATGACCCTCTGAACGATGTGTACGACTACACTGGGAGATACCAAGTACCCCGACGGCCCCGAAGACTGGATGCGTCAAGTTCCCCTACGACATGTGTATGACTACTTCCATGATGAGTACCTCTACCGCCGTCTCCGGGATCGCCAAGTACCATGAAGAAGCACCAAGTACCTCTACAACGACCCGAACATCTACATAATACGAGTACACCTACATGACGACCTGTGTACCACTACCGTCGCGAGAACCGAGTCCGGCAAGTGCGAAGACCCTCAAGTACCTCTACGGAACGTGTACCTCTACGGAACGACTACTACCCTCTATGAACGTGTTCCACGACTCGCGAGAACGACTACTTCCACTACGAACTCGAACCCCTCCGAGAATGAACGTTCCGAAGGTATAACCCCGAGACGATGACCCGAGAACGTTTGCTTGTGTTGTATGAGATGTTTCCGTTGTGTGCACCGTGCCCATTTCGTCTTTTGTCGAGCTCCTCGGTTGCCTCGTCGCCGACTCGTGGGAACCCGGTGACGGGATCACCCCACCTTTTTCATCTTGTTCGACTCGCTCTCCGTCATCTTTTGCACCGGTCTCTCAACGAGTTACCGGAACCGAGATGTTGCCGTTGCAACATTTTCGGATAGTTGCCGTGGCACCCTTTTCCTTCCACCACGGTGACAAATACTTCATATCTCTTCATGTTCCCTTTAAATAAAAATTGCATAAACTTGTTCATGTCATCCGCATCATGTTAACAACATTTAAAATGTGTGAATTGTTGTTGCTTAAAATTGCTAAACATGCATATGGGGATTTTCCCGGAATTGTTGTTGTTATTTTCCGGCCTCATTTAAATTTCCTAAATAGGTAGTTTGTGCTTGCTTCACCTCTTGCCATGTTAAAAACATTTAATCTTGTCTTGTAAATAAACGAGAGTCAACTAAATAAATAACATGTGGTGTTTCGTCAATATGCAACTCGTTGCATATTGAGCTCCACTTAACTTGTAGTGTTGTTTGTGCACTCTGCCATGCCATTTAAACCGGACATGCATCATACTTGTTTGTGCATCATGCCATGGTTATGATTGTGTGTTTACCGTGTTGTTTGCTTCTTTCTGGTTGCTTCTCTTGTTAGCTTCGGTTTCGTTCCGGAGTTGTGAGGATTCGCTCGACTATGTTGCTCCGTCTACTTCATGGATCCGTTCTTCTCCCTTGCGGAATCCCAGGCAAGATGATCATACCCTTGGATACCTTTACTACCATTGCCATGCTTAGTTGTCTCGATGCTATTGTTACATGTCGCGCTACCCATCTTTTATGTCAGCCTCTCCTTGTTGCCATGAAACCTCTAACCTTTGACACCTTCCTAGCAAAACCACTGTTTGGCTATGTTACCCGCTTGCTCAGCCCCTCTTATAGCGTTGTTAGTTGCAGGTGAAGATGAAGTTCGTTCCAGGAGGGAACTTGTCGTTGGAATATCACAATATGTTATATTATTATTAACACACCTATATACTAGGCATGGGTGGAAGGCTTGGCCTTTTGCTCGGTGTTTTGTTCCACTCATGCCACCTTAGGCGCCGATAAACCGACATTATGTTCCTTGATTTTGCGTTCCTTACACGATGGGTGGATGGGGACCCCTTGATAGTTCGACTTTGAATAAAACTCCTCCAGCAAGGCCCAACATTGGTTTTAATTTGCCTTATAATAATAACTTAATTAATTAATTAAAATTGCATAGGGGGTCGCGTCCCCGGGGATTCTTTCTACATAGCAGGGGAGGCCAGTGCTGATGGTGTTGGTCCCAAACGGGCAACCTGCGGGGCCACCACGGGGAAACTCGAGGTTTGGTTTTACTCGTAGCTTGTCCCATCCGGTCGTGGCCTGAGACGAGATACGCGCGGCTACTATCAGGGTGTCGGCACGCCGGGAGGTCTTGCTGGACTTGTTTTACCATTGTCGAAATGTCTTGTGCACCGGGATGCCGAGCCAGATCAGATTTCCCTAAGATAAGGGGTGATGATATTATATTTATCACTTCAGCTAATCGTGAGAGCTTGCGATGGGCTAAGTTGGGACACCCCTGCAGGGTTATAATCTTTCGAAAGCCGTGCCCACGGTTATGTGGCAGATTGGAATTTGTTAATGTCCGGTTGTAGAAAACTTGACAGAGGATCCGCTCTTTTCACTTTGAGAAAAGAACACGGTGGGGTTATGTTTGACTCGTAGGTAGTTCAGGATCTTTAGCGATCACTACTAGTTGTGACCGTTTGCGTAGATGCTCATCTTATTCTTGTACTCGTAAGCTAGCCACCATATTATGCTTAGCCGCTGCTGCAACCTCACCACTTTACCTCCTCCTACCCATAAAGCTTTGCTAGTCTTGATACCCATGGTTATGGGATTGCTGAGTCCTCGTGGCTCACAGATACTACAACACCAGATGCAGGTTCAGCCGAGTTTGAAGCAGGAGATGGATCAGAACTTCCGGGAGTTCCATGAAGAGCGTGGCCGTATCCTTGTGACGTTTTCGACGATTAGTAGTGGTTTCTACTAGGGGCGATTCTGACCTGTGGCTTTATGTTTTGGTATCTTTCTTTTGGATCTTCGCCCGTAGTCGGGTTGTGATGTTCTTGAATGATGTTTTGCTTATGTAATGTATTGTGTGAAGTGGCGAGTGTAAGCCAACTATATCCTTTTGCAATTTAATCCCTCTTTTACATGAGTCGTGCAAAGATACCAAACTTGAGATCATTCCAGAATGGGCTTATGCCTTTAAGTCGTGCCTCGACACATAGGAGGTATAGTCCCATCCTGGGCATTACACTAGTCTACCACGGAAAGAGGTCACACAACATACTCAACTATGCCAGAGCCCATAATGGCTTGTGGCTGAACACGGAAGTTTCTAGGCATGAATGATATATGATCCCTTTGAGTCTGGGTGGCATTCCATAGGATAATCACACGGGTCCTCCGGGATTTGCTAGGACAACACTATATTCTCCAGGTGCCCTGCAACCAATCCACCCAGATGTGTATTAAATTCCACCTTAAAGAAACCCTTAGTTGTTATTACACTCACAACTTTCATGAAATCACTCATACTAATCCACGTCTACAAGCATGGCTAAGCAATAAGTAACAAGGCATATATTCCCTTGGGTTGATCTCAAGTCATTGGGTTCCTACCTCATGAACTACAAAGTAACAACACATGTAACCAGTCCTACTCATGCAAGTGTTTGAGGATATAACTAATGCAGTAAAAACTGGGTATTGGAAAGTATGATCAAAGTATGAACTTGCCTTGCTGATGATCGTTGAAATCTAAAGACATGTAGTAGCACGCTTCGCACTGCGGGAATTCTATCGCAATCAAACAATAGCATACAGAAGCAACCATGCAACAGAATAAAAAAACAGATCTCGAAAGACTTCGAAAACAAACGAATAACTCTTGCAACAGAAAAAAATCTAACAATACCAAAATTAAGTGAATTTGGCCTTATCAGAAAGTTTAGATCAAGAGCTTCAATTTGCAAAAAGAATCAACTCAAACGGAGTTACGAAACTCAAGATACGATCAACCGAAGTTCAAACACAAAACTGTTTGAATTCAAATTTTAAAACTTTCAAAAACAACTTTGAGTTGCGCTACTGGAAAGATCAGATCGAAACGAAGGAACCGGCGCTTGTTTCACTTAATTCCGACTAACGAGTAAAAAGTAACGAGGGTTTAAAGATCAGGGACTGGTCTGTAAAAAAATTCATCATGGATAGGTCCTTGGCCGAAAAATAAACAGAAAAAGAAAAGACTAATTTGCGAACGTTCGTTTTCTATAATTAAACAGCGGACGTTCGTTAAATAATAAAACCGAAAAAAATGAACTAGGGTTTTCTAAAAAACCGAAACTAAAAAAACAGCGGTTTATTACCTCACGGATCGGGTTCGGTCCGCGGGTCGGGTCGGGTTAACAGGCGGCGGGTCGGGCGGAGGGCGCGGCGGCGGCGAGCGGCAGTGCGGGGCAGAGGCGGCCGTGGCTGCGAGGCGAGGCGGCGGGGCAGCAACGGCGGCGGTGGCGTTCGCGGCGGCGGGCGGCTCGCGGCGCGGCGGCGGGAGGCGCAGTGTGAGAGGGCGAGGGAGAGGGGGCGGCGGCTTATAAAGGCCTCGAGGCCGGGGCGGCTTGGAGGAGGGGCCAAGGCGACGGGCGGCGTGGCGGAGTCGGACTCCCGCCGTTGTCTGGCGTCTGCACGGGAGCGGCGGAGGCGGTGTCCGGCTAGGCCTTCGGCCCAGTTGGCTCGGGCCGAAAACATTTTTTTTATAAATACGCCCGAAGAGAAAAATTCAAAATAAAATATAAAAAAAATTCTAAAAATACCAGAAACAATTTTCACTGTCTAAACCTAATATTTAGAACAAAGTGAACATTTTTCTCGCATCAAAATGCCTAAAAAGAAAATAAATTTTTAAAATAATAAACGACAAATAAAAATCCAATAAAAATTATTTTTACTCAAAATCAAATTCCAACATTTTGATTATATATTTGAAGAAGTCGTATTATCTTCTCTCGTTTATTTTATATATTGGAAAAATGAAATTTGGCAAAAAAATATTGATCCAACCCCACTTGGAAAAATAAATAAAATAGTGGGTTCTCTTTGGAAAACTTCCAACTCTCTCACTTGGGTCCTTGAGTTGCTTAAAGTTTTGGATTATCTTTCAAATAAACTCATGCTCAAAATGCTCAAATGATGAATGCATATGAATGATCTATGTTAACATCTGAATTAAAAATTGGGATGTTACAAACCTAGCCCCTTAAGATGAATCTCGCCCTCGAGATTCGGGTTGGCTTGAAAATAGGTGTGGGGTGGTCCTCGCGTAGATCATCCTCTCGTTCCCAGGTGGCTTTGTCCTCTGTATGATGACTCCACTGTACTTTGCAAAGCTGGATAACCTTGCCGCGGGTAACTCTGTCGGCAGACTCGAGAATCTTAACGGACTTCTCCTCGTAAGTCAGGTCGCTCCCTAACTGAATTGCTTCCAGAGGCATTGTATCTCGTAACGGAATATCGGCGATCTCTGCGTGACACTTCTTCAACTGAGATACGTGAAACACATCATGAACTTCGGACAAAGTCTCGGCAACTCTAGCTGATAGGCTACTTCTCCTCTGCGCTCCAAAACTTTGTACGGTCCCACAAATCTTGGTGCCAATTTACCCTTAACTCCGAAACGCTTAGCTCCTCGAAGCAGAGACACACGAAGATACGGTCTATCTCCAACTTTGTAGATCACTTCCTTGCGTTTCATATCCGCATAACTCTTCTGCCTGCACTGGGCTACCTTAAGTCTGTCGCGGATCATCCTGACCTTCTCTTCTGACTCTTTGATCAAATCGGGTCCAAATAACTGACGGTCTTCAACGTCATCCCACATCAACGGTGTTCTGCACCTCCTTTTGTACAAAGCCTGGAAAGGGTCATTTGCAAACTGGTTTGATAACTGTTGTTGTAAGAAAACTCTGCGTACGGCAAGTTATCATCCCAACTAGATCCAGAATCGAGCGCACAAGCTCTCAACATGTCCTCCAAGATCTGCTTGACTCACTCGGTCTGTCCATTGGTTTGTGGATGAAAGGTTGTACTGAATTCTAGCCTAGTACCTAAAATCTTGTGCAACTGCTTCCCAAACTTTGAGGTAAACTGTGTTCCTCTATCCGATATAATGGTCCTCGGAACTCCATGCAGACATACGATCCTGGTCATGTATATCTTGGCCAACTTAGCACTCGTGTAAATGGTCTTCATGGGGATAAAGTGAGCTACTTTAGCCAGACGATCGACTATCACCCAGATAGAATCGTACCCTGAACGTGTCCTAGGCAGTCCCGTGATGAAATACATTCCAAGTTTATCCCACTTCCATTCGGGTATGGGTAACGGCTGTAATAACCCTGCTGGTTTCTGATGTTCAACCTTGACTCTCTGACAAACATCACACACTGCTACATACTCGGTAATGTCCTTCATTCCGGTCCACCAGAAATTCTGCTTCAAATCCAAGTACATCTTGGTGTTGCCTGGGTGAATCGAATATGGTGAATCACGAGCCTCCTGGAGAATCAACTTCCTAATCTAAGGGTCATTGGTCACATAGATACGCTTTTCAAACCAAAGTGTTTCGTTTTCATCCTCACGAAATCCTTCTCCCTTTCCTTTGGCCATTCTTTCCTTTATTTCTGCAATCTCTTTGTCCATCTTTTGGGCTTCTCAAATCTTTCCCAGCAAAGTGGACTGAATTTCCAAGGTGGCAACATAACCTCTAGGGACTATCTCCATTTGCAAATCCCTAAGATCATCGACTAACTCCGGGAGTAAACCTCCGGAAATGATTGTGTTAACATAACTCTTGCAGCTTAGAGCATCTGCCACGACATTGGCTTTTCCTGGATGATAATGCAACCTCATGTCGTAATCCTTTATGAGCTCCAGCCATCTCCTTTGCCTGAGATTCAACTCCTTCTGTGTGAAGATATACTTCAATCTCTTATGATCCGTGCATACATCATAATGGTCTCCAATAAGGAAATGTCTCTAGGTTTTGTGTGCGTGCACCGTGGCTGCTAACTCTAAATCATGCGTGGCACAATTCAACTCATGTGGTCGAAGCTGTCGTGAAGCGTATGACACAACTCTTCTGTCTTGCATGAGAACACCTTGGCTCCCTGCAGCTGGTCAAACAGATCGTTGATCATCAGCAGTGGGTACTTATTCTTGATGGTCACCTCATTCAGTGCACGATAATCAACAACCATTCTCAATGATCCATCCTTCTTCTCGACTAAGAGCACTGGGGCTCCCCACGGTGATGAACTTGGTCGTATATACCCCTTATCCATTAGCTCCTTGATTTGCTTCTTGATCTCCTCCAGATCATCAGCGGGCATCCGGTATGGTCTCTTAGATATTGGTCCGGTGCCGGGTAACAACTCAATTAAGAACTTTGTGTCTTTATCCAGTGGCATGCCGGGTAACTCCTCCGGGAATACATTGGGGTAATCCTTCACAACTCGCACTTCTTCCTAAACAACTCCCATGAGTGCATTTACATGCGCTTTCCTGGGTGTGTGCCTCGACACATACTTGATCCTCTTCCCTTCCAGGGTGGTGAGAAGAATTGATCTACTGGCGTAATCGATGTTTCCTCCAAACTTGGATAGCTAATCCATACCTATGATTACGTCCAAACCCTGGGATTCCAAAAGAATGAGGTCCGTGGGAAATACGTGTCTTCCAATGGTCAATGGCACTTTATAGCATTCGTGGCTAGCCATATACTCTGCTCCAGGGGAACTCACTAACATAGGCGTCCTAAGGGCTATGGCGGGCAATTTATACTTTTCCACGAAACCCCTTGATATGTATGAATGCGATGCACCAGTGTCAAAAAGAACAAGGGCAGTAATGCATTAATCAAAAACTTACCGACAATTGCGTCGGGCTTCTCGTCAACCTCCTCCACATTGACGTGATTCACTTGTCCTCTGGTGAACGGGTTGGGCTTCTTCCCTGAGTTCATTGTCGTTCCCATTCTTTGACTCGGGGCACTCGGTAGCGTAGTGTCCGGTCTTCCCGCACTTGAAACAAGTAATGTGACTCAGATCCTTCTTGGCGGGTGTGGATGGAGTGGAACGATTCTGATTGTTGCTTCCCCCATTCCCATTGCCATTCGTAGCACCACTATGGTTGAGTGCATTCCCTCCATTGTTGTCATGGCCTCCATGGTTATGGGTGGGATGGTTGTGTCCTCCTAAGTACGGGGTATAGCGAGGCTTCTGGTCGGCTCCAGAGTTAAATTTCCCAGCTCCATACTTCCTCTTGTGATTGTCTATCTGTTGCTGCTTTCCCTCTAGCATGGTAGCTTTGTCCACTAGCTCTTGATAATTGTTATAGGTTGCTAGCATTAGCTGCATACTCATGTCATCATTGAGTCCTTCTAGAAACGTCTCCTGCTTTGCGGCGTTAGTGGATACATCATCTGGCGCATAGCGAGCTAACTGCCTAAAGTCATCCACATACTGCCCCACGGTACGTTTTCCTTGGCGCAAGTTGCGAAACTCACGCTTCTTCAGGCTCATGGCTCCTGCTGAGACATGTGTTGTGCGAAAAGCTTGCTGAAACTGATCCCAAGTAATTGCAGCAAGTGGGTAGGTGGCAGTGTAATTCTCTCACCATGCGGCTGCTAGCCCCTCAAGGTGATGTGCAGCAAAACACACTCTCTCTGCATTAGTGCAACCCACAGTTGCTAGATCTCTATCCATCTTGCGGAGCCAGTCATATCCAACAATCGGCTCGGTGCTACTAGAGAACAACGACGGTTGCAACCTTAAGAACCAGGTCAAGTTGTCATGGGGAGGCGGAGGCGGGTTGTTGTTGTTGTTCTGATTCTGGACAAGTAGTTGCATCAAAGTATTCTGCTGCTGGATCAACTGGGTGAGCTCAGGGGGGAACTCAAATTCGGGCTCATGTCTTGGAGGCATCTGAGGGGTTTAGAGGGGAGAGATTAGAATAGAATGAGGTCTAGTGGAATTTACCACCCATATGCACATGAGGCAAACAATTTCATATCATATCACTCAATTTCAATCAAGAGCAAACAAAAGATCCTATTACAAAGCTAGCGATCGATTTCTAACTACTCGGATTAATACAATGATTACAGGGTGGCCATCTAATCAATATCATCTGAAGACTCCATGATATCTGCTCCAGCTTCGTCTTCATAATCACTTTCATCACAGTGGGTGTCGTCTATCAGAATGTAGTTCTCCATGGTAATTCCTGTCTCTGGTTCCGGCTTCACTGTGCCAGTTCCAACCTTCTTCTTCAGTGCTTCATTCTGCTCCAATAGTACGGCGATTTCCTCTTCATATCCATCTCGTACTGTCTTGAGTTCTTCTTCTAGCTCCACATTCCGGGTTATAACCATGTTGGTCTTCTACATAAGTGCGCACATTTGATTCTCGTAGCGTCAAATGTGTTGGTCCATCTCCTGGATGTATGCTGCAATGCATCCGTCCTTCCTGGTGCGAAGCATCCCCCATTGCTCGTTTCGACGTCCAAAAATCTGGTAGATGGTCGCTTCAAGGTCCTTGTTGTAGACTTCACATATGCGTCCAAATGTGATATGAGTTGCCATACTCTTTCCGAAGTTCCATGTCAGCGCGTCAAAGGCTAGCTCCAGTGGCTTCGTGAATGGTGCAATAGTCCTCCCAGGTACTCTAACTTTGATCTTCCAGCACTCCTCTTCCAGCGATGTTGCGTAGAGATCTCGAGTGATACTTGATATTCCAGTGTGCAAGTATCTAGTGACTTCCTTCAAGGGCTTTCCAAAAGGGGTGTCATTGTCTGGCTGAGTGAACTTGCTCCCTGGGTCCGACATCTATGGAAAAGGAATAGAGAAGAATTAGAAAGAGTGGAGAAGGAGTAGAATGAGTAAGGAAGAACATCCTATGGCTTATCCTAGTGGTCATGTCCTATAGTCAACGTGTGCTCTGATACCATCTTGTAGAGACCACGATCCGAATGGACCGAAGTCTCTGTGCTTAGTGTCATCCCTGGACCGGTATGCTGACACACACAGTACTCGAGGATTTATAACAGACGTTCAATCACACTTTATTACATCGAAAATCCTCGAAGAGGCAATATCCATTACACAAAAAGATGGATGAAGGTCGTCTAATAAAATAAACTGCGAAAGCTATGAAGAGTAGTTGGGTCCATCCAACTCCACGACAAACATTGAGTGCATGACAATGACCTATCGCACCTTAATCTCCATCTGAAAACTCTGCAACATGGTACGTTGCAGCCATGTAGGTCAGCACATTGAATATGCTAGCAAGAACATACTGAAATGATAATGAGCAATGTCTATGACTGTATGCATATTTGACTAGTGGAGGTTGTAAGGTTTATTTTGCATAAAGCTAGTTTTTCCCTACAACAAAGGAATAAATTTTGTTTAACTACTTAGTTAAATTTAAACATGAACAATTGAGAATGGTTCCTCCATCTCAATCCCAAACCAAAGTCATTATTAACCCAACAAGTTAAATAAAGTGATGAGATCAGTCCATAATACAAATACCAGGATACTCAAGAAGTCCGTAACCGGGGACACGGCTACTCATGAATAGTTTGTACACTCTGAAGAGTTTTGTTCACTTTTCCCCACAAGACTCGATCGCCTCCGTTTAATTTCTCGCACTTCCTGGTGTTTGAGAACCGGATGACCGAGACACAATCTTTCGAAATCATTAACTCTTAACCCTGGGTAGACCGTACCACCTACATCCGCTACATCTGCTAGTCTACCACGGAAAGATGTCACACAACATACTCAACTATGCCAGAGCCCATAATGGCTTGTGGCTGCACACGGAAGTTTCTAGGCATGAATGATATATGATCCCTTTGAGCCTGGGTGGCATTCCATAGGATAATCACATGGGTCCTCTAGGATTTCCTAGGATAACACTGGATTCTCCAGGTGCCCTGCAACCAATCCACCCAGATGTGTATTAAATTCTACCTTAAAGAAACCCTTAGTTGTTAATACACTCACAACTTTCATGAAGTCACTCATACTAATCCACGCCTACAAGCATGGCTAAGCAATAAGTAACAAGGCGTATATTCCATTGGGATGATCTCAAGTCATTGGGTTCCTAACTCATGAACTACAAAGTAACATCACATGTAACCAGTCCTACTCATGCAAGTGTTTGAGGATATAACTAATGCAGTAAAAACTGGGTATTGGAAAGTAAGATCAAAGTATGAACTTGCCTTACTGACAATCGTTGAAACCTAAAGACTCGTGGTAGCATGCTTCGCACTCCTGGAATTCTCTCGCAATCAAATAATAGCATACATAAGCTACCATGCAACAAAATAAAAAAAGATATCGAAAGACTTTGAAAACAAACGAATAACTCTTGCAACAAAAAACAATTTCTAACATTTTCAAAACTAAGTGAATTTGGTATTATCAGAAAGTTTAGGTCAAGAGCTTTGATTTGCAAAAAGAATCAACTCAAACGGAGTTACGAAACTCAAGATACGATCAAATGAAGTTCAAACACAAAACTGTTTGAATTCAAAATTTAAAACTTTCAAAAACAATTTTGAGTTGCTCTACTGGAAAGATAAGATCGAATGAAGAAATCGGTGCTGGTTTCACCTAATTCTGACTAACGAGTAAAAAGTAAAGAGGGTTTAAAGATCAGGGACTGGTGTGTAAAACTTTTCATCGCAGATAGGTCCTTGGCCGAAAAATAAATAGAAAAAGAAAAGACTAACTTGCGAACGTTCGTTTTCTGTAATTAAACAGCGGATGTTCGTTAAATATTAAAACCGAAAAAACGAACTAGGGTTTTCTAAAAAAAGAAAACTAAAAAAACGAGGGTTTATTACCTCGTCGATCGGGTTCGGTCCGCGGGTCGGGTTGGGTTAACGGGCGGTGGGTCGGGCGACGGGCGACGGGCACGGCGGCGGTCAGCGGCTCCGACGGCGGCGGCGTGGCGGCGAGTGGTGGTGCGGGGCGGAGGCGGCTGCGGGGCGAGGCAGCGGGGCAGCGACGGCGGCGGTGTGCGGCGGCGGCGGCGTTCGCGGCGGCGGGCGGCTGGCGGCGCGGCGGCGGGAGGCGCGGTGTGAGGGGGCGACGGAGAGGGGGCGGCGGCTTATAAAGGCCTCGGGGCCGGGGCGGCTTGGAGGAGGGGCCAACAAGGCGGGCGACATGGCGGAGTCGGACTCCCGTCGGAGTCCGGCTCTGCACGGGAGCGACGGAGGCGGTGGCCGGCTGGGCCTTCGGCCCAGTTTCCTCGGGCCTAAAACATATTTTTATAAATACGCCCAAACAGAAAAATTCAAAATAAAATCTAACAAATTTCTAAAAATACCAGAAACAATTTTCACCGTCTAAATCTAATATTTAGAACAAAGTGAACATATTTCTGGCATCAAAATGCCTAAAAATAAATAAATTTTTAAAATAATAAGCTGCAAATAAAAATCCAATAAAAAATATTTTTACTCAAAAATAAAATTCCAACATTTTGATTATATATTTGAAGAAGTATATTATCCTCTCTCGTTTATTTTAAATATTGGAAAAATGAAATTTGGCAAAAAATATTATTGATCGAACCCCACTTGGAAAACTAAATAAAATAGTGGGTTCTCTTTGGAAAACTTCCAACTCTCTCACTTGGGTCCTTGAGTTGCTTAAAGTTTTGGATCATCTTTCAAATAAACTCATGCTCAAAATGCTCAAATGATGAATGCATATGAATGATCTATGTTAATATCCAAATTAAAAATTGGGATGTTACACCCTCATAGCCATCTTATTCTCCGTAGTGCTTAGCGAAGCTGTGCTGAGATTTCTCCACGACCACCGCCATCGTGCTGCCGGAGGACTTGAGCTACTACTTCACCATCACTCGTTGGATTGAGGAGGTGAAGGCGTCATCAAGCTGTACGTGTGTTGAACGCGGAGGTGCCGTCTATTCGGCACTAGATCGGAGTTTGCAGGACGGATCGTGATTGGATCGCGAAGATGTTCGTCTACATCAACCGTGTTTCTTAACGCTTCTACTTAGCGATCTACTAGGGTATGTAGATCTAATATCTCCTCTCGTAGATGGTCATCTCATAGACTGGATCTTGGGTGTTCGTAGCATATTTTTTGTTTCCCATGCAACGTTCCCCAACAGTGGCATCATGAGCTAGGTCTATGCGTAGATGACATCACGAGTAGAACACAAAGGAGTTTGTGGGTGTTGATATTCAGATTGCTTCCTTCCCTATCTTATTTTGATTCAGCGGTATTGTGGGATGAAGCGGCCCGGACCAACTTTACATGTCCACGTAAATGAGACCGGTTCCATCGACAGACTTGCAACTTGTTGCATAAAGATGGCTGGCGGGTGTGTGTCTCTCCCACCTTATTTGAATTGGATTTGACAAAGGCGGTCCTTGTAGAAGGTTGAATAGCAATTTGCATATCTCTGTTGTGGCTTTGCGTAGGTAAGAATTGTTCTTGCCAGATACCCATAGCAGCCACGTAAAACATGCAACAACAATTAGAGGACGTCTAACTTGTTTTTGCAGGGTATGTTGTGATATGATATGGCCAATGCCATGATGAGATATATTTGATGTATGATATGATCATGTTTGTAATAGTTTATATCGACTTGCGTTTCGATGCATACGGCAACCGGCAGGAGCCATAGGGTTGTCTTTAAATTATTGTATGACCTGCGTGTCAATCATTAAGCGCTATGTAATGCTTTACTTTATCACTAAGCGGCAGCAATACTAGTCGAAGCATGGTTGGTGTGACAACCCCGATGACGACACGATGATGGAGATCATGGTGTCATGCCAGTGACGATGGAGATCATGTCGTTGCTTTGGAGATGGAGATCAATAACACAAGATGATGGCCATATCATGTCACTTATGATTTGCATGTGATGTTAATCCTTTTATGCATCTTATTTTGCTTAGGACGACGGTAGCATTATAAGATGATCCCTTACTAAAATTTCAAGGTAAAATTGTGTTCTCCCTAAGTGTGCACCATTGCGAAAGTTCGTCATTTCGAGACACCACGTGATGATCGGGTGTGATAGACTCTACGTTCACATACAACGGGTGCAAGCCAGTTTTGCACATGCGGAACACTCGGGTTAAACTTGATGAGCCTAGCATGTACATACATGGCCTCGGAACACAGGAGACCGAAAGGTCCAACATGAGTCATATAGTAGATATGATCAACATGGAGATGTTCACCATTGAAACCACCTCATCTCACGTGATCATCAGACTTGGGTTGGTGAATTTGGATCATGTTACACTCGGACGACTGGAGGGATGTCGATTTGAGTGGGAGTTCTTAGGTAATATTATTAATTGAACTCATTTTCATGAAAAATAGTCTAAGTTGTCTTTGTAAATTATGTTGTGGATCAATAGCTCGCGTTGTAGCTCCCTGTTTTAATATGTTCCTTGTGAAAGACTAAGTTGTAAGATATTGTGAGCAATTATGCGGACTAGGTCCATAATTTAAGGATTGTCCTCACTGCTGCACGGAAGGCTTATGTCCTTAATGCACCACTCGGTGTACCAACCCCTCTAGCATCGTCTGTGGATGTTGTGAACATCTGGCAGACACGTTCTGATGACTACTTGATAGTTTAGTGCGCCATGCTTTATGGCTTAGAACTGATACTTCAAAGGCGTATTGAACATTATGGAGCATATGAGATGTCCCAGGAGTTGAAGTTTATTTTTTTGAAAAATGCTTGGTTCGAGAGGTATGAGACCTCCGATAAGTTCTATACCTATAAGATGGAGGAGAATAGCTCAACCAGTGAGCAAGTGTTCAGAATGTGCTACAATCACTTTAATCAAGTGGGAGTTAATCTTCTAGGTAAGATAGTGATTGGCAGAGTTCTCCAGTCACTATCTCCAAGCTGCTAGAACTTCGTGATTAACTATAACATGAAAGGGATGGAGATGATCCCAGAGTTGTTCACGGTAGGCCGCGAAGGTAGAAATCAAGAAGGAGGATCCAGTGTTGATGGTTAAAAAGACCACTCGTTTCAAGAAGGGCAAGGGCAAGAAGGGAAACTTCATAAATGGCAAGCCAATTGTCGCTTCAGTGAAGAAACCCAAGGTTGTATCCAAACCCGAGACTAAGTGCTTCTATTGTAAGGGGACCGGTCACTGGCAGCGGAACTACCCCAAATACTTGGTAGATAAGAAGGCTGGTGACTTCAACCAAATTATATTTGATATGCGAGTTTTTGATGTGTAGATTACTAGTACTCCTAGTAGCACCTGGGTATGCGATATCGATTCAGTTGCTAATATTGGTAACTTGAAACAAAAGCTACAGAGTAAACAGAGACTAGCTAAGGGCGAGGTGACGATGTGTGTTGGAAGTGTTGCCAAGGTTGATGTGATCACCATCGCGCACTCCCTCTACCTTCGAGATTAGTGTTGAACCTAGAGAAATGTAATCTGGTGTATGCGTTTAGGCATGGACATGATTAGATTCTGTTTATTGCAATACAGTTATTCATTAAGTCAGAGAATAATGGTTATTCTGTTCACATGAATAATACCGTCTATTGTCATCACCCAATGTGAATGGTATGTTGAATCTCGATCGTACTGATACACATATTCATAATATTGATGCCAAAAGATGTAGAGTTGATGATGATAGTACCACTTTCTTCTGGCAGTTCCGCTTAGGCCATGTTGTTGTAAAGCGCATGAAGAAACTCCATGCTGATGGACTTTTGGAGTCACTTGATTTTGAATCACTTGACACATGTGAACCATGCTTCATGGGAAAGATGACTAAAACCCCATTTTTCGAAACAATGGAACGGGCAAGTGATTTGTTGGAAATCATACATACTGATGTGTGCGGTCCGATGAGTGTTGACGCGCGCGGTGTATATCGTTATTTCCTCACCTTCACCGATGACTTGAGTAGATATGATTATATTTACTTAATGAAGCATAAGTCTGAAACATTTGAAAAGTTCAAGCAATTTCATAGTGAAGTTGAGAATCATCGTAACAAGAAGATCAAATTCCTACAATCTGATTGAGGGGAAGAGTATCTGAGTTATGAGTTTGGCAATCACTTAAGACAATGTGGAATTGTTTTATAGTTGATGCCACGTGGAACACCACACCGTAATGGTGTGTCCGAACATTGTAATCGTACCTTATTGGATATGGTGCATTCTATGATGTCTTTTGTCGGTCTGCCACTATCGTTTTGGGGTTATGTATTAGAGAGAGCTGCATTCACTTTAAATATGGACCATCTAAGACCGTGGAGACGACAATGTATGAACTGTGGTTTGGCAAGAAACCTAAGTTTTTGTTTCTTAAGGCTTGGGGCTGCGATGCTTATGGCTTTAGCCGGAAAAGCTCAAACCCAAAGCGGACAAATGCATCTCCATAGGATACCCAAAGGAGATGGTTGGGTATACTTTAGATCTCAGATCCGAGGGCAAAGTGTTTGTCTCTAAGAATGGTTCCTTTCTCGAGAAAGAGTTTCTCTTGAAAGAATTGAGTGGGAGGAAAATAGAACTTGATCAGGTTGTTGAACCATTACTTCAACCAGAGAGTAGCACAACATAGAAAGATGTTTCTGTGGCACCTATGATAGTTGAAGAGGAAGCTGATGATAGTGATCATGAAGTT
Organism: Secale cereale; assembly: GCA_902687465.1. Taxonomy (NCBI): domain Eukaryota; kingdom Viridiplantae; phylum Streptophyta; class Magnoliopsida; order Poales; family Poaceae; genus Secale; species Secale cereale. Next base: position 244,136,575 of record LR738711.1, read on the forward strand.
TCAGATCAAGTTACTATCAAACCTCGTAGGTTGACAAGGGTACGTATAGCTTCTGATAGGTACGGTAACCCTGTCTTAGAGGTCATGTTGTTGGACAACGGCGAACCTACAAGCTATGGAGAAGCGATGGTGGACCCGGATTCCAATAAATGGCTAGGAGCCATGAAATCTGAGATAGGATCCATGTATGTGAACAAAGTATGGACTTTGGTGGACTTGCCCGATTATCGGCAAGCCATTGAGAATAAATGGATTTTTAAGAATAAGACATATGCTAATGGTAATGTCACCATTTATGAAGCTCGACTTGTCGCAAAGGGTTTTCGACAAGCACAAGGAGTTGACTATGATGAGACTTTCTCACTCATAGCGATGCTAAAGTCCGTCAGAATTATGCTAGCAGTTGCTATATTTTTTTATTACGAAATCTCGCAGATGTATGTCAAAACAGAGTTTCCTTAACAGTTTTCGTGAGGAAAGGTTGTATGTGATACAGCCGGAAGGTTTTGTCGATCCTGAGGATGCTAAAAGGTATGCAAGCTCCAGCAATCCTTCTATGGACTGGAGCAAGCATCTCGGAGTTGGAATATACGCTTTGATGAGGTGATCAAAGCTTTTGGTTTATACAAAGTTTGCAAGAAACTTGTATTTACAAGAAAGTGAGCGAGAGCACTACAACATTTCTGATAAGTATATGTGGATGACATATTGTTGATTGGAAACGATGTAGAATTTCTGGAAAGCATAAAGGGTTGTTTGAAAGGAGTTTTTCAAAGGAAGACCTGGATAAACTGCTTACATATTGGGCATCAAGATCTATATAAATAGATCAAGACGCCTGATAAGACTTTCACAGAGCACATACCTTGACATGATTTTGAAGGAGTTCAAAATGGACCAGTCAAAGAAGGGGTTCTTGCCTGAGTGGTAAGGTGTGAAGTTGAGTGATACGTCTCCAACGTATCTATAATTTTTTATTGTTCCATGCTATTATTTATGAAGTCTTGGATGTTTAATGGGATTTACCATACACTTTTATATCATTTTAGGGACTAACCTACTAACCCAAAGGCCCAGTCCAGATTAATGTTTTTTGCCTGTTTCAGGGTTTTGTAGAAAAAGAATATCAAACGGAGTCCAAACGGAATGAAACCTTCGCGAGAGATATTTTTGGAAAAAATCACGCACATGGAACTTGAGAACCACGTCAGGGAGCATCGAGGCGCCCATGAGGGTGGGGGGCGCGCCCCCTTCCCAGGCCGCGCCCCCCCTACCTCGTGGGCCCCTCGAGCGTCCCCCGGTGTCCTCCTTCCTCCTATATAAGTCTACGTACCCCGAAACCTTCGACAACAGAGAGAAAACCCTAATTCCACCGCCGTAGCCTTCTGTTCCCATGAGATCCCATCTTGGAGCCTGTTCCGGAGCTCCACCGGTGGGGGATCCATCACGGAGTTCATCATCATCATCATCATCGCCCTCACCATGAGTTGTGAGTAGTTTACCACAGACCTTCGGGTCCATAGCTAGTATCTAGATGGATTCTTCTTTCTCTCTGGATCTCAATACAAAGTTCTCCTCGGTCTTCGAGGAGATCTATTCAATGTAATCTCTTTTTGCGGTGTGTTTGTCGAGATCCGATGAATTGTGAGTTTATGATCAAGATTATCTATGAGAAATATTTGGTTCTTCTCTGAACTTTTTATGTGTCCTCATAATATCCTTGCAAGTCTCTTCGAATTATTGGTTTGGTTTGATCTATAGTTCTTGCAATGGGAGAAGTGCTTGGCTTTGGGTTCAATCTTGCGGTGTCCTTTCCAATTGACAGTAGGGGCAGCAAGGCACGTATTGTACTGTTTCCATCGAGGATAAAAAGATGGGGTTTATATCATATTGCTTGAGTTTATCCCTCTACATCATGTCATCTTGCTTAAGGCGTTACTCTGTTCTTATGAACTCAATACACTAGATGCATGCTGGATAGCGGTCAATGTGTGGAGTAATAGTAGTAGATGCAGAATCGTTTCGGTCTACTTGTCTCGGACGTGATGCCTATATACAATGATCATGCCTAGATAGTCTCATAATTATTCGCTTTTCTATCAATTGCTCGACAATAATTTGTTTACCCGCCGTAGAATATCGCTATCATGAGAGAAGCCACTAGAGAACACTATGGCACCCGTGTCTATTCTCAATATATCAATCTACATCTACTTTACTTTTATCGCTTTTATTTTATGCCCTTATAAACCAAAATACCTAAAATATAAACTATCATCTCTATCAGATCTCACTTTCGTAAGTGACCGTACATGGATTGACAACCCCTTATCGCGTTGGCTGCGAAGTTCTTATTTGTTTGTGCAGGTGCGAGGGACTCGCGCGTGGTCTCCTACTGGATTGATACCTTGGTTCTCAAAAACTGAGGGTAATACTTACGCTACTGTGCTGCATCTCCCTTTCCTCTTTGAGGGAATACAACGCAAGCTCGAGAAGTAGCAAGAAGAATTTCTGGCGCCGTTGCCGGGGAGGCTTACGCAAAAGTCATATACCAAGTACCTATCACAAACCCTTATCCTTCGCATTACATTTACTTGCCTCTCGTTTTCCTCTCCCCCACTTCACCCTTGCCATTTTATTTGCCCTTCTTCTGCCGTGTGTTTATCGTTCGCTTGCTTCTTGTTTGCTTGTGTGTCGGATTGCTTGCTTGTCACTATGGCTGAGAACAATACCAAATTGTGTGACTTCTCCAATACCAACAACAATGATTTTATTAGCTCTCTGATTTCTCGTATTACCGATGCTGAATCTTGTGAGATCAATGCTGCTTTATTGAATCTTGTCATGGAAGATCAATTCTCCGGCCTTCCTAGTGAAGATGCCGCTACCCATCTAAACGACTTTGTTGATTTGTGTGATATGCAAAAGAAAAGGGATACAGATAACGATATTGTTAAATTGAAGTTATTTCCGTTCTCACTTAGAGATCGTGCTAAAACTTGGTTTTCCTCTTTGCCTAGAAATAGTATTGATTCGTGGAATAAGTGCAAAGATGCTTTTATCTCTAAGTATTTCCCTCCTGCTAAGATCATCTCTCTTAGAAACGATATTATGAATTTTAAGCAACTAGATCATGAGCATGTTGCACAAGCTTGGGAGAGAATGAAATTGATGATACGTAATTGCCCTACACATGGTTTGAATCTATGGATGATTATTCAGAACTTTTATGCTGGCTTGAATTTTGCTTCTAGAAATCTTTTAGATTCAGCCGCCGGAGGCACTTTCATGGAAACCACCTTAGGAGAAGCAACCAAACTCCTAGATAATATTATGGTTAATTATTCTCAATGGCACACCGAAAGATCTACTAGTAAAAAAGTGCATGCTATCGAAGAAATTAGAGTTTTGAGTGGAAAGATGGATGAACTTATGAAATTGTTTGCTGCTAAGAGTGCTTCTTCTGATCCTAATGATATGCCTTTGTCCATTTTGATTGAGAATAACAATGAATCTTTGGATGTGAATTTTGTTGGTAGGAATAATTTTGGTAATAATGCTTATAGAGGTAATTTTAATCCTAGGCCTTTTCCTAATAATTCCTCTAATAATTATGGTAATTCCTACAGCAACTCTTATGGAAAGATGCCTTCTGAATTTGAAACTAGTGTTAAGAAGTTTATGTTCTCGCAAAAGAATTTCAATGCTTTGCTTGAAGAGAAATTTCTTAACGTTGATGAATTGGTTAGAAGTGTGGATATGGTTACACTTGATGTTGATTCTTTGAAACTTAGATCTATCCCACCTAAGCATGATATCAATGAGTCTCTCAAAGCTATGAGAATTTCCATTGATGAATGCAAAGAAAGAACCGCTAGGATGCGTGCTAAAAGAGAGGATTATATTAAATCGTGTTCTTCTAGTTATCATGAAAATAAAGATGAAGATCTGAAAGTTATTGATGTGTCTCCTATTAGATCCTTGTTTTCTAGTATAAATTTTGATGAAGATAGGATTGGAGATGATTCTGCTTTAAAGTGTCCCAATGATTCAGAGTTTTTAGATCTTGATGCTAAAATTGCTAAAAGTGGGAGTGAAGAGATTAAAACTTTGCATAGTGATGAACCCACTACTTTGGATTTCAAGGGATTCAATTATGATAATTTCTCTTTGATTGATTGTTTTTCCTTGTTGCAATCCGTACTAAATTCTCCGCGTGCTTATAGTCAAGATAAAGCTTTCACCAAACACATAGTTTATGCTTTGATGCAATCTTATGAAGAAAAACTTGAGTTGGAAGTTTCTATCCCTAGAAAGCTTTATGATGAGTGGGAACCTACTATAAAAATAAAAATTAAAGATCATGAATGCTATGCTTTGTGTGATTTGGGTGCAAGTGTTTCCACTATCCCAAAAACTTTGTGTGATTTGCTAGGGTTCCATGAACTTGATGATTGTTCTTTAAATTTGCATCTTGCGGATTACAATATAAGAAACCTATGGGAAGGATTAATGATGTTCTTATTATTTCCAATAGGAATTATGTGCCCGTAGATTTCATTGTTCTTGATATAGATTGCAATCCTTCATGTCCTATTATTCTTGGTAGACCTTTCCTCAGAACGATTGGTGCAATTATTGATATGAAGGAAGGAAATATTAGATTCCAATTTCCGTTAAGGAAAGGCATGGAACACTTTCCTAAAAAGAAAATCAAATTACCATATGAATCTATCATGAGAGCCACTTATGGATTGCCTTCCAAAGATGGCAATACCTAGATTTACCTTGTGTCGTGCCTAGCTAGGGGGCATAAAACGATAGCGCTTGTTGGGAGGCAACCCAATTTTATTTTTTTGTTTTTGTTGCTGTTAGGGAATAAATATTGCATCTAGCCTCTGTTTAGATGTGGTTTCATGTTTTGTTTAGTGTTCGTGCCAAGTAGAACCTTTGGGAAGATGTGTGTGAAGTTTATGTGATCTTGCTGTGAAAAACAGAATCGTTAGCGCTCACTAGAATTGTCGTCAGATTTTACTGGAGCGTGCTATTTAGTTGATTCTTTTTGCAGATGATTAGTAGACAAATTCCTCACATTTACCAATTTAGTTTGAATTTTCTGGAGTTACATAAGTATGCGAAACCTGCCGATTACTACAGAATGTTCTGTTTTTGACAGATTCTATTTTTCGTGTGTTGTTTGCTTATTTCAATGCATCTATGAATAGTATTGGCAAGTATGAACCATAGAGAAGTTGGAATACAGTAGGTTTAGCACCAATATAAACAAAGAATGAATTCATTGCAGTACCTTTGAGTAGTGATTTGTTTTCTTATACTAACGGAGCTCACGAGAATTTTTGTCTAAGTTTTGTGTTGTGAAGTTTTCAAGTTTTGAGCATTGCTTTGATGGACTATGGAACAAAGAGTAGCAAAGTCCTAAGCTTGGGGATGCCCATGGAACCCCAAGGAATTCAAGGATAATCAAAAGCCTAAGCTTGGGGATGCCCCAGAAGGCATCCCCTCTTTCGTCTTCATCCATCGATAACTATACTTGGAGCTATATTTTTATTCGCCACATGATATGTGTTTTGCTTGGAGCGTCTTGTATAATTTGAGTCTTTGCTTGTTAGTTTGTCACAATCATCCTTGCTAGACAAACCTATTTGAGAGAGTTAAATATGGCCTAGGAATCATTAGAACACTCTATGTGCTTCACTTATATCTTTTGAGTCGAATCGTTTTTGCTCTAGTGCTCCACTTATATCTTTTAGAGCACGGTGGTGGTAATATTTTGTAGAAATTGTTGAACTCTCATGATTCACTTATATCTATTTGAGAGTCTATTAAAACAGCATGGTAATGTGTTTAGGCTAATAAAACTAGTCTTCACATGATAGACATCCAATGTCAATGTAGTAAAGAATTTTCACACTAAGTGCATTGAATATGATGAGAGTTGGATGCTTGATAATTGTTTTGAGATATGAGGATAGTGATATTAGAGTCATGCTAGTGGAGTTATTATGAAATTGAGAAATACTTGTGTTAAGGTTAGTGATTCCCGTATCATGCACGTATGGTGAACCGCTATGACGAAGTTAGAGCATGAGGTATTTGTAGAGTGCCAACCTTTGTGTGGAGGTCGGGGGCGCGCGATGGTTAACTCCTACCAACCTCCCCCCTAGGAGCATGCGCTGATTGCTTTGTTTTGATGACTCGTAGATTTTTGCAATAAGTATATGAGTTCTTATGACTAATGTTGAGTCCATGGATTATACGCACTCTCACCCTTCCACCATTGCCGGCCTCTCTTGTACCGCGCAACTTTGGCCGGTGCCATAAACCCACTATATATCCTTCCTCAAAACAGCCACCATATTATTCCTCAAAACAGCCACCATACCTACCTATCATGGCATTTCCATAGCCATGCCGAGATATATTGCCATGCAACTTTCCACCGTTCCGTTTATATGACACGCATCATATTGTCATATTGCCATGCATGATCATGTAGTTGACATCGTATTTGTGGCAAAGCCACCATGCATAATTTTTCATACATGTCACTCTTGTTTCATTCCACATACTGGTACACCGCTGGAGGCATTCATGTAGAGTCATACTTGTTGTAGTATCGAGTTGTAATAAAAGTGTGATGGTCATCATTATTAGAGCATTGTCCCATGTGAGGAAAGGCCAATAAAAAAAGAGATGGCCCAAAAAAATAGAGAGGGGCTAATAATAATAATAATAAAATAAAGCCCCTCCAAAAAATGAGAGAAAAGAGAGAAGGGACAATTGCTACTATCTTTTTCCACACTTGTGCTTCAAAGTAGCACCATGTTCTTCATGATAGAGAGTCTCATGTTTAGTCACTTTCATATACTAGTGGGAATTTTTCATTATAGAACTTGGATTGTATATTCCAACGATGGGCTTCCTCAAATGCCCTAGGTCTTCGTGAGCAAGCAAGTTGTATGCACACCCACTTAGTTTCTTTTGTTGAGCTTTCATACATACTTAGCTCTAGTGCATCCGTTGCATGGAAATCCCTACTCACTCACATTGATATCTATTGATGGGCATCTCCATAGCCCGTTGATATGCCTAGTCGATGTGAGACTATCTCCCCCCCTTTTTTGTCTTCTCCACAACCACCTCTATTCCACCCATAGTGCTATGTCCATGGCTCACGCTCATGTATTGCATGAAAGTTGAAAGGTTTGAAAAGATAGAGTATGAAAACAAGTCCTTGGCTGAAATCGGGGTTGTGCATGATATGAATATTTTCTGTGATGAAGAGGGAGCATAGCCAGACTATATGATTTTGTAGGGATAACTTTCTTTAGCCATAGTATTTTGAAGAGACATGGTTGCATTGTTAGTATGCTTGAAGTATTGTTATTTCTTATGTCGATATAAAATTTTGTCTTGAATCTTTCAGATCTGAACATTCATGCCACAATTAAGATAATTACATTGAAAAACTATATTGGTTAGCATTCCACATCAAAAATTCTTTCTTTACCATTTACCTACTCGAGGACGAGCATGAATTAAGCTTGGGGATGCTTGAAACGTCTCCAATGTATCTATAATTTTTGATTATTCCATGCTATTATTTATGAAGTCTTGGATGTTTAATGGGCTTTGTCATACACTTTTATATCATTTTTGGGACTAACCTACTAACCCAAAGGCCCAGTCCAGATTGCTATTTTTTGCCTGTTTTAGGGTTTTGCAGAAAAAGAATATCAAACCGAGTCCAAACGGAATGAAACCTTCACGAGAGATATTTTTGGAGAAAATAACGCACAGGGAACTTGAGAACCACGTCAGGGGAGCATCGGGGCGCCCACGAGGGTGGGGGCGCACCCCCTTCCTCGAGTGCGCCCCCCCTACCTCGTGGGCCCCTCGAGCGTCCCCCGGTGTCCTCCTTCCTCCTATATAAGTCTACGTACCCCGAAACCTTCGACAACAGAGAGAAAACCCTAATTCCACCGCCGTAACCTTATGTTCCCGTGAGATCCCATCTTGGAGCCTGTTCCGGAGCTCCACCGGAGGGGGGTCCATCACGGAGTTCTTCATCATCATCATCATCACCCTCACCATGAGTTGTGAGTAGTTTACCACAGACCTTCGGGTCCATAGCTAGTATCTAGATGGCTTCTTCTCTCTCTCTGGATCTCAATACAAAGTTCTCCTTGGTCTTCGAGGAGATCTATTTGACGTAATCTCTTTTTGCGGTGTGTTTGTCGAGATCCGATGAATTGTGAGTTTATGACCAAGATTATCTATGAGAAATATTTGGTTCTTCTCTGAACTTTTTATGTGTGATCATAATATCCTTGCAAGTCTCTTCGAATTATTGCTTTGGTTTGGCCTACTAGATCTATAGTTCTTGCAATGGGAGAAGTGCTTGTCTTTGGGTTCAATCTTGCGGTGTCCTTTCCCAGTGACAATAGGGGCAGCAAGCCACGTATTGTATTGTTGCCATCGAGGATAAAAAGATGGGGTTTATATCATATTGCTTGAGTTTATCCCTCTACATCATGTTATTTTGCTTAATGTGTTACTCTGTTCTTATGAACTCAATACACTAGATGCATGCTGGATAGCGGTCGATGTGTGGAGTAATAGTAGTAGATGCAGAATCGTTTCGGCCTACTTGTCTCGGACGTGATGCCTATATACAATGATCATGCCTAGATAGTCTCATAATTATTCGCTTTTCTATCAATTGCCCGACAGAAATTTGTTTGCTCGCCGTAGAATATCGCTATCACGAGAGAAGCCACTAGAAAACACTATGGCCCCCAGGTCTATTCTCAACATATCAATCTACATCTACTTTACTTTTATCACTTTTATTTTCTGTTCTTATAAACCAAAATACCAAAAATATAAACTATCATCTCTATCAGATCTCACTTTCGTAAGTGACCGTAAAGGGATTCACAACCCCTTATCGCATTGGTTGCGAAGTTCTTATTTGTTTGTGCAGGTGCGAGGGACTAGCGCGTGGTCTCCTACTGGATTGATACCTTGGTTCTCAAAAACTGAGGGAAGTACTTACGCTACTGTGCTGCATCTCCCTTTCCTCTTCGAGGGAATGCAACGCAAGCTCGAGAAGTAACATTGAGTGAGACTCAAAGCTCAACCACGACAGAAGAAAGAGAAAGGACGAAGGTTGTCCCCTATGCATTAGCCATGGGCTATGTATGGTATGCCATGTTGTGTACCACACCTGATGTGTGCCTTGCCACGTGTCTGGCGAGGGGGTACAAAAGTGACCCATGAGTGGATCACTAGACAACGGTCAAAATTGTCATTTGAGGAATAAGGAAATGTTTCTCGGTTATGGAGGTGATAAAGAGTTCGGCGTAAAGGGTTACATCGATGCAAGCTTTAACATCTATCTGGATGACTCTGTGTAGCAAACCAGATACGTATAGTGGAGCAACCATTTGGGATAGATCCATGTGGAGCGTGGTAGCAGCATCTACAATATGACATAGAGATTTGTGAAGTACATACAGTCCTGAATGTTGCAGACCCGTTGACTAAAACCTCTCTCACAAGCATAACATGATCAAACCTCAGAATTCATTGAGTGTTAATCACATGATGATGTGAAATAGATTATTGACTCTAGTAAACTCTTTGGGTGTTAGTCACATGGCGATGTGAACTATGAGTGTTAATCACATGGCGATGTGAACTAGATTATTGACTCTAGTGCAAGAGGGAGACTGATGGAAATATGCCCTAGAGGCAATAATAAATTGGTTATTATCATATTTTCTTGTTCATGATAATCGTTTATTATCCATGCTCGAATTGTATTGATGGGAAACTCAAATACATGTGTGGATACATAGACAACAAGATGTCCCTAGTCAGCCTCTACCGGACTAGCTCATTGATCAAAGATGGCTATGCTTTCCTAGACATTGACATGAGTTGTCATTTGATAACGAGGTCACATCATTAGGAGAATGATGTGATGGACAAGACCCAAACTATAAATGTAGCATATGATCGTGTCAAGTTTATTGATATTGTTCTGCATGTCAAGTATATGTTCCTATGACCATGAGATCATGCAACTCACTGACACCGAAGGAGTATCTTGTGTGTACCAAACTTCGCAACGTAACTGGGTGACTATAAAGGTGCTCTACATGTATCTCCGAGCGTGTTTGTTGAGTTGACATGGATCAAGACTGGGATCTGTCACTCCGTGAGACGGAGAGGTATCTCTAGGCCCTCTCGGTAATACAACATCACAAGAAGCTTGAGGGCAATGTGACTAAGGAGTTAGTGTTGGGGAACATAGTATTTCAAAAATTTCCTACGATCATGCAAGATCTATCTACTAGAAGCATAGCAACGATAGGGGAGAGTGTGTCTATGTACCCTCGTTGACCGAAAGCGGAAGCGTCTAGTGACGCGGTTGATGTAGTCGAACGTCTTCGTGATCCAGCCGATCCAAGCACCGAACATACGGCATCTCCGCGTTCAGCACACGTTCAGCTCGATGACGTCCCACGAGCTCTTGATCTAGGTGAGCTTCACAAGATAGTTTCGTCAGCACGACAGCATGGTGACGGAGATGATGAAGCTACCGACGCAGGGCTTCGCCTAAGCACAGCAATGATATGACCGAGGTGTGTTTCTGTGGAGGGGGGCACCGCACACGGCTAAAACAATGTTGCTTGTGTGTCCATGGGTGCCCCCTGCCCCCGTATATAAAGGAGCAAGGGGGGAGGGCCGGCCGGCCCTATAGGGCGCGCCAGGAGTAGGATTCCTACTGCTAGTAGGACCCTTTCATATTCCTACTCGGAGTAGGAAAGGAAGAAGAAGAGGATAAGGAAGGAGAGGGGCGCCTCCCCCCCACTCCTAGTCCAACTAGGATTCCCTTGGGGGGGCACGGCCAACCCTAGTGGGCTGCCTCTCTCTTTCCCTCATGGCCCACTATGGCCCATACTCCCCTCCGGGAGGGGGGGGGGGTTACTGTAACCCCCTCCGGCACTCCAGTTTTATCCGATAACACCCGGAACACTTCCGGTGTCCGAATATAGTCGTCCAATATATAAATCTTTATGTCTCGGACATTCCGAGACTCCTCTTCATGTCTGTGATCTCATCCAGGACTTCGAACTACCTTCGGTACATCAAAACTCATAAACTCATAATACCGATCGTCATCGAACGTTAAGCGGGCGGACCCTACGGGTTCGAGAACTATGTAGACATGACCAAGACTCATCTCCGGTCATTAACCAATAGCGGAACCTGGATGCTCATATTGGCTCCTACATATTCTACGAAGATCTTTATCGGTCAAACCGCATAACAAGATACATTGTTCCCTTTGTCATCAGTATGTTACTTGCCCGAGATTCGATCGTCGGTATCATCATACCTAGTTCAATCTCATCACTGGAAAGTCTCTTTAGTCGTTCTGTAATACATCATATCATGACTAACTCATTAGTCATTTGCTTGCAAGGCTGATTACGATGTGTATTACTGAGAGGGCCCAGAGATACCTCTCCGACACTCGGAGTGACAAAGCCAACACCACAAACACCTTCGGAGACACATGTAGAGCACCTTTATAATCACCCAGTTATGCTATGACATTTGATAGCACACAAGGTGTTCCTCCGGTATTTGGGAGTTGCATAATCTCATAGTTAGAGGAACATGTATAAGTCATGAAGAAAGCAATAGCAGTAAAACTAAACGATCAAATTTCTAAGCTAATGGATGGGTCTTGTCCATCACATCATTCTCCTAATGATGTGATCCCATTCATCAAATGACAACAGATGTCTATGGTTAGCAAACATAATCATCTTTGATTAACGAGCTAGTCTAGTAGAGGCATACTAGGGACACTATGTTTTGTCTATGTATTCACACATGTACTAAGTTTCCAGTTAATACAATTCTAGCATGAATAGAAGACATTTATCATGATATATAAGGAAATATAAATAACAACTTTATATTTGCCTCTAGGGCATATTTCCTCCAGTCTCCCACTTGCACTAGAGTCAATAATCTAGTTTACATCGCAATGTGATTTAATACCGATAATTCACATCATTATGTGAATAACACCCATAGTTCACATCGCCATGTGACCAACACCCAAAGGGTTCACTATAGTCAATAATCTAGTTCACATCCCCATGTGATTAACACCCAAAGAGTACTAAGGTGTGATCATGTTTTGCTTCGTGAGTGAAGTTTAGTCAGCGGGTCTGTTACATTCAGATCCGTATGTATTTCACAAATTTCTATGTCTACAATGCTATGCATGGAGCTACTCTAGCTAATTGCTCCCACTTTCAATACGCATCCAGATTGATCCTTAGAGTCATGTGGATTAGTGTCAAAGCTTGCATCGGCGTAACTCTTTACGACGAACTCTTTATCACCTCCATAATCGAGAAACATTTCCTTAGTCATCCAGTAACTAAGGATAATTTTGACTGCTCTCCGGTGATCTACTCCTGGATCACTTTTATACCTCCTTGCCAAACTCATGGCAAGGTACACAGCAAGTTTGGTACACATCATGGTATACTTTATAGAACCTATGACTGAGGCATAGGGAATGACTTTCATTCTTTCTCTATCGTCTGCCGTGGCCAGGTTTTGAGTCTTACTCAACTTCATACATTGTAACACAGGCAAGAACCCTTTCTTTGACTGATCTATTTTGAACTTCTTCAAAACTTTATCAAGGTATGTGCTTTGTGAAAGTCCAATTAAGCGTCTTGACCTATCTCTATAGATCTTGATGCCTAATATATATAAGCTGCTTCACCAATGTCTTTCTTTGAAAAACTCCTTTCAAAACTTCCTTTATGCTTTCCAGAAAATTCTACATCATTTCCGATCAACAATATGTCATTCACATATACTTATTAGAAAGGCTGTAGTGCTCCCACTCACTTTCTTGTAAATACAGGCTTCACCGCAAGTCTCTGTAATACTATATGCTTTGATCAACTTATCAAAGCGTATATTCCAACTCCGAGATGCTTGCACTAGTCCATGGATGGATCGCTGGAGCTTGCACATTTTGTTAGCACCTTTAGGATTGACAAAACCATATGGTTGCATCATATACAACTCTTCTTTAATAAATCCATTAAATAACACATATTTGTTATCCATTTGCCAGATTTCATAAAATGCGGCAATTGCTAACATGATTCGGACAGACTTAAGCATCGCTACGAGTGACAAAATCTCATCGTAGTCAACACCTTGAACTTGTTGAAAACCTTTTGCAACAAGTCGAGCTTTGTAGACAGTAACATTACCATCGGTGTCAGTCTTCCTCTTAAAGATCCATTTATTTTCAATAGTTTGCCGATCATCGGGCAAGTCAACCAAAGTCCACACTTTGTTCTCATACATGGATCCCATCTCAGATTTCATGGCCTCAAGCCATTTTGCAGAATTTGGGCTCATCATCGCTTCCTCATAGTTCGTAGGTTCATCATGGTCTAGTAACATGACTTCCAGAACCGGGTTACCATACCACTCTGGCATGGAACGCACTCTGGTTGACCTACGAGGTTCAGTAGTAACTTGATCTGAAGTTTTATGATCATCATCATTAGCTTCCTCGCTGATTGGTGTAGGAATCACAAGAACTAGTTTCTGTGATGTACTACTTTCTAATTCGGGAGAAGGTACAATTACCTCATTAAGTTCCACTTTCCTCCCACTCACTTCTTTCGAGAGAAACTCCTTCTCTAGAAAGTATCGATTTTTAGCAACGAATATCTTGCCTTTGGATCTGTGATAGAATGTGTACCCAACAGTTTCCTTTGGGTATCCTATGAAGACACATTTCTCTGATTTGGGTTCGAGCTTATCAGGTTGAAACTTTTTCACATAAGCATCGCTGCCCCAAACTTTAAGAAACGCGGCTTAGGTTTCTTGCCAAACCACGATTCATACGGTGTCGTCTCAACGGATTTAGATGGTGCCCTATTTAATGTGAATGCAGCTGTCTCTAATGCATAACCCCAAAACGATAGTGGTAAATTGGTAAGAGACATCATAGATCGCACCATATCTAATAAAGTACGGTTACGACGTACGGACACACCATTACGCTGTGGTGTTCCGGTTGGTGTGAGCTCTGAAACTATTCCACATTGTTTTAAATGAAGACCAAACTCGTAACTCAAATATTCGCCTCCACGATCAGATCGTAGAAACTTAATTTTCTTGTTACGATGATTCTCTACTTCGCTCTGAAATTCTTTGGACTTTTCAAATGTTTCAGACTTGTGCTTCATCAAGTAGATATACCCATATCTGCTCAAATCATCAGTGAAGGTGAGAAAATAACGATACCCGCCGCGAGCATCAACACTCATTGGTCGGCATACATCAGTATGTATTATTTCCAATAAGTCACTTGATCGCTCCATTGTTCCGGAGAACAGAGTTTTAGTCATCTTGCCCATGAGGCATGGTTCGCAAGCATCAAATGATTCATAATCAAGTGATTCCAAAAGTCCATCAGCATGGAGTTTCTTCATGCGCTTTACACCAATATAACCTAAATGGCAGTGCCACAAGTATGTTGCACTATCATTATCAACTATGCATCGTTTGGCTTCAATATTATGAATATGTGTATTTACTACGATCGAGATTCAATAAACCATTCACCTTGGGTGTATGACCATAGAAGGTTTTATTCATGTAAACAGAATAACAATTATTCTCTCACTTAAATGAATAATCATATTGCAATAAATATGATCCAATCTTGTTCATGCTCAACGCAAACACCAAATAGCATTTATTTAGGTTTAACACTAATCTCGAAAGTACACGGAGTGTGCGATGATGATCATATCAATATTGGAACTACTTCCAATGCACATCGTCACCTCACCCTCAACTAGTCTTTGTTTATTCTGCAACTCCTGTTTCGAGTTACTAATCTTAGCAACCGAACAAGTATCAAATACCCAGGGGCTACTATAGAAACTAGTGAGATACACATTATCAATAACATGTATATCAAATATACTTTTGTTCACTTTACCATCCTTCTTACCCGCCAAATATTCGGGGAACTTCCTCTTCCAGTGACCATTTTCTTTGCAGTTAGAAGCACTCAGTTTCAAGCCTAGCTCCGGCTTTGGGCTTCTTCACGGGAGTGACAACTTGCTAACCATTCTTCTTGAAGTTCCCTTTCTTCCACTTGCCCTTTTCTTGAAACTAGTGGTCTTGTTAACCATCAACAATTGATGCTCTTTCTTGATTTCTAACTTCGTTGATTTCAGCGTCACAAAGAGCTCGGGAATCATTTTCGTCATCCCTTGCATATTATAGTTCATCACAAAGTTCCAGTAACTTGGTGATAGTGAATAGAGAACTCTGTCAATCACTATCTTATCTGGAAGATTAACTCCCACTTGATTCAAGTGATTGTAGTACTCAGACATTCTGAGCACATGCTCATTGGTTGAGCTATTCTCCTCCATCTTGTAGGCAAAGTACTGTCACAGGTCTCATACCTCTCGACATGGACATGAGTATGAAATACTAATTTCAACTCTTGGAACATCTTATATGCTCTATGGCATTCAAAACATTTTTGAAGTCCCGGTTATAAGCCATAAAGCATGGTGCACTAAACTATTAAGTAGAGATCATTTTGAGCTTTGCCAAGCATTCATAACATTTGCATCTGCTCCTGCAATAGATTTGTCACCTAGAGGTGCATCAAGGACATAATAATTCTGTGCAGCAATGAGGATAATCCTCAGATCACGGAACAAGTCCGCATCATTACTACTATCATCTTTCAACTTAGTTTTCTCTAGGAACATATCAAAAAACATAGGGGAGCTATAACGCGAGCTATTGATCTACAACACAATTTGCAAATACTATCAGGACTAAGTTCATGATAAATTAAAGTTCAATTAATCATATTACTTAAGAACTCTCACTTAGATAGACATCCCTCTAGTCATCAAAATGATCACGTGATCCAAATCAACTAAACCATGTTCGATCATCACGTGAGATGGAGTAGTTTTCAGTGATGAACATCTTATGTTGATCATATCTACTATATGATTCACGCTCGACCTTTTGGTCTCCAGTGTTCCGAGGCCATGTCTGTACATGCTAGGCTCGTCAAGTTTAACCCGAGTACTGCATGTGCAGAACTGTCTTACACCCGTTGTATTTGAACGTAGAGCTTATCACACCCGACCATCACGTGGTGTCTCGTCACGATGAACTTTCGCAACGGTGCATACTCAGGGAGAACACTTGTACCTTGAAATTTTGTAAGGGATCATCTTATAATGCTACCGCCGTACTAAGCAAAATAAGAAGCATAATAAGATAAACATCACATGCAATCATAATATGTGACATGATACGGACATCATCATCTTGTGCTTTTGATCTCCATCTCCAAAGCATCGTCATGATCTCCATTGTCACCGGCTTGACACCATGATCTTCATCGTAGCGTCGTGGTCATCTCGCCAACTATTGGTACTACTACTACTACTATCACTAACTCATAGTGAGAAAGTAAAGCAATTACATGACCTTCGCAATTCATACAATAAAGAGACAACCATAAGGCTCCTGCTGGTTGCCGATAACTTTACAAAACATGATCATCTCATACAATAACGTATAACTCATCACATCTTGACCATATCACATCACAACATGCCCTGCAAAAACAAGTTAGACGTCCTCTACTTTGTTGTTGCAAGTTTTACGTGGCTGCTACGGGCTTAGCAAGAACCGTTCTTACCTACGCATACAAAAACCACAATGATTTTTCGTCAAGTATGTACTGTTTTAACCTTCACAAGGACCGGGTGTAGCCACACTCGATTCAACAAAAGTGAGAGAGACAGACACCCGCCGGTCACCTTTAAGCAACGAGTGCTCGTAACGCTGAAACCAGTGTTGCGTAAGTGTACGCGTATTGTCGGTCCGGGCCGCTTCGTCTCACAATACCGCCGAATCAAAGTATGACATGCTGGTAAGCAGTATGACTATTATCGCCCACAACTCATTGTGTTCTACTCGTGCATACCATCTACTCATAGACCTGGCTCATGATGCCACTGTTGGGGAATTTAGTATTTCAAAAATTTCCTACGATCACGCAAGATCTATCTACTAGAAGCATAGCAACAAGAGGGGATAGTGTGTCTACTGAAAGGATCGATATGGTTGACTAGAGGGGGGGTGAATAGGCAACTAACAATTTTTAGCTTTTCTTAACCAATTTAAATTAAGCGACAATGTAAGTTGTCTAGATAAGCAACTAGGATGACAAATACTAGGAAGCAAAGATAACAACCTCACAAGCAAGCTACCTAAGATGAACAAGGAAAGCTTGCACAAGTAAAGGAAAGAAATAACGACAAGTGGAGCCGGTGGAGACGAGGATGTGTTACCGAAGTTCCTTCCCTTTGAGGGGAAGTACGTCTCCGTTGGAGAGGTGTGGAGGCACAATGCTCCCCAAGAAGCCACTAGGGCCACCGTATTCTCCTCACGCCCTCACACAATGCAAGGTGCCGTGATTCCACTAGTGGTGCCCTTGAAGGCGGCAACCGAACCTTTACAAACAAGGTTGGGGCTATCTCCACAACCGAATTGAAGGCTCCCAACGACACCACGAAGCTTCACCACAATGGAATATGGCTCCGAGGTGACCTCAACCGTCTAGGGTGCTCAAACACCCAAGAGTAACAAGATCCGCAAGGGATTAGTGGGGGGAATCAAATATCTCTTGGTGGAAGTGTAGATCGATGCCTTCTCAAGCAATCCCGAGGAAATCAACAAGTTTGATTGGCTAGGGAGAGAGATCGGGCGGAAATGGAGCTTTGAGCAACAATGGAGCTTTGGGGAGGAAGAGGTAAGTCTTCTTGGAGAAGAAGACTCCCTATATATAGTGGGAGAACAAATCCAACCGTTATCCCACATTTCTGCCCGCAGAGCGCGGTAATACCGCACGTAAGCTGCGGTACTGCCGCTCGGCCCAGCGGTACTACCGCTCTGGATGCGGTACTACCGCTGGTGCTGTACTTGCCAGGACTAGCCCTGTTGCATTGAAGCAACGGGCGGTAGTACTACCTGAGCGGTACTACCATACGACCCTGCGGTACTACCGCAAGGCAGGGCTAGACAGGCCGAGGAGAAGTGCAGACTAAATAAAATACATCCGCAGAAATACAGTCGTAGCAAAAACACGACACGGTACTACCTCTTGACCCAAGCGGTACCACCGCGTAGGATGCGGAAGTAAAAAATTACTTCCGCACCTACTGCCGTACTAGTTACGATGCTGGGCCAGCCACACGGTACTACCGTGCTCATGCTACGGTACTACCGCTCTATGCGGTACTACCGCGGTCCTGAGGGGGTACTACCGTGTGGCTCCGCTGTACTACCGCTCACTCTGAGCGGTACTACCGCATGCCAGGCAGTTGTAGTAGTAGGAAGGCACTGTTTTGTACTGACGAGGAAAACCGCCGGAGCTCCAGAGAAGCAAAGGAAAGGTGGTGCGAATGAGTAGACGTGTACGTGTTGATTCCACCCAAACCTTTCCGAAGGGGACCCCCCCTCTTAATAGTATGGCTTTCCTATGACTCAATTCCACCGAAAAAGAAACAAAAGGAAACACCGTTTTCCATAATATCTGAGGGGTACTTAATCGTCTTGTGCCTAGGTGATATATATCTGAAAAAGCTTATTGCACACGATTAGTCCGCAAATGCATTGTCATCAATCACCAAAACTACTTAGGGAGAAATATGCCCTTACAATCTCCCCCTTTTTGGTGGATTGAGGACAATACGGGATTTGCACAAGGATATATAAGAAAGTAAGGAAACCAAGCAAAGCAATAGAATATAGGTAAGCTCCCCCTAGATGTGTGCATGTAAGAGAGGGTGCTTTGGACTGCACAACACACATACTAGGACCAATGCTCCCCCTATATTCTACAAACAATATACTCCTTGCATACAAAGAATAAGATTCTACGCACAGATGTAAGGAGGGTAGGGTGAGCACAAATAAAGGGTAAGTAAAGCAATTGCTCACTACCTAACAGATATCATAGACATAAAAACGAGATAACGAGAAGGAGCATATGTCTCACACCATATGAAAGTCTCTCACACACACACACACACACGACACAAACACAAGCAAGCAGACAAAGTTCGACCAACGAAAAGCAAATAGACACGGCACAAGACGCAAATCCGAACACTCTCTCCTTCTTTGGCATCGAGACACCACAAAGGGAAAGCGGACACCTAAGATAGGTGGTAGCTCTGGCGGAAGAACTCAGTCGTCATGCTCTCCATCAGACTCCTGCTGCTCCTCCTCAGACTCAGACCACTTGTAGCCTCGTTGCGCAATCCACTGCCTCTGGAGTGATGATCTCCTCTGACCCACTAGACACATGCTCACCAAAGATCCTCATGATCTTCTTGTCACCCTAACGAGATTGCTTGTGAGTCACATGAGCCTTGTACCGTCCCTTTGCCTGCATACAAAATAGTGCCTTCATCTTCCTCTTCAGCTTCTTAGCCCAAGAGGGATCAAACGAGGGAGGAGCATATCCTCCAGAACTGTCCTCAGCTGGCTCCTCCTCCATAGGCTCCCCATCTATACGCTGCAGCAGCCTCTGCACGGGTAGTGGTATTAGCCCAACGACTCTTGATGCGAAGTCGGATAGGCTCATGACGAATCCACTGCGGGGCCTCGAACTCCTCATCAGGGGAAAGCTTCTCCCAAGTCTTGGAGATAAGCAGAAACAGAAATGGACCGTAGATGGGCACTTTGCGAGTGTAGATCGCAAAGCAAAGCTCACACCACATGATATGGGAGATATCACGTGGCTGAGTCTGAGCATTGCGGGCCTCCTCACACATCAGCAGCATGTCAACGAGGTATGCATGTAGCTTGTCCTTGTCCCCAACTCTAGGAAACAAGGTGTTGTGGAAGATCCTATGCATGATATCCAGGAAGGGGTTCATCACCCATGTCTTCTTGCCACTAGCAAGTGTCTTTTCCACATAAAAGGGCAGCAGATGGTCTTTGTTGGCAGATTCTTCGTTGGCATGAGGCCGCGCTCCAAGAGGGGTGTGGAGCCCCTCGTCAGCAACCTGAAGCAGATCCATAAAGTCCTTCCATGAAGCAGTCATCTTGTGATGATTTGTCATCCAAGTCATGGTGCGTTCTTCCTTGGTATGGAAGTGCACCGGAGCATAGAACTGTGCCACGATTTCTGGGTCAAAATCCATCTGAAATGTCATGATGTGCTCAATCCAAAACTACTCCACCAGATCTAGAGCCTCGGCAAAGTAGGCCCGGTGATCATCCCTCCGCATGTGGGTGATGTCAATCCAATGTGCATCCACATACAAGTTGTGCTTACTCTTGAGTACCTTTGTGTAGATACGATACTGCTGCTTGGTCCAGAACAGTTCATCTCCATGGAATTGAGCCCGAGGATCTGCATAAGGGTTGATCTTCCTCCTTGCCATGAACTCATGAGCTGGCATCTCCTCCATGGTCATAGTTGGTCCCTTGTTCTTGTTGGCGGCGGTCTTGAATCTGCGTTGAGGAGCATTGGAGCCCTCAGGCATATCACTTTGGGTGCACAGATGCTTGGACCCGGTGTCACAGCTGGGATTGGTGCGATGAACATTTGCAATGCCCAATATGAGATTATACCTCCCACGTGTCGAGACACGACTTAAAGGCATAATATCATACTGGAATGATCTCAAGAATGGTATCTTTGCACAACTCATGTAAAAGAGGGGTGAAATTACAAAAGAGTAGTTGGCTTACACTCGCCACGTCACACAATGCATTACATAAACATTCATCATCCAAATAACATCAGAGTCCGACTACAGACGAAGATCCAAATGAAAGATACCATAAATAAACAACACAAGGTCCCGATCATCCTAGTAAGAGCCCTACTGATCCTCTGGATAAGACATGTAGTATCGCCCACGTTCTTCGTCGAACTCCCAGTACAACTCTGAACCACCAGCTGTGTAGTTCTCCACGGTACCTACATCTGGTGTTGTGTAGAATCTGTGAGCCACGGAGGACTCAGCAATCCCGTTCCCGGGTAGCAAAACTATCTAAGCCCTGGGTGTGGAACAAGGCTGAAGAACAAGGTTGCAGCTGCACTAGCACTAGCTTACGTGTTTCGAGCGAGAAGAGAGGTGCCAACGATCGTCAAAGTGATCATGAAGTGATCCTATCTAAGCACGTCAAACATAGCCCCATCGTGTTCACTTCCCGAACCCCTTCGGAAAGCGACCGTCACGGTTACTCACGCTCGGAGTGTATTATGAACATGGTGTCAAGTTTTCTACAACCGGATATTAACAAATTCCCATCCGCCACATAACCGCGGGCACGGCTTTCAAAAGATCAAACCCTGCAGGGGTGTCCCAACATAGCCCATCACAAGCTCATGATCTGCGGAGCCGCAACTCCAAGGTGGGAAGACCCGAGTATTCTCGGAATCCCGTGCTCAAGATATTCCGACTAAGGTAAAACTAATCCAGCAAGACCTCCCGGCGTGCCGACACCGTGATAGTAGCCGCGCGTATCTCGTCTCAGGCCACGACCGGATGGGACAAGCTACAAGTTTTTACCAGCCCTAGGGTTCCCCAAGGTGGCCCCGCAGGTTGCCCAGTTTGGACCAACACTCATGTGGAGCACTGGCCCGGGTTGTTGATTACGAAAAGGGGTTTATAACTCCCTATGAAAGTTTTAGTTGTTAGGCAAATGTAAAACCAATGTTGGGCCTTGCTGGAAAAGCTTTAGCGCTAAGCGGGTTATCAAGGGGGGCCCATAAACCCCAACCGTGTTAGGGACACAATATCAAGGAACATAACACCGGTTTAAACGGTTCCTAGGGTGGCATGAGTGGAACAAAACACCAAGCAAGAGGCTTAGCCTTCCACCCATTACCAATATATAGATGATTTGGTTTAACAGATTATATATTGTGATATCCCAACAATAACTTCAACATGAAGCAAGATACTTCAAATCTTCTCCTGCAACTAACAATGCTATAAGAGGGGTTGAGCAAAGCTTACGTAGAAAATCAAAGGTTTGCTAGGTTGGGTGGTTAGAGAGTTTCATGGCAACAATAGGAGGCTGACAAATAGACATAGGCATCGAGGCAATAAGCTAAAGAGCGAGACATCTACCATAGACAAAGATAGTAGTGATATCTGGGTAAGGTCATCTTGCCTGTTGTTTCCACGAAGGGATCGTAAGACGGCTCGTCGTACTCAACCTCGGCAAGATCCTCGAACTCGGTCTCAGCTCCCGGCTCTACGCCACACAAGAACACAACACGACACAATATCAAACAAGGTGCAATGCACAATCAACATGATGCAAGTATGATGAGCATATGCATGTGGAAGCACTTGAGCCTAAGGAGAAGATGATGGAGAAGGCATCATCTTGGAAAACCAAGCAAGCCATTGGATAGAGGGGAAGATTTCGGTTGAAATCGATACAAAGATCGCCGGAAACGAACACACGGTTTGCAAATGGCAAGCAAAACAATATCACACAAAACTGTAGTTTACAACCACATGGCATCTTTGGAGCAAGAAATAATTATGCTACAACACTCAAACATGGAGACAAAGGGCATGGAAATGAAGTAGACATGTTACTTAACAAGCATGAACTTAGAACACACCCAAAAACCTACTGGAACACAATTAACCAAGCATGGCAAGTTGCAATAAATTTATCCAGACTTAGCCAAAATCTGGGAAGGCAAAAACATCATCACGATGCTACCTTCGGAGGCACAAAACAACAAGCATATTTACTCCACTAAGTATATAAAGATCATGGACATGTAGTAGACATAGCATACATCAAACAACTCCATTGGAGAAACTCCATAGGAGGCATGGATCAATAACAACAAGCTTCACCAAATTGATCATGCTGATAAAAAAACTGACAGGTAAATTTATAGCAACTTGAGAGCAAGAAATAAATAAGCTATAGCAGGCCATATGTGCAAGTAAGGGCATGGATGTATAGAGCATAACATGGACAACAAGGAATGATCATTTTACATATTAAAACATGCATGGATTTGAGTGAGGGATCAAGCAAACATAGCATCAGGTTAAACGGATTCCAGACTTAGCAGTTTTTTCACTAAGTATAAAACAGCAACATTGGCATGGCATGTTTACAAGCTTGTTTAAGTCACCTCAAGGCAAATCATGGAATGTGGATTGTACCACATCAAAGACCATATGATGGTGCTTCCAAAACATATTGACATGTGGCATGAAGACAAACACATCACTAGCAATGAACAAGTGAAAACAACATCTCATAATAAGTTTCGGCACTTAACAACCACATGCACTTTTGCAACAGAGATTAACATGGCAATATGACACCTAACATGAATGCTACAGCAACCATCTGGTAGAGCACTTCACAATGAACATTTTGACATATCATATGCTCCATTTGGACCAACATGCACAAAGTTATCACATCTCAAACAAGGCAACAAATTTACAAATAACATCAGTTTTAAACTTATAGCACTCTTGCAACGATGTTTAGGTCATGAAGATGAACTCAAACAAGCATGCCATAGTGGTACAAAATGAAGAGCACATCTCAACAAACATTTTGATATATTACACGCCCAAAACGGATCTACGAGTGCGAAGTTATTGCACGTTGAAGGAGGCAACAAAATTATGGAAAACTGGGGACTTAGTGGAATTTATACCTCCCGAAAGTCAACAGGATGAGGATATCCCGGGACAGAGTGGATCAGATCGGCGGAGGCGTTTGGTAGAGATCCCGGTGGATCTGATCCCACCGGGCCTGGATCGGGACGGAGGGGTCCGGCTCGCCGGAGTTGAAGGCGGTGGAGGCGGCGGCTTGCCGGAGCCGGGCCGGCAGCGAGGGGCGGCTCGGTCGGCGGCGGAGGAGGTGTCGCGGGGGCGGCGCCGGGCCGTGGCGGCGGTGGCCGACGGAAGAAGTGGCAGTGGCGGCGCTGGCCGGCGCGGGGGCGGCGAGGCGCGCCGGCGCGGGAGGCGGCGGGCGGCGAGGTGACCCGCGGCGTCGGCGGCGAAGGACCGCGTCACGGCGTCGGGAGGCAGAGCACCCGAGGCAGACGGGACGAGAGGCGGGGGCGGACGTGCGGGCCGGGCGGGCCGGCCCCGGGCCCCGCGGGCCGCGGTGGAGGGAGGAGAGAGAAGCGGGAGGCGCCGGCGACGTGGCGACCGCGGGTTGGCCAGAGGGGGCGCGCTGCTGACGTGTCGTCGCCCGGTTGGCCGGAGCGACATGGCTGGCGGCGGCGGACACGTGGCGGCGGAATGGACACGTCCGGCGCACAGAGGAGGAAGGGATCTAGGGCTTCATCCGCAAAAATGGGCGTGGAGGACATTTTTATAGGCATAGGGAGCTAGGGAGGTCCAAATGGGGTGCGGTTTTCGCCCACACGTTCGTGATTCGATGACCGAGATGATGGGAGTGGTTGTGCTGGGCTAGTGGGCTGTTGGAGGGTGGTCTTGGGCCAAAAGGAAAGGAGCTTTTAGCCCACTAGGTTAACTGTTGGAGTACCAAATGAACTCCAAACGCGATGAAACTTGACAGGCGGCCTACACGTACCAAAAAAACAACGCACGACAAGTCTCACCTCATACCGCGAACGTTACACGGCCACACACGAAAGGACTCGGGGGTGCCACGGACACGTGTGTGAGTGTCGGAACTCGAAACGGACAACGGGAAGAGACGGGCATGACCGGGTGCAAGTGACAACACGAATGCAATGCAATGCACATGATAACATGACAAGGATGAAATGCACACTCGCCACGACAAAACGAAGAAACCCGAAATGAAAGAAGAGCCCAGAATGGAATTATTGAAGTCACTGTTTTATATATAGCCATAAATGGAAGGTATCACATATGGGGCATTACAAACTCTCCTCTACTACAAAAAGATCTGGTCCCGAGATCTAGGTGTCAGGCCCAAGATGCGATTCTATCCCGATCACGTGACACTTACGTGATTGGGGCACAACCGCATTTCGGGCGCTTAGCAAGATGGATATCATTACATCGTACCATTACATACATACATGGGGGATACAACAATACATACAAGTCACATGAATACAACAACATCAATACGAGGCATCCGACTACGGATGAAAACATGAAAAGAACAACATGACATCCATCTGCTATCCCAGGCTGCCGACCAGGAACCTAACCCAAGACTGAAGAAGAAGAAGAAGAAGAAGAAGAAGAAGAAAGAACTCCAACACAACGAACATCGCTCTCACGTCAAGTCATCGGGAACCTGCACCTGCAACTGTTGTTGTAGTATCTGTGAGCCACGAGGACTAAGCATATGTATGGTGGCTAACTTACGAGTACAAGGATAAGATGAGCATCTACGCAAACGGCCGCAAACTAGTAGTGATCGCTAAAGATCCTGAACTACCTACGAGTCAACCATAACCCCACAGTGTTCTCTTCTCAAAGTGAAAAGAGACATCACGGTTACTCACACAGCTGTGTGTTTTATTTCGGATCCTTTGTCAAGTTTTCTATAACCAGACATTAACAAATTCCAATCTGCCACATAACCGCGGGCACGGGTTTCGAAAGATCATAACCCTGCAGGATTGTCCCAACTTAGCCCATCACAAGCTCTCACGATCAGCAGAAGTAATAATAATATTACCCCTTATCTTAGGAAAGGTCCGATCAGACTCGGAATTCCCGGTGCACAAGACATTTCGACAATGGTAAAACAAGTCCAGCAAGACCTCCCGGTGTGTCGACACCCTGATAGTAGCCGCGCGTATCTCGTCTCAGGCCATGACCGGATGGGTGATCCTACATGAGCCAAACCTCGAGTTTCCCCGTGGTGGCCCCGCATAACCCCCGTTTGGGACCAACACCATCAGCACTGGCCGCCCCTGCTATGTAGCAAAGAATCTCGAGGGAGCGACCCCCTATGCAATTTTAATTAATTAATTAAGTTGTTATTATGAGGCAAATTAAAACCAATGTTGGGCCTTGCTGGAGGAGTTTTATTCAAAGACGAACTGTCAAGGGGTCCCCATATACCCAACCGTGTAGGGAACGCAAAATCAAGGAACATAATGCCGGTTTATCGGCTCCTAAGGCGGCATGAGTGGAACAAAACACCGAGCAAGAGGCCAAGCCTTCCACCCATGCCCAGTATATAGGTGTGTTAATAATAATAATAGATATTGTGATATTCCCAAAGCAGCAAGTTCCAACATGGAAATATCTTTGTCTTCACCTGCAACTAACGATGCTATAAGAGGGGCTGAGCAAGCGGGTCACATAGCCAAACAATGGTTTGCTAGGAAGGTGTCAAAGGTTAGAGGTTTCATGGCAACAAGGAGAGGGGCTGACATAAAGATGGGTAGCGCGACATGTAACGATAGCATCGAGACAACTAAGCATGGCAATGATAGTAAAGGTATCCAAGGGTATGGTCATCTTGCATGAGATCCTGCAAGGAAGAAGAACGATCCATGAAGAAGACGAGGAAGAAGCCTTGAAGACGAACCACGTGTAGACAAACAAATCCTCACGATCGCAATGGAACAAGCACTAACGAGAAGAAGCAAGCAATACGATAAACACACAACACAAGAACATGACAATATGCTCAACCAAGTATGAAGCAAGACAAGTCTATATATGATGCAATACATGGCAAGGGATGAAGCACACAAGAACAACACCTAACAACAAGTTTAAATGAGGCCGGAATCAACAGATAACAAATCCGGTAAGCCCTCATATGCATAATATGAAATTAGTCCAGATCTGAACAAACCTTAAGTTCAAGTTTTTAAACAGCAGATTAACATGCACCATGATGATCTACACGAAATTCTAGTCAAGTTTCATATAAAGTTTGTTTAATTCGGAGCTACGGCCTAGAAGATATGAGCAAAACAAGACAAGCATGGCAATTATGCAAAATGCATCCAAACCTCAAGAAAACACACTCCAAACATGTAAACAACATGATATTATGATTCTATATGCAAAATCACACAAGTTTTATATAGGGCACACTCAAAACGGAGCAACGGTTCAACACATACACACGAAACAAGATACAATGCAAAGCTGAAGTTAACAGCCACATAGCCACTTTGGGGCAAGGTAAATATAAGCTACAACACTCAAACATGATAACAAGAAGCATGGATGTGAAGTAGACATGATACTTAACAATCATCAACTTAGAACACCCTCAAAAACCTACTGAAACACGATTAACCAAGCATGGCAAGTTGCAAAAAAATTATCCAGACTTAGTCAAAATCTGGGAAGGCAAAACATCAACACGATGCTGCCTTCGGAGGCACAAAACAACAAGCATATCAACTCTAACAAGTATATAAAGTGCATGGACATGTAGTTGACATATCCTACAGCAAACAACTCCATTGGAGCAACTCCATAGGAGGCATGGATCAATAGCAACAAGCTACACCAAATTGATCATGCTGATAAAAACCTGACAGGTATAATTTATAGCAACTTGAGAGCAAGAAATAAATAAGCTACAGCAGGTCATATGTGCAAGTAAGGGCATGAATGGATAGACAACAACATGGACAACAAGACATGATCATTGGCCACTCCAAAACAAGCATGGATTTGACTAGGGCATCAAGCAAACATGGCATCAGGTTATAACAGATTCCAGACTTAGCAGTTTTTTCAGTAAGTATAAAACAACAACAACAACATGGCATGTTTACAAGCTTGTTTAAGTCACCTCAAGGCATATCATGGAAAGTGGTTTACACCACAGCATAGACCATATGATTGTGCTTCTAAAACATATAGACATGTGGCATGAAGACAAACACATCAATAGCAATGAGCAAGTGAAATCAGCATCTCATAACAAGTTTCAGCACTTAACAGCCAAATGCACTTTTGCAACAGAGATTAACATGGCAATATGACACCTAACATGAATGCTACAGCAACCATCATGTAGAGCACTTCACAATGAACATTTTGACATATCATATGCTCCATTTGGATAAACATGCACAAAGTTACAAGCATCACAAGTATGCAACAAATTAACAACTAACATCAGTTTATAACAAGTAGCACTCTTGCAACAGAGATTAGGGCATCTATATGAAGTCAAACAAGCATGGAACAATGGAACAAAGTGTAGAGCATATCACCACGATCATTTTGACATATCATACACTCAATTTGGACATACACACAAATAGTTACAGTCATATGAACATAGCAACAAAATATGCAATTTCTAGGACTTAGCAGTTTTTATAAGACTTAGAAAAAAACACAACTAAGCGCAAAACACTATTAGACGCACAAGGCGCGGGATAGGTGGGGCGCTCACCTCGCGGGCCGAGGCCCACGGTGCTGGAGTAGGCTGGGCCGGCTTGGGCCTGGAGGGGAGGATGCAGCTGGGCCGCGGGGACTAGGCCGCGGCTGGGCCTATGCCAGAGCTGGGCCGGGGCGCTAGCTCAGGCCCACGAGGACGGCGGGGCGAGGCCGAGGCCCAGGCGCTGGGGCGATCGGGACGAGGCAGGGACGGTGCGGCGGCGCCCTCGCCGGAGAAAGAGGGAGGTGGGGAGCTGCGGGATCCGGTCAGGGCAGGCCCGCCGGCGGATCTGGTCGGAGGTACGGGGCGGTGATAGGAGCTCCAAGCGGCGGACGAACTCGACTCGGTGTGGCGCTCCGGCGCAAGTCCGGTGACGGGGCTGGTGGCGGTGGTCCGACGAGGCGCGGCTGGATCCGGCGAGCAGGGCAGGAGCCAGGCGGCGGAGGTGCGGCGGCCGAAGACGCGGGCGAGGCAGGCCCGGCGCGGCCCGGTGCGGCTCCGGGGCGGGCCGGATCTGGGCCCCGGCAAGGAGCGGTGAAGTGGGCACGGTAGCTGGGCCACGTGGCGCCGCGGGATTCGTCCGGGGGCGGCGGCTGGCTGAGGTGGCAGCCCCGGATTGGTCGGGGTGAGGTGGAGGGGCGCTGGACACGTCCGGCGCGAGTGGACATGTCCGGCTGCGTGGTGGGAGCGGGGCTAGGGTTGGATCAGCGAGGAATTCCGGGGGGAGACACATATTTATAGGTAGAGGGAGCTAGGAGAGTCCAAATGAGGAGCGGTTCACGGCCACGCGATCGTGATCGAACAGCCAAGAGCATGGAGGGGGTTAGAATGGGCTTGGGGGCTGTGTGAAAGGGGTGTTGGGCCAAAAGACAAAAGGCTTCCGGCGGCTTACACGGTTAACCGTTGGGCTATCGAACGAACTCCGAATGCGACGAAACTTGACAGGCAGTCTACCTATGCTATAATAAGACCACACGCCAAGTTTCACCCCATTCCGAGAACATTTTCCGGCCACTCATAAAATAAATATCCGGAGGTGCCACGGGCACGTGTGAGTGTGTCTGGGCTCAGAACAGACAAGGAGAGGACGAGGGGGTCTCGGACGGATGCAAGTTTTGAAAACATGATGATGCAACACACATGATGACATGGCAAGATGCAACACGCAAGCAGATGACATGGCAAAGACAACGAATAATTGGCTGACACCTGGCGCACCGGTCTCGGGGTGTCACACTAGGACTAGAAGAAGGAAGGATACTCGGAAGGAAGGTGATCTTCTCGTTCCCACGTAGCTTCTCGGTCGGTATGGTGTGACCACTTCACTTTCAAGAACTTGATGGACTTGTTGCGGGTTTTGCGCTCAGTTTCTTCAAGAATAACCACAGGGTGCTCACGGTAAGACAAGTCTTGTTGAAGATCAATCTCCTCGAACGGAATGGTGCGTTCAGGTGTCTTGAAGCACTTGCGGAGTTGAGACACGTGAAACACATCATGAACATTTGCAAAGTTGGAGGGAAGCTCGAGTTGGTAGGCTAGATCGCCTCTTTTGCCAAGAATCTTGAAAGGGCCCACGTATCTAGGAGCAAGCTTGCCTTTGATACTGAATCTCTAGGTGCCTTTCATAGGAGAAACACAGAGATAGACATGATCTCCAATGTCGAAAGCCAAGTCACGATGCTTGCCGTCATAGTAGCTCTTTTGACGCGATTGAGCGGCTTTGAGATTCTCACGTATGACTTTGCACATTTCTTCGGCTTCTGAGATCAAATCATTGCCAAGAAGTTGACGTTCACAAGTCTCGGACGAGTTGAGTGGGGTACGGCACTTTCCGCCATAGAGGATTTCAAACGGAGCTTTGCTGGTACTTGCTTGGAAACTGTTGTTGTAAGAGAACTCGGCAAATGGGAGGCAATCTTGCCACTTCATGCCAAAAGAGATGACACAAGCTCTGAGCATGTCTTCGAGGATCTGGTTCACTCTTTCGACTTGACCACTAGTCTGAGGGTGAAACGCAGTGCTGAAACGAATCTTGGTGCCCATGGCTGAATGAAAGGAGTCCCAGAACTTGGATGTGAACAAACTTCCACGGTCTGAGGAGATAACTTGAGGAATGCCATGTAACAACACAATTCTGGAAGTGTACAACTCTGCCAACTGAGCTGCATTGATGGATTCTTTGATGGGAAGGAAATGAGCTACTTTAGTTAGCTTGTCAATCACTATGAAGATAGCATCATTCCCCTTCTTGGACTTAGGAAACCCAGTGATGAAATCCATTTCAATGTGGTTGAATTTCCGCTCGGGAATAGGTAGAGGTTGGAGGAGACCGGCTGGACGTTGATGCTCTGCCTTCACTCTTCTGCAGACATCACATTCATTCATGAATTGGGCAATCTCCCTTTTCATTCGAGTCCACCAGTAAGATTGCTTGAGGTCTTGGTACATCTTGGAACTTCCGGGATGAATCGAGAGGAGGGGGTAATGTGCTTCGTTCATTATGAGCTTCCTAAGATCACCCTTGGGAACCACAATTCTGTCCTCAAAGAACTAGGTGTCTTTCTCATCAACGCGATAGCGCTTGTATTTGAGAGTATCCTTAGCAATACCATGTTTCACTTTCTGCACCATAGCATCACTTAGTTGGGCCTCAGGGATCTGATCTTCCAAGGTAGGAGCAACTTGAAGATTTGCAAGAAAGCCATGCGGAACCACTTGGAGGTTGAGCTTCCTGAATGATTCACACAGTTCAGGCCGGAACGGTTTGAGAAGGAGACTATTGCAATATGCCTTTCTGCTCAAGGCATCTGCAATGACATTGGCCTTGCCAGGTGTGTATTCAATGCTTGGATCATACTCTTGGATCATCTCAACCCAACGAGTATGGCGAAGGTTCATGTTAGGCTATGTGAAGATGTACTTCAAGCTCTTGTGGTCGGTGAAGATGTCCACTTTTCTGCCCAACAGAAGGTGTCTCCACATGATCAAGGCATGTACAACTGCTGCTAGCTCGAGATCATGTGTTGGGTAATTCTTCTCGTTTGGTTTCAATTGACGAGAAGTGTATGCCACAATCTTCTTGTCTTGCATGAGAACACCACCAAGTCCTTGTAGAGAAGCATCACAGAAGACTTCATAGGGCTTGGACTCATCCGGAGGAGTAAGAACCGGAGCAGAAATGAGCTTCTCTTTGAGTGTTTTGAATGCCACATCACAATCAGGAGTCCAGTTGTACTTGACATTCTTCTGCAACAGGTTGGAAAGAGGCTTGTCAATCTTGGAGAAGTTCTCAACGAACCTTCTGCAGTAGCTAGCGAGACCAAGGAAGCTTCGGAGTTGCTTAACGTTCTGCGGGGGTTCCCAGTTGACAATAGCTTCAACTTTCTCAGGGTTGATAGAAATACCCTCAGCAGAGATGATATGGCCAAGATATAAGACCTTATCCAGCCAGAATTCACATTTGGAGAACTTCGCATAGAACTTGTGTTCACGGAGCCTGTCCAGAACCAAACGGAGGTGCTTGGCATGGTCTTATTCATTCTTGGAGAATAGCAAGATGTCATCCAGATAGACGAGAACAAATTCATTGGTGTAGGGGTTGAATATGAAGTGCATCATCCTTGAGAAGGTGGGTGGAGCATTTGCGAGGCCAAAAGACATGACCGTGTATTCATAGGAGCCATAGCTTGTTCTGAATGCGGTCTTGTGAATATCCTCTTAACGGATACGAATCTGATGGTAACCCATCCGGAGATCGAGCTTCGAGAACACCTTTGCTCCTTTGAGCTCCTCGAACAATTCATTGATATTGGGGAGCGGATACTTGTTCTTTATTGTCTTCTTGTTCAATGGTTGGTAATCAACGCAAAGGCGCTCCGTGACATCTTTCTTCTTGACAAATAGAACACCACAACCCCAAGGAGAGGTACTAGGCCTGATTAGACCCATACGTTCTTGCTCATCAAGTTGTTTCTTCAGCTCCTTCAACTCATCAGGGGAAGGCTTGTACGGACGCCGACATGCTGGCTCGGTACCGGGCTCGAGTTCAATGACGAATTCAACTTGACGATGCGGAGGCATGCCTGGAAGCTCTTCAAGGAAAACATCTTCATACTCATTGACCACCGGAATCTAAGAGATGGCATTAATCTCGCCCTTGTCATTGAGAGAGAAAATCCTGATTGTGTTACCTCGTGACGCGAAGATAATCACGTCTTCGTCAGGATGTGTAAGCTTGACTTCCTTATTTGCACAATCAATGTGAGCATCATCCTTGGAAAGCCAATCCATCCCAAGAATAAGATCAATGTCGGAGTTGTCGAGAATAACCGGAGAAACCAGAAAGCGGTAATCACCCATATAAATAGATATATCCGGAGCCACCATACTAGAACTCAATCTCTTGCCAGGAGATATAACACTCAAAGTTCTTGGTAAAGCTTCGGTGCGAACATTGTGCTTGGATGCAAAAGGATGTGACATGAAGGAACATGAAGCACCCGAATCAAACAAAACTTTAGCAGGTTTAAGATTGACTGGAAGGTTACCAAGTATCACATCCGAAGAGTTCTCTGCTTGAGTTGCATTCATCAGATTCACTATTGCTGCCTTGGGGTTGTGCTTGACAATAGCAGTGCTGACAGGTGGAAGAGGCGGAAGGCGCCTTGGGTTGGGACACTTGTTAGCATAATGACCCTTCTGAGTGCACTTGTTGGAAACCACTTCTGAGAGAGGACGGTGATAAGGAGCACTTGACTTCGAAGCTTGAAAGTGATTCTTGGACTCATTGCTTGGGTTGGGTGGGTGGGAGAAGCCACGACCACCAGAATGCTTGTTGTTGTTGTTGTTGGGAGGGCGGAGCACTGGAGGAGGTGGAAGCCAAAACTTCTGCTACTTTGCGACCACTTTGGAAGAAGAGGAAGAGTTGACAACATCTCTGATCCTCTTGTTGGAAGCTTCAACCTTGAGCTGGGCTGCCTCTTGCTTAAGAGCCATGTTATAGAATTGATCAAATTCATCCGGCTCAAACAAGGTGAGATCTAGTTGGACTTCATCCTTTAGACCACCACGGAACTAATAAATCTTGCTCTTGAAATCTGGGATGTCTTGCTTGGCATAGCGGGCAAGATTTTGGAACTTGACATTGTATTGATAAACGGACATGGTGCCTTGCTTCAGGTTGCGGAATTGCTCACGCATGCCTTCAATGACACTAGTTGGGATGTGGTGAGAGCGGAAATCTTTGCAGAAGTCAGTCCACGAGATTTCACGTCCTTCTCTGGAATCTTTGTACTGTTGCCACCAATCAGCAGCTTGATCTTTGAGTTGGAAGGCGGCAAACTTGACATAATCCTCAGGTCTCACGTTACTGCACTCGAAATGCTTTTTGATGTCTGTTATCCAGTCTTCAGCATCTAGCGGATCCACACAGTAACTGAACGCCTTCACTTGGTTTGCCAGGAATTGGTTGAGAGTTGCAAAGTGAGGTTGATTGAACAAATTCCCTTGGCCTTGGTTCCCATGACCACCTTGATTTGCTTGGTTGGCTTGAGTGTTCTGCATTATTTGCATAAGCATCTGTGTGTTCTAGTTTGTCACTTGCATAATTGCTCTCCAGGCCTCAGACGGAGGAGGAGGGGAAGGAGGACGATCAGGAACTTCTTCACCCTCTGGGTTAGCATTGGGAACCTTCATAGGAGCCATCCTGAATGAGATTACAACTATTAGCCATTGATTGAAAATATATAAGCTGAATCAACGGCTAGAACTTGCAACATAAGTCTTCACAAGAACAATCGAACAAAATGAACGAATGTAATCCACAGTTTAATGGTACAAAAATCTTCTCGAGAAGCCACTTGGAAGAACAAAAGGTAAATAAAAAACAACAAGGAGCAGATAGAACAAATACAAGATAGAAGCTTTGTTCCACATGTTCGTGCTGAAAGCTCATGGAACGTGTTACAAAAGGGTTTTACAATCCCCGGATCAGCATAGCCAAGGACCCTTTAAGATGCAACTCCCGATCGGAACAACGCCCATAAAACCACTTCACTCAATGTAGAACCCCGAACTCCATATCACACATTCGTTGGAAGAATGCCTAAGAGCTACTAGATGAACCCACCTATTAATTTCCGAAAGTTTCCAGTTATGCAATCAGGTGTTGGGGATACAGGGGAAGCACCGCGCACTCAACTCTAATCCTACATCCAGTTGTATCCATCCTTCAACACATAACCAGTCATTTCCGGAAACCGTTTACCTCGGACCTTCGAAACGCATCTGCTATACAAGCTATGGCAATACTCCCGAACTACCTCCCCAGTATTGGGTGATGTGGGGGTTATCTTTCCACTAACCGCATAGAAGAATTTTCAATGTCAGCCGTCTTAAGTATTCCAGAACTGCTACGATAGATTTGTGACGACAACACCTCGGAGCTCAACTCCCCGGGACACTGCCACAACCCCTAAATGACAGCAGCCATCGAGAACAATATTCTCGTCACAAAGACATCGGAACAATCCAAACAATACTCGCGTGATCCTAAAAAATAATTTAGTGAATTTTTGAGAGTAGAATAGATAGAGTAATCGTCAGGAGTCCTCACCAGAGTGATAAGGGATGAGGAGTAAAATAAATCCTACTCTCCGATATATATATAGGACTCAAAAAAATTTCATGTGTGTGCCTAGACTCAACCATCAACGATTCGATCAATCAGTGGGGGCTCCTAGGTCGGAGAAGGCTTTGATACCAACTTGTAATGCCCAGTATGAGATTATACCTCCCACGTGTCGAGGCACGACTTAAAGGCATAATATCATACTGGAATGATCTCAAGAATGGTATCTTTGCACAACTCATGTAAAAGAGGGATGAAATTACAAAAGAGTAGTTAGCTTACACTCGCAACGTCACACAATGCATTACATAAACAATGATCATCCAAATAACATCAGAGTCCGACTACGGACGAAGATCCAAATGAAAGATACCATAAATAAACAACACAAGGTCCCGATCATCCTAGTAAGAGCCCTACTAATCCTCTGGATAAGACACATAGTATCGCCCACGTTCTTCGTCGAACTCCCAGTACAACTCTTAACCACCAGCTGTGTAGTTCTCCACGGTACCTGCATCTGGTGTTGTGTAGAATCTGTGAGCCACGGAGGACTCAGCAATCCCGTTCCCGAGTAGCAAAACTATCTAAGCCTTGGGTGTGGAACAAGGCTGAAGAACAAGGTTGCAGCTGCACTGGCACTAGCTTACGTGTTTAGAGCGAGAAGAGAGGTGCTAACAATTGTCAAAGTGATCATGAAGTGATCCTATCTAAGCACGTCAAACATAACCCCACCGTGTTCACTTCCCGAACCCCTTCGGAAAGCGACCGTCACGGTTACTCACGCTGGTAGTGTATTATGAACATGGTGTCAAGTTTTCTACAATCGGATATTAATAAATTCCCATCTGCCACATAACTACGGGCATGGCTTTCGAAAGATCAAAACCTGCAGGGGTGTCCCAACTTTGCCCATCACAAGCTCACGATCTGCGGAGGCGCAACTCCAAGGTGGGAAGACCCGAGTATTCTCGGAATCCCGTGCTCAAGATATTCCGACTAAGGTAAAACTAATCCAGCAAGACCTCCCGGCGTGCCAACACCGTGATAGTAGCCGCACGTATCTCGTCTCAGGCCACGACCGGATGGGACAAGCTATAGGTTTTTACCAGCCGTCGGGTTTCCCCAAGGTGGCCCCGCAGGTTGCCCAGTTTGGACCAACACTCATGTGGAGCACTGGCCCGGGTTGTTGATTAAGAAAAGGGGTTTATAACTCCATATGCAAGTTTTAGTTGTTAGGAAAATGTAAAACCAATATTGGGCCTTGCTGGAAAAGCTTTAGCGCTAAGCGGGTTATCAAGGGGGGCCCATAAACCCCAACCGTGTTAGGGACGCAATATCAAGGAACATAACACCGGTTTAAATGGTTCCTAGGGTGGCATGAGTGGAACAAAACACCAAGCAAGAGGCTTAGCCTTCCACCCATTACCAATATATAGATGATTTGGTTTAACAGATTATATATTGTGATATCCCAACAATAACTTCAACATGAAGCAAGAATCTTCAAATCTTCTCCTCCAACTAACAATGCTATAAGAGGGGCTGAGCGAAGCTTACGTAGCCAATCAAAGGTTTGCTAGGTTGGGTGGTTAGAGAGTTTCATGGCAATAATAGGAGGCTGATAAACAGACATAGGCATCGAGGCAATAAGCTAAAGGGCGAGACATCTAGCATAGGCAAAGATAGTAGCGATATCTAGGTAAGGTCATCTCGCATGTTGTTTCCACGGAGGGATCGTAAGACGGCTCCTCGTACTCAACCTCGGCAAGATCCTCGAACTTGGTCTCGGCTCCCGGCTCTACGCCACACAAGAACACAACACGGCACAATATCAAACAAGGTGCAATGCACAATCAACATGATGCAAGTATGATGAGCGCATGCATGTGGAAGCACTTGAGCCTAAGGAGAAGATGATGGAGAAGGCATCATCTTGGAAAACCAAGCAAGCCACTGGATAGAGGGGAAGATTTCGGTTGAAATCGATATAAAGATCGCCGGAAACGGACACACGGTTTGCAAATGGCAAGCAAAAAAATATCACACAAAACTGTAGTTTACAGCCACATGGCATCTTTGGAGCAAGAAATAATTATGCTACAACACTCAAACATGGAGACAAAGGGCATGGACATGAAGTAGACATGTTACTTAACGAGCATGAACTTAGAACACACCCGAAAACCTACTGGAACACAATTAACCAAGCATGGAAAGTTGCAATAAATTTATCCAGACTTAGCCAAAATCTGGGAAGGCAAAAACATCATCACGATGCTGCCTTCGGAGGCACAAAACAACATGCATATCAACTCCACTAAGTATATAAAGATCATGGACATGTAGTAGACATAGCATACATCAAACAACTCCATTGGAGAAACTCCATAGTAGGCATGGATCAATAACAACAAGCTTCACCAAATTGATCATGCTGATAAAAAAACCTGACAGGTAAATTTATAGCAACTTGAGTGCAAGTAAGGACATGGATGTATAGATCATAACATGGACAACAAGGAATGATCATTTGACATACTAAAACATGCATGGATTTGATTGAGGCATCAAGCAAACATAGCATTAGGTTAAACAGATTCCAGATTTAGCAGTTTTTTCACTAAGTATAAAACAACAACATTGGCATGGCATATTTACAAGCTTGTTTAAGTCACCTCAAGGCAAATCATGGAAACTGGATTGCACCATAGCAAAGACCATATGATGGTGCTTCTAAAACATATTGACATGTGGCATGAAGACAAACACATCACTAGCAATGAACAAGTGAAAACAACATCTCATAATAAGTTTCAGCACTTAACAGCCATATGCACTTTTGCAACAGAGATTAACATGGCAATATGACACCTAACATGAATGCTACAGCAACCATCATGTAGAGCACTTCACAATGAACATTTTGACATATCATATGCTCCTTTGGACCAACATGCACAAAGTTATCACATCTCAAACATGGCAACAAATTTACAAATAACAGCACTCTTGCAACGATGTTTAGGTCATCAAGATGAACTCAAACAAGCATGCCACAGTGGAACAAAATGAAGATCACATCTCAATGAACATTTTGATATATTACACGCCCAAAACGGATCTACGAGCGCGAAGTTATTGCACGTTGAAGGAGGCAACAAAATTACGGAAAACTGGGGACTTAGTGGAATTTATACCTCCCGAAAGTCAACGGGATGAGGATATCCCAGGACGGAGTGGATCGGTTGGCGGAGACGTTTGGTTGAGATCCCGGTGGATCTGATCCCATCGGGCCTAGATCGGGACGGAGGGGTCCGGCTCGCCGGAGTTGAAGGCGGTGGCGGCGGCGGCTTGCCGGAGCCAGGCTGGCGGCGAGGGGCGGCTCGGTCGGCGGCGGAGGAGGTGGCGCGGGGGCGGCGCCGGGCCGTGGCGGCGGCTGGCGGAAGAAGTGGCAGCGACGGCGCCGGCTGGCGCGGCGGCGGCGAGGCGCGCTGGCGCGGGAGGCGGCGGGCGGCGAGGTGACCCGCGGCCCCAGCGGAGAGCGACCGCGTCGCGGCGGTGGGAGGCGGAGCGCCCGAGGCAGACGGGGCAAGAAGCGGAGGCGGACGTGCGGGTCAGGCGGGCCGGCCCCGGGCCCTGCGGGCCGCGGTGGAGGGAGGAGAGAGAAGCGGGAGGCGCCGGCGATGTGGCGACCGCGGGTTGGCCGGAGGGGGCGCGCTGCTGATGTGTCGTCGCCCGGTTGGCCGGAGCGACATAGCTGGCGGTGGTGGACACGTCCGGCGGCAGAATGGACACGTCCGGCGCACAAAGAAGGGAGGGAGCTAGGGTTTCGTCCGCAAAAATGGACGTGGGGGACGTTTTTATAGGCATAGGGTACTAGGGAGGTCCAAATGGGGTGCGGTTTTCGCCCACACGTTCGTGATCCGACGACCGAGATGATGGGAGTGGTTGTGCTGGGTTAGTGGGCTGTTGGAGGGTGGTCTTGGGACAAAAGAAAAGGAGCTTTTAGCCCACTAGGTTAACCGTTGGAGTACCAAACGAACTCCAAACGCGATGAAACTTGACAGGCGGCCTACACGTACCAAAACAACAACGCACGACAAGTCTCACCTCATACCGGGAAAGTTACACGGCCACACACGAAAGAAGGACTCGGGGGTGCCACGGACACGTCTATGAGTGTCGGAACTCGAAACGGACAACGGGAAGAGACGGGCATGGTCGGGTGCAAGTGACAACACGAATGCAATGCAATGCACATGATAACATGACAAGGATGAAATGCACACACGCCACGACAAAACGAAGAAACCCGAAATGGAAGAAGAGACCAGAATGGAATTGTTGAAGTCACCGTTTCATATATAGCCATAAATGGAAGGTATCACATATGGGGCGTTACAACATTGGAACCGGAGCCACCACCTAAGACACAAGGACAAGAACACGATGGAAACACAAAGAGAATCAATGCTAAAGCCACAAAAGGCATACGAAACATGTAGAAAGGATAATATGTATGCGCTACGAAGAAGATATGAATCAAGCGGTAGTACTGCTTGATGAAAGCGGATGTAAATTTTTAGTGCCGCTTAGGAGGCGGTAGTACCGCTTGGAAGAGTTGCGGTAGTACCGCTCAGAACGCGGTACTAAAAATTTACATCCGCGATCATCACAGTAGTACCGCTCCGTAGGGCGGTAGTACCATTACGCGACAAAGCGGTAGTACCGCGGTCAGCCAGCGGTAGTACCGCTCGGGTCAGATCTGAAAACGGATCTAGACAAGAACGCGTAGAACGGCGAACGGTACTACGGCTGATCATAGCAACTTAGTAGCAGCATACTTACTAGCATTTCTATTGCATAACAACTCTCCTACATCCTAATCTTCCATGGATAAGGACAAGAAGAACACAAGAACAACAAGCATCGCCCCAAAACCTAAAAACAACAACCGGGCAAAAAGAGGAGGGGATTTGGGGAGAAACCTTCATCCATGGCAAGAGGTCGAGGTGGGGATCGATCCCACCGGTCGGAATGCGAGGAGAGCGGCCGAGGGAGGAGATCCGGCGAGGTCCTCCGGCGGCGTTCTTGAGGGAGAGAGAGAAACGACGTGGGGGGGACGAGATGAATGGGTATGGGGGAGTTAGAACTCCCCCTGCCCGCTTATAACCCCCAGCCGTTCGAACAAGTGCGGTAGTACTGCGGTCATCGCGGTAGTACCGCCCGGGCGGAAGTACCGCACTCGGAGCGGTAGTACCGCTCTACCAGCGGCAGTAAAAAATTAATGCCGTGCTGGTTGCGGTAATACCATATTTTCTCTTGCGGTAGTACTGTGACTACTCACGGTAGTACCGCTCCCCAAGGAGATGCGAGTTTCGACAAGAGGCTTGAGCAAAGCAAAATGCGCACACGCAAGGCAAACGGAAAGAGAGACAACACACAACTGAAACAACACACAAGACACTCCTACAAGAAGGAGGTCGGTGGCCGAAGCCACCTATGTTTGAGTTATTTGGTATGGCACCGCAAAGAACTATCCTTGGGCCCATGACCAACACTCGTCTTGAAGCACTTATACTATCTAACATGGCAAATGACAAAGACTTGATCGATTTATGCATAATGGGGGGGAAGAGTTCATTGAGAGAAAAATACTCCCCCTATGTCCATGCCTACATCTAGGCAAGATAACTATATTGAGTGGGAGGTGTGTGCAAGGTTTCAAGCCACATTGCTCAAATCTATGATATTTAGTTCGTGCCTTACCTAGCGAAATCTTGCTTCATCCAACGGCTTCGTAAAGATATCTGCAAGGTTATCATGAGTGTTGACATAGTGAAGCTCGATTTCTCCTTGCCGGATATGATCCCGGATGAAGTGATACCGAATCTCTATATGCTTCGTCTTGAAATGTTGCACTAGGTTGAGAGAAATCTTGATGGCACTTTCATTGTCACACCAAAGAGGCACTTTGTCACAAGTGACACCGTAATCCTTTAAAGTTTGCCTCATCCATAGAAGTTGAGCACAACAACTGCCAGCTGCCACATACTCTGCTTCGGTGGACAAGGGAGACACACAACTTTGCTTTTTGGAAGACCAACTTACCAGAGAGCAACCAAGGAATTGGCACCCTCCAGAAGTGGACTTCCTATCCACTTTGTCTCCCGCCCAGTCCGAATCAGAGAAACCTACAAGGTTGAAGTTTGCTCCTCTTGGGTACCATAAGCCAAAGTTTGGGGTATGAGCCAAATATCGAAAGATTCGCTTGACTGCCACAAAGTGACTTTCCTTAGGTGAGGCTTGAAACCGTGCACAGATTCCCACACTCAACATAAAAGCCGGTCTAGATGCACAAAGGTAAAGTAAGGAACCAATCATAGAACGATATAACTTTTGATCCACCGCTTTACCATTGGGATCGATGTCAAGTTGGCACTTGGTTGGCATTGGAGTAGTAGCCGGCTTGACATCACTTAGATTAAACCTCTTGAGCATGTCTTCAGTATACTTGGATTGTTTGATAAAGATTCCTTCTCTTCTTTGCTTGATCTCAAACCCAAGGAAGTACTTCAACTCTCCCATCATGGACATCTCAAAATGTGTGGTCATGAGTGCGGCGAACTCATCATTGAAAGATTTGTTAGGTGAACCAAAGATAATATCATCAACATATAGTTGGCAGACAAACAACTCCCCTTTGACCTTCTTAGTAAAAAGAGTGGGGTCGATTTTCCCAATTTCAAACCCACGATCTTGTAACAACTCGGTAAGATGCTCATACCACACACGTGGGGTTTATTTAAGGCCATAGAGTGCCTTATCGAGTTGATACACGTGATTGGGGAACTTAGGATCCTCAAACCCCGGGGGTTGTTTGACATACACCAACTCATTAATAGGACCATTAAGAAATGCACTTTTCACATCCATTTGTTGCAACTTAAAATTTTGCTGAGAAGCATAGGCAAGCAACAAACAGATAGATTCAAGGCGAGCAACAGGGGCAAAGGTTTCACCGTAGTAGATACCCTTGACTTGGGAGTAGCCTTGAGCCACCAGACGCGCCTTGTTGCGAATGATAATGCCATGAGCGTCCTGCTTGTTCTTAAAGATCCACTTGGTCCCAATGACATTATGGTTCCCCTTCGGCCTTGGCACCAGACGCCACACATTGTTACGCTCGAAGTTGTGGAGTTCTTCATGCATGGCATTAAGCCAATCAGGGTCTTCGAGCGCCTCATAGACCTTTTGAGGTTCAAAACAAGAGACAAAAGCATGATCAGAACAATAGTTTGCTAATTGTCTACGAGTGCTTACCCCCTTTGTGATGCTTCCAAGAATATTCTCCATGTGATGTTCTCTAGAAGCGAGCCTGGAGGCAATTTTTGCAGCACGATGCTCCAATTGCTCTTCAAGTGATAATTGAGGAGCACTGAGTTGGTCATCTTGAGCGACGTCAAGAGCTTGATCTTGATCTTGAGCTTCCTCTTGATCTTGATCTTGCTCAGAGGAGAGAACTTGGCCTTGTGCATCATTTGGTGTCTCCCCACCATCTTGTGATTGATCTTACACTTGGCCTTGTTCATCCGGATGAGGGCCTTCACTTTGTTCTTCAGAAGCATCTGGGTCTTGGGTTGATGATGGTTCCACTTGTGTGGAACATTGTCCTTCTCCTTCAGCCACAAGGGGTTCCTCAATGGGTAGGATATATCCAACACCCATTCTTCTTATGGCTTGAGGAGGAATTTGATCACCTACATCACAAGTACCACTTTGCTCCACTTGGGATCCGTTATTCTCATCAAACTCTACGTTACACGTCTCCTCAATGAGTCCATTGGACTTGTTGAGGACACGGTAAGCATGAGAGTTTGTAGCATAACCAACAAATATGCCCTCATGAGCTCTAGACTCAAATTTATACAAACAAGCACCTTTCTTGAGGATGAAACACTTACACCCGAACACCCGGAAGTACTTGAGATTGGGCTTGTTACCGGTAAGAATCTCATATGGAGTCTTGTTCAAACCTTTGCGGAGATAGAGCCGATTGGATGCATGACACGCGGTGTTGATGGCTTCGGCCCAAAAGTTGTATGGAGATTTGAATTCCGCCATCATGGTCCTTGCCGCGTTCATCAATGTCCGGTTCTTTCTCTCTGCTACACCATTTAGTTGAGGGGTATAAGGTGCGGCATATGGATGTTTGATCCCCTCATCACTAAGAAACTCATCCAAGGTGTAGTTCTTGAACTCGGTGCCGTTGTCACTTCGGATCATAAAAATCTTTGCTTCATGTTGTCGTTGAGCTTCATTTGCAAAGTTGATGACGGTTTGTTGGGTCTCACTCTTCTTCTTGAAGAAGTATACCCAGGTGTATCTTGAATAATCATCCACAATCACCAAGCAATACTTTCTGCCTCCAAGACTATCAAAGGATGGAGGCCCAAAGAGATCCATGTGAAGGAGCTCTAATGGTCTTCTTGAGTAGATGATAGTCGTTGGAGGGTGAGCCGTCTCATGTAGCTTTCCTTCAATACAAGCACTACGAGCACGATCTTTGGCAAAGCTAACATTTGTTAGTCCACGGACATGGTCCCCCTTGAGAAGACTTTGCAAAGATCTCATATTGACATGGGCTAACCGGCGATGCCAAAGCCATCCCACATCAACTTTAGCCATTAGGCATGTCGCGGTCTTAGTGGGTTGCTCCGAGAAGTTAACCACATAGAGACCGTTCTCGACATGTCCAACATAGGCTACTTTAAGAGTCTTGCTCCACAAGAGGGCCACGGTATCAATATCAAAGAATGTAGCAAAGCCCATGATGCAAGTTGGCGAATAGAAAGTAAGTTATATGCAAGGGACTGAACAAGCAAGACTTTCTCGATCGTGAGATCATGAGAAACAACAACCTTGCCAAGCCCCAATACCTTAGAAGATGAAGCATCACCCCATTCGACGTTGGTGGCCATGGATGAACATAGATGCACGTC
Source organism: Secale cereale (assembly GCA_902687465.1). Taxonomy (NCBI): domain Eukaryota; kingdom Viridiplantae; phylum Streptophyta; class Magnoliopsida; order Poales; family Poaceae; genus Secale; species Secale cereale. The sequence continues at coordinate 244,180,753 of LR738711.1, forward strand.
CACCACCAAGTCTTTGCTTCCGGTCATATGATTTGTGGCTCCACTATCGAGCAACCATGATCCCCCACCGGAAGCAAACTCCTACAAGAGATCAATGCTTGGATTTAGGTACCCATTTGGTAATGGGTCCTTTGAGGTTAGTAACAAGGGTCTTAGGAAACCAAATAGACCATTCAATGTACTCATAAGAAGAACCAACAAATTTAGCAAAGACATGACCATCACTAGCACGACATAAAACATAAGAAGGATTAAAGTCGCCGGCCATGTTTGATGGAATGGTGGGGTTTTTCTTGACTCCACCACCCTTCACATTGTTCTTCTTATTTGATGCACCCTCTCCCTCTTTCACAAAGGTTTGTTGGAGAGGGGGAGGTAGCTTGTTCTTGTCAGTCTTCTTCTTCTTGGGCTTGGGAGCAAACCCAATTCCTACCTTTGCCACAACCTCCTTTTGATTACTCAAAAGATTGTTGAGGTTCTTATCACCTTGTATACATGTCACAAGGCCTTTCTCAAGTTGCTTCTTCAGCTTGGCATTTTCTTCAACAAGATGCACATGCTCGCAACATGGGTTAGTAGCATTTGCATTATCAATCAACACCATGAGGGGAAAGATAGCTTTTTCCTTGGTTAGCGAAACTTGGAGTTGATCATGAGACTTCTTGAGAGAAGCATGCATACCTTTCAAGGCCTTGTGAGCCTTGTCAAGTGTATCAAACTCCTCCTTGAGTCTAGCATGGTCAACCCCAAGTTTTGCCTTCTCGGAATTAAGCATACGAGAGACAACTAAAGCATGATCGAGATCTTTCTTTAATTTAGCATGATCATCGTTGTGTGGCTCCTCTAGAGCCAAACGAATACCACACTCTTCCTCTAGAGCATTAGAGAGATCCGATATCTCATCGGCATAGTCTCGACTATGTCCTTCCATTTTAGCAATGGTCTCCTCGTGAGCCTCGATCATGTCATTGGCCTCACCGAGTTATTCCAAGAGAGCAACAAAATGCTTCTTGGGTTTGCCCTTGAGTTTGCTCATAAACAACTCAAATTCATTCTCTTCCTCCTTTGCTCCCTCACTCTCATCAATACAATCCATCAATGAATGATTAGAGATGATGGTAGTGTTGATGTTTGGAGTTACCTTGTTGGTGGCCTTAGCCATGAGACACTTGGCGGTGATGTTCTCATTTGGTGAGTCGAAGAGAGATGAGCGTGGAGTAGTAGCAATAGCAATTGTGGCCATGGTGACCATCTCATCATCTTCATCATTATCATCATCCTCAACATATTCTTCTTGGGCCACCAACCCTTTAGGAGGTGTCAGGGATATGACTAGCAGGTATGAACCGGCTAGTGTAAACCGGCTTAGTTATATTATACTTGGTTGTAATATTTAGTAAAGGCTACGGCCCATAAAATCTTAGGGCCCATGTATAGAATTATGGTTTGTAAACCGCCAAGCGATGTAACTTGAGAGATAAGGAAGAAAGGACAGAGACCGAGGCGGACACAAGTATGAGCCGGCCTCGGGACTCTGTAAACCGGACCAGGCGTCACCTCTATATAAAGGGACGACCCGGCGACGGTTCAGGGACAAGCAAGAATCAACCCGTCGAGACTACAGGCAAGCGATCCGCTCCCTGTAAACCGACGCCCAAGCAATACCAAACCAACTAGACGTAGGCTTTTACCTTCATCGAAGGGGCCGAACTAGTATAAACTCTCTGTGTCCTTTGTGTGCTATGAACCCCTTCAAGCTAACCCGTGCGATGGTTCCATCATCAAGTCCGCTAAACCGGACATCTGCCGTGCTAATTCCACGACAGTTGGCGCCCACCGTGGGGCCTCCGCACGATGGTTTCGAGTTCTTGAAGGGCAGCTTTGAAGGGCTCAAGGGTTACGCGGTCGGCCGGATGACCAAGAGTCGCCGCGGCCGGATCTACATCGATGACGCGGGTTGGGGACCGGAGGCCGATTCAATCGAATACGGGTACCGGGTCCCCTTCGGTGGCATCCAAGTCTTCATCGGCAAAATCGGCGAACCGGGACCTGAGCCGGACATCTTCCCCAACATCGTCGAGCCGACTCAGCGTGCGAGATCGGCCCGGATTCAGCCCGCCATGAAGCACGTGTTCATTGGAGCAATCCACGGAGTTCGAACCGAGGACGGATCGGAATCCGATGGTGCAACAGTTGTCTACTCCGACGATGAATCTTCATCCGGAGAAACTGAGTCTCTGTATCAGTTGCAGGACGGCCGGTCTGAGGGCGAGTCCGATGGAAACAGTATTCCGGACCCCTTCGGCCCGCCAAACCGGGTGGCTGTCTTTATGGCCGGTTCACAGCCCCAAGTGAATGGAACAACAGCAGAAGCTGGTGTAGGGGGGAGCGGCCCGGCCCTCTCACCTACTGAAATTCTATCCACCTTGATCGAGGAGTTCATAGCTAAAGCGGTGGAAACAGTAGCTCCAGCAGACAAGGCGCATCATGATGCAGAGCTCCTTCAGTTGAAAGGCCGGATTGATCAATTAAAGGAGGATCTGAAGACAGAGAGGGCAATGACAGCGGTGAGACAAGCAGAGCTGAATGATCAGGCTTTTCGCCTAAGGATGGAGCAAGCTTCTATGGAAGGAGTAAGGGGACGAAAGTACCAATCTCGTCTGCCGCCATTTTATGAAGCAACGAATCTGTTCAGGACACCTGGGGCTGGGACTAGTAATAATCCGGCTTCAAACCGGAGGGCACCCCCAGCCAGGGAGGAGCCGGTTCAGCAGCCCACCACAGAGCAGGATCGTCGGATCACGTCGGCACCTTACGTTCCCACCCCTCCGGGTCATTATTCAAACCCTTTGGATAACATCGCTGCAGCTGCTGCACGTTTGGCCGCTTTACCCGTGGAGGAGACGTCTCCGGTGGCATTGGAGGCGCGCAGGGTCAAGGAGCTGCTTAATACGGCGTTAATACAGCAGCAAGCATACTCTCATAGCAGGGAAAGGCTACATTCAACACCACGTCCCAGCCGGAGTTACGCTAGGCATTGGGAGGAACCAGAAGTATCTAGCAGTGAACGCAGGCGGCATCAGCGCAGACAGGATAATCCGGCAGGCGCAGCCGCACCAGCTCCGGATATAAACCGGGTTCGGTCAGGAGCCCGGGAGGAGGTTCGTCAAACGACACCGGTTCATACGGCCACAGCAGAAACAGGAGTTACGACGAGTTCTTTTGGGGTGCAATGTCTTATCCCCGCTTTACGGGGTGTCAAGCTGCCTAAAGATTTTAAGGGGCCCCGCAAGGTACCTAATTACACAGCAGATTTAGCTCCAGAAGCTTGGGTTGAAAGTTATGAGATGGCCATGGAGATGCTGGACGTGGATGAATCGGCTTGTGCAAAGTATTTTACTATGATGCTTGAGGGTACGGCCCGGACTTGGCTGAAGGGTTTACTCCCGAACTCTATCGGATCATGGGGGGAACTGCGCAGCCAGTTTATCAAAAACTTCAAGGATACATGCAAGCAACCGATGTCAGTGGTGGATCTAGCAGCTTGTGTGCAAGGAGAGCAGGAGTCTACGGCTGCTTGGGTACGGAGAGTAGCGGAGATCTTGCATTCTTCGAATAGTATCAATCCTAGTACGGCGATAGTGACTTTGGAAAACAATTGCCGGTTTGAATCTTTAAAGTTAAAGCTCGGACGGCTTAAAATGGATTGTAATGATATGGGAACTCTCATGAGTGCCTTGGTAAAATATGGGGACTCTGATAATACCAAGTATCCAGAAGCTGAAGGAGACAAGGCGGGGAAGGTTAGCAAGTCTGGTAAACCGGCGCAAGTTAATCCGGCTACTACGAGTTTTTTGGGCAAACGGAAGGCAGAAGGTGGCTCTGACTTCGTGGCCAACACTCAAGTTCAAGGGGACTTTCAGCATAGCATGGGAAACCCACCTCCACAAACCGGCGGAGGGACTCTTAGCTGGGACCAAGAGTTAGATCAGCCTTGTCCGAAGCATGGCACGAGAAATCGACCGGCAAAGCACACCATAAGAGAGTGCATGCCCCTTATGAAAGCAATGGCGAGCCGCTTTAATCCTCATGACAGGCCTCCAAATGGCAGTTCAGGTCCTGGGTTTTATGGTCCGGGTCATCAGGGGAGCAGCTCCGGATCAGGATATAGGAGCAATAATAATGGTTATCAAAACCGGGCCGGTAATCAAAACAATCAAGGGAATTACAATAACCAAGGCAGTCAGCAGCATGGCCAAGGTGGTTACAATAACCAAAGCAATCAACAGCAGGGCCAAGGGAATTACAATACTCAGGGGAATCAACAGCGTCAGCAACAGCAGCCGCAATCCGGGTATCAAAGTAATCCGAAGGAATTGAGCAGTGGGCAATATCATGTCTTCACCACAAGTCTGTGTAAGTGAGATCAGAAGGTTTTGAAGCGGGCTGTTAACGCAGTTGAACCGGCAACACCGCAATTTCTGCGCTGGTCAGAGCAGGCCATTGTGTGGAGTAGAGAAGACCACCCGATGCGGGTGGATAATCCGGGCCATTTAGCCTTGGTGGTGGCACCCCAGGTGGGAGGTTACAAGTTCACTAAGGTTCTCATGGACGGTGGTAGCAGTATCAATATCTTGTACTATGAGACTTTCCGTCGTATGGGTCTGACGGATAAGAAGTTAAGGCAATCAAACACAGTGCTTCATGGAGTGGTCCCAGGTAAGTCGGCTTATCCGGTTGGAAAGATTGACTTGGAAGTTACTTTTGGGAATGAGCATGATTCCAGGTCGGAGATGATAACTTTCGAAGTCGTCAAAATCAAAAGCCCTTATCACGCTCTGTTTGGAAGGACGGTTTATGCTAAGTTTATGGCTAGGCCATGTTATGTTTATTTGCAGCTTAAAATGCCGGGTCATAAGGGCACGATCACGGTTCATGGAAGTCGCAAGATAGCAGTGGAATGTGAAGAGGGAGATGCAGCCTATGCAGAAGCAGTATGTGCCACGGAAGAGTTGAAATTTTATAAGGATAATGTTGATCCGGCAGATATGACTCCGCTGAAGAAGCCAACTACAGAGCATGATCCGGCTTTAAAATTTAAATCAGCAGAGGAGACCAAGCAAGTTGATTTCGTGCCTGGAGATTCGTCTAAGCAGTTCACTATCAGCGCTAACCTTGATCCCAAATAGGAAAGCGCGCTCATCGAGTTCATCCGTGAGAACCGGGATATCTTTGCATGGAAACCTTCTGACATGCCAGGTATACCGAGGGAACTCGCTGAGCACAGCCTTAACATTGATCCGAAATATAAACCAGTTAAACAATACTTGCGCCGCTTCAACGAAGAGAGGCACAAGGCTATAGGAGAAGAAGTGGCCAGGCTTTTGGCCGCAGGATTCATAGCGGAAGTTTTTCATCCGGAGTGGTTGGCTAATCCGGTGTTGGTGCTAAAGAAGAATGGGAAGTGGAGAATGTGTGTGGACTACACAGACCTCAACAAGGCTTGCCCAACTGATCCTTTTGCTCTCCCTCGCATTGATCAAATCATCGATGCCACAGCGGGATGTGAGCGGCTAAGCTTTTTGGATGCGTATTCAGGGTATCACCAGATCAAGATGGCAGTTAAAGACCAAGAGAAGACAGCTTTCATAACCCCTTTTGGTGCTTTTTGCTATGTGTCTATGCCTTTTGGACTAAAGAGTGCTCAAGCAACTTATCAGCGTTGCGTTCAGAATTGTCTGAAAGGGCAGATAGGGAGGAATGTTCATGCCTACATGGATGACATCGTGGTTAAATCGAGGAAAGAGGAGACAATGATAGAGGACCTTAAGGAGACTTTTGATAATCTTCGAGCTTATAAGATGATGCTTAATCCGGAGAAGTGTGCATTTGGTGTTCCGGCAGGTAAACTACTGGGATTCTTGGTCTCAAACAGAGGAATAGAAGCCAATCCAGAGAAAATCAAGGCCATCACATCTTTGACTAAACCGGTTTAGATCAACGATGTTCAGCGTATCGCTGGCCGGATCACAGCATTAAGCCGGTTCATCAGCCGTTTGGGAGAGAAGGCGATCCCGCTTTACCAGATGCTGAGGAAAACAGACCGGTTTATATGGAGTGATGAGGCAAACGCAGTGTTTGAGGATCTGAAACGGCAATTGGCAAAGCCACCGGTCCTAGCTGCCCCTGTTGACAAGGAGTCGTTGTTGTTATACGTCGCTGCCAATGCACGGGCAGTCAGCGTCTCAATCGTGGTCGAGCGTAAGGAAGCAGGGAAGGAATACCTGGTTCAACGCCCGGTTTACTACGTGAGTGAAGTACTCATTGAATCCAAGCAGAGGTACCCTCATTGGCAGAAGTTGGTATATGGTGTGTTTATGGCAAACCGGAAGTTGAAGCACTATTTCCAAGGTCATCCAATAACTGTGGTTAGTTCAGCACCGTTGGGGGACATAATCCAGAACAGGGAGGCTACAGGTAGAGTGGCGAAGTGGGCCATAGAGCTCATCCCACATGAGTTGAAGTATGTGCCACGCACCGCTATAAAATCTCAGGCATTGGTGGATTTCATCAATGATTGGACAGAGTTGCAAACTCCTGAGGAGAAGCCGGATCTTACTTACTGGACGATTCACTTTGACGGTTCAAGACAATTGGAGGGCTCGGGGGCTGGAGTTGTCTTAACTTCCCCCCGAGGTGATAAATTTTGTTACGTCCTCCGCCTATTGTTTCCTTGTACTAATAATGCAGCTGAATATGAAGCATTACTTCATGGCTTGCGGCTGGCAAAGGAGATGAACTTGAGCCGGGTTAAGTGCTTTGGCGACTCAGATTTGGTGGCACAGCAAGTTTCCGGCAAGTGGGATTCAAGAGATCCCCTCATGGCAGCTTATAGACGAGATGTTGAAGCAGTCGCATGATACTTCAAAGGATATCAGGTGGATCATATAGACCGGCGAAGGAACGAAGTGGCTGACGCTCTAAGCCGGCTGGGTTCTCAACGTAAACCGGTGCCACCAAACACTTTTTTGGATGAATTGCACAGCCCTTCGGTTCAGATACCATCGGAGGAAGACCTAGTTGTTCCTGATCCGGAGGCACAGTTAGTTGCAGCGCTTTATGTTATTCCAGATTGGACGCTACCTTATTTGGCATATCTGAGCCGAGGAGAGTTACCGAACGATGAAGAAGAAGCACGACAGATAATCCGGCGTTCTAAGTCCATGACGATTGCAAACGGAGAGCTTCATCATCGCAGTACTTCTGGAGTATTTCAGCGGTGTGTGTCAGCTGAGGAAGGTTGTGAGATTCTTCGCGAGATCCATGAAGGGGATTGTGGTCATCACGCCGGTTCAAAATCATTGGTGGCTAAAGCATTCCGGCATGGTTTCTATTGGTTAACTGCTCATGCAGATGCGGCAGATCTGGTCCGGAAGTGTGATGCTTGTCAGAAATTTTCGAGGCGTGCTCTGGTTCCGGCGCAGGAGCTCTGGATGATACCAATAACTTGGCCGTTTACGACTTGGGGGCTTGATATGGTTGGACCCTTCAAGCGATCCCAAGATCAGAAAACTCATCTACTAGTATCAGTAGATAAGTTTACAAAGTGGGTTGAAGCAGAGCCTATAAGCAAATGTGATGCGGCAACGGCAGTCAAATTCATCAAAAAAGTAATTTTCCGGTTTGGCTTACCACACAGCATCATCACAGACAATGGCACCAATTTATCTCAGGGTGAGATGGAAGAATTCTGTCAACGAGAACATATTCGCTTGGACGTGTCTTCTGTGGCCCACCCCCAATCCAATGGTCAAGCTGAAAGGGCAAATCAGGAGATTTTGCGAGGTATCAAACCCCGGCTTATGACACCTTTGCAGAGAACCCCAGGATGTTGGGTTGAGGAGTTGCCATCTGTTCTTTGGAGTACCAGCACTACACCAAACCGGTCTACAGGTTACAGACCTTTCTTCATGGTCTATGGTGCTGAAGCAGTCCTTCCAAGCGATATACGTCATGATTCACCAAGGGTAACGACTTATGTTGAAGCAGCCAACGAGAGAGCAAGGCAAGACAGTTTAGACCGGCTGGATGAAGAGCGTGATATAGCTGCGGCACGATCTGCAATTTATCAACAAGACTTACGCAGATATCATAACCGCCGGATCAAAACAAGGACGTTCCAGGAGGGCGACTTGGTACTCCGGCACATCCAAGATCAAACAGATATGCACAAGCTATCCCCACCTTGGGAAGGGCCCTTTGTGGTCAGTAAGAATCTACACAATGGTTCATATTACTTGGTGGACGTTCGAGAACACAAGGACTCACGGACATCAGAAGAGGAGACAAAGAGGCCATGGAACATCGCCCATTTACGGCCATACTATACTTGAGCTACGAGCTCCACTGTATCCTATGTATATATTATGATTAATGAATAAACCGGCACCCTCGGTAAACCGGGGGCTCAGCCCTTTTTCCACATACAAATATCTTGTGAGGACAACCACGCAAGTTTTTATCAGATATTATATTTCAACATATTGGCCGGTTTAAAGTTGATTTTTTGCAGAGTATACACAGAAGCAATAAAACTCTCTAAAGAACATGAGATCATATCCGGTTCAAAGAGAGGACGCTTCAATATTTACCCATAGGTTCGAGGAACCATGGAGGCCCTCTGGACAGTCGGGTTCACCCGCATTCAGTGATTGGCTAAAATTCTTATGGACAGTCGATTTACCCACAGGTTCGAGGAACCATGGAGGCCCTCTGAAAAGATGGATAATCCACATTCAGTGATTGGTTTATATTTACCCACAGGTTCGAGGAACCATGGAGGCCCTCTAAAAAGATGGATAATCCACATTCAGTGATTGGTTTATATTTACCCACAGGTTCGAGGAACCATGGAGGCCCTCTGAAAAGATGGATAATCCACATTCAGTGCTTGGCTAGGCCCTCTGGAAAGATGGATAATCCACATTCAGTGATTGGCTCAATTCTTTATTTGCGGTTCTATCGGCCCTCTGAAAAGATG
>LR738711.1:244194504-244216744 GCA_902687465.1 Secale cereale
GGGGTGAAGCCTCGAGATATGTGGTCAAAGAAAACAATAACCTCCCCTTGCCTAGGAGTAGGAGGGCATTCATTTCCTGGAGCCCGCCACTTCAAAACGGATCGAGGACCTAAAGTACCAATTTCAGCAATTTTGACCAAGTCTTCTTCCGTGATGATGGAAGGGACCCAATCACAAGAGACAAACTGCTTGGCCATGGCAATGGAAGGACAAGTACTGAAAAAGATAAAGTGCCAAAAACGGATTATGCGGGTACAGCAGTATAAACCTGAAGATATCTACGAAAGTTACGCAACGGTTTAAACAGAGGACTAATGATATGGTTAAACCGGCAATAACAAGGAGCTATGTCATTACCGGTTCACGACAGCAAAAGAGGAACAGCTAAACCGTTACGTTCAACTTCAAAAAAATTATAGGAACAGGGCATAACAGTATAAACCGGAGTATACCTAATGGATCTACAAAGGAGAAGAAACAGTTTCTTTGTAAACAGCTAAAGTGGAACAGATCTGGGCGCGCAAAGAAAAGAAAAATAAAGTGCAAGAAAATACGGGAAGAAACACAAGGGTCTTATGCGGAGCAGATGAATCTACAGGATAAGTATAAGTGGCGAGATCTAAAGCAAATACTAGTGGAAGATCTATTTAAACTGGGCATAAAGGTCAAAAAAATTCTACGAAGCGAGCGTTTAAGAGGAACAAGATGAAGCTTTCGTTGAAAGCCCTAATGGCGGAGGAACAGGGAAGAACCCTAGAGGATGCAGATCTATAACGAGGAAGAAAAGACGTACCTGAACAATGGAGGACAGCGGCGGAGTTCTCTGGTCAAATCAGGTTGATGCAGCGGCCAGGGAGGTCTTGACTTGGCGAGGCAACGGCGGCGCTTCAAGCTCGGGCGTCAATGGCGTCTGGAAGCTCGGGCGGCAGACGGAGGAAGAAGAGGCGAGAAGAAGAAAGAACGAAGGGGGACAGCGGCATTTATAAGGGAAGGACAGATGTGAAACGACAGGTGCGGGATTCGAGGGGGCAAGGATCGGATAAAGATCCCTTTGACGCCTCGATTTTCGGGATAACCATTAAACAAAGCTACAGTACAGCTCGCAGCGTTAAATGCGGAGATGATGTCACGGTCAGATTCAATGATTCTCGAAGATGACGTCAGAGCCGGTTTACAAAAATGAGAAGACACAGAAGAAAATTATGCAAGACAAGGGAGATTGATATGAACAAGTTCAAATCATTCTGGGGCCTAATGTCAGGGATATGACTAGCAGGTATGAACCGGCTAGTGTAAACCGGCTTAGTTATATTATACTTGGTTGTAATATTTAGTAAAGGCTACGGCCCATAAAATCTTAGGGCCCATGTATAGAATTATGGTTTGTAAACCGCCAAGCGATGTAACTTGAGAGATAAGGAAGAAAGGACAGAGACCGAGGCGGACACAAGTATGAGCCGGCCTCGGGACTCTGTAAACCGGACCAGGCGTCACCTCTATATAAAGGGACGACCCGGCGACGGTTCAGGGACAAGCAAGAATCAACCCGTCGAGACTACAGGCAAGCGATCCGATCCCTGTAAACCGACGCCCAAGCAATACCAAACCAACTAGACGTAGGCTTTTACCTTCATCGAAGGGGCCGAACTAGTATAAACTCTCTGTGTCCTTTGTGTGCTATGAACCCCTTCAAGCTAACCCGTGTGATGGTTCCATCATCAAGTCCGCTAAACCGGACATCTGCCGTGCTAATTCCACGACAGGAGGGGTCTTCTTGTTGAAGTTGTTCTTGTTGGGATAAGACTTGGCCTTGTCCTTCCGGATAAGCTTGCCTCCAAAGTCTTCTCTTTTCTCATATGGGCAATCTACAACAAAGTGGCTTACATTTCCACAGTTGAAGCATGTCCTCACTCGTTGCTTGCCCTTGTTGCCACTTGAGTTGTTCTTGTTGAAGTTGGGCCTTAAATTCTTCTTGTTGCCCCAAAATTGCCGCGAAGCAAGAGCCATGTGCTCATGATAGGCATATTTGGTGTCCTCGGGGCAACACTCATCGTCATCCTCCTCCTCCTCTTCTTCCACACAAGCATTGGCCTTCAAGGAAAGGTTAGGCTTCTTTGACCATTGAGCTCTTAAAACCGCATTGTCGGCGGTCTTGTCCAAGATCCTCATGGCAACGAACTCATCCAACACTTCATTTGATGACAAAGTGTGGAAGTCTGATCTTTGGCGAATGACGGAGGACATGGCCTTGTGGTAAGGCATCATGGCCTTGAGAAACTTGCGCTTGACCCAATTATCATCCGTGTCCTTGCTCCCATGATCCCGAAGAGAAACCGCAAGAGTGGTTAATCTCCGATAAAGTTCACGAGGATCTTCATCTTCGATCATAGCAAACTCATCGGCTTCATCTTGCACAACTTAATAGTTGGAGCGTTGAATGCTTGCGCTCCCCATGTACATGGAGCCAACATGCTCCCAAGCTTCCTTGGCCACGGTGAAGGGTCGAAGATGTGCAATGTCTTCAGGGGGAATATCATCTTGAAGTATGCAAAGAACGGACTCGTTGAATTGATGATCCGCAGCTTCTCTTGGAGTTAAGTTGTCGGGATCACGTGGGTAAAAACCTTTCTCAATGATTCTCCAAAGATTAGTAGAACAATGATTTAAATGACGTCTAAAGCGGAACATCCAAGTAGCAAAATCAGAATTTTTCACAAATTTAGGAGGAGGGCCAACGGAATTTAAATGCGGAGTAGGAACGGGTCCTCCATAGTGGATAGGAGGAGCAGAGTGGGCAAAAATCCCACTCCCATTCTTAGTAACCGGGACTTGCTCACTACTAGCTTCTCCCTTGTCAGGAATAGCCTCCGACACGTTGGTAGCGGGACGAATCACTTCCAACGGTGTGGTGGATAATTTGAGTCCCTCTAGTAATTCTTTAAACATGCCTTTGACCTCGGTCGTTAGTGATTCTTTCAATGTGTCCATAGCCATATTTAACTCCTCACGAGAGACCGAGGCTCCCCCATCGGACGTAGGCAAGGACGGAGTTCCACCGGAATGTTCCTCCGTCTCGACTACGTTGTCAACCATACTCTTTGGACGGTAAAATCCTTAAAAAGAGACGAGGCTCTGATACTAATTGAAAGGATCTATATGGTTGACTGGAGGGGGGTGAATAGGCAACTAACAATTTTTAGCTTTTCTTAACCAATTTAAATTAAGCAACAAAGTTGTCTAGATAAGCAACTAGGATGACAACTACTAGGAAGCAAAGATAACAACCTCACAAGCAAGCTACCTAAGATGAACAAATAAAGCTTGCACAAGTAAAGGAAAGAAATAACCACAAGTGGAGCCGGTGGAGACGAGGATGTGTTACCGAAGTCCCTTGCCTTTGAGGGGAAGTACGTCTCCGTTGGAGTGGTGTGGAGGAAAATGCTCCCCAAGAAGCCACTAGAGCCACCGTATTCTCCTCACGCCCTCACACAATGCAAGGTGCCGTGATTCCACTAGTGGTGCCCTTGAAGGCGGCAACCGAACCTTTACAAACAAGGTTGGGGCTATCTCCACAACCGAATTGGAGGCTCCCAACGACACCACGAAGCTTCACCACAATGGAATATGGCTCCGAGGTGACCTCAACCATCTAGGGTGCTCAAACACCCAAGAGTAACAAGATCCGCAAGGGATTAGTGGGGGGAATCAAATATCTCTTGGTGGAAGTCTACATCGATGCCTTCTCAAGCAATCCCGAGGAAATCAACAAGTTTGATTGGCTAGGGAGAGAGATCGGGCTGAAATGGAGCTTTGAGCAACAATGGAGCTTTGGGGAGGAAGAGGTAAGTCTTCTTGGAGAAGAAGACTCCCTATATATAGTGGGAGAACAAATCCAACTGTTATCCCACATTTCTGCCCGTAGAGCGCGGTACTATCGCACGTATGTTGCGGTACTACCGCTCGGTCCAGCGGTACTACCGCTCTGGATGCGGTACTACCGCTGGTGTAGTACTTGCCAGGACTAGCCCTGTTGCGTTGAAGCAACGGGCGGTAGTACTGCCTGAGCGGTACTACCATACGTCCCTACAGTACTACCGCAAGGCAGGGCTAGACAGGCCGAGGAGAAGTGCGGACTAAATAAAATACATCCGCAGAAATACGGTCGTAGCAAAAACACGACACGGTACTACCGCTTGACCCAAGCAGTACTACCGCATAGGATGCGGAAGTAAAAAATTACTTCCACACCTACTACCGTACTAGTTACGACGCTGGGCCAGCCACACGGTACTATCGTGCTCATGCTACGGTACTACTTCTCTGTGCGGTACTACCGCGGTCCTAAGGCGGTACTACCGTGTGGCTGTGCGGTACTACCGCTCACTCTGAGCGGTACTACCGCATGCCAGGCAGTTGTAGTAGCCACTGTTTTGTACTGACGAGGAAAACAGCCGGAGCTCGAGAGAAGCAAAGGAAAGGTGGTGCGAATGAGTAGACGTTTACGTGTTGATTCCACCCAAACCTTTTCGAAGCGGACCCCCTCTTAATAGTACGGCTTTCCTATGACTCAATTCCACCGAAAAAGAAACAAAAGGAAACATTGTCTTCCATAAGATCCGAGGGGTACTTAATCGTCTTGTGCCTAGGTGATATATATCTGAAAAAGCTTATTGCACACAATTAGTCCGCAAATGCATTGTCATCAATCACCAAAACTACTTAGGGAGAAATATGCCCTTACATCTACGTACCCTCATAGACCGAAAGTGGAAGCGTCTAGTGACGCGGTTGATATAGTCGACCGTCTTCATGATCCAACCGATCCAAGCACTGAACGTATGGCATCTCCGCGTTCAGCACGCGTTCAGCTCGATGATGTCCCATGAGCTCTTGATTCAGTTGAGCTTCACGGGAGAGTTTCGTCAGCACGACGGCGTGGTGACTGAGATGATGAAGCTACCAACGCAGGGCTTCGCCTATGCACTGCAAAGATATGACCGAGGCGTGTTTCTGTGGAGGGGGGCATCGCACACGGCTAAAACAATTTTGCTTGTGTGTCCTTGGGTGCCCCATGCCCCCGTATATAAAGGAGCAAGGGGGAGGGCCGACCGGCCCTATAGGGCGCGCCAGGAGTAGGATTCCTACTCCTAGTAGGAGTAGGAATCCCCTTTCCTATTCCTACTAGGAGGAGGAAAGGAAGAAGAAGAGGAGAAGGAAGGAGAGGGGCGCCCCCCCCCCCACTCCTAGACCAACTAGGATTCCCTAGGAGGGGCGTGGTCAGCCCTAGTGGGCTGCCTCTCTCTTTCCCTCATGGCCCACTATGGCCCATACTCCCCCGGGGGGGTTTCGGTAACCCCCTCCGGCACTCTGGTTTTATTCGATAACACCCGGAACACTTCCGGTGTCCGAATATAGTCGTCCAATATATCAATCTTTATGTCTCACACATTCCGAGACTCCTCGTCATGTCCGTGATCTCATCGGGGACTCTGAACTAACTTCGGTACATCACAACTCATAAACTCATAATACCGATCGTCATCGAACGTTAACCGTGCAGACCCTACGGGTTCGAGAACTATGTAGACATGACCGAGAATCATCTCCGGTCAATAACCAATAGCGGAACCTGGATGGTCATATTGGCTACTACATATTCTACGAAGATCTCTATCGGTCAAACCGCATAACAACATACGTTGTTCCCTTTGTCATCAATATGTTACTTTCCCGAGATTTGATCGTCGGTATCATCATACCTAGTTCAATCTCATCACCGGCAAGTCTCTTTAGTCGTTCTGTAATACATCATCTCGTGACTAACTCATTAGTCGTTTGCTTGCAAGGCTTATTACAATGTGTATTACCGAGAGGGCCTAGAGATACCTCTCCGACACTCAGAGTGACAAATCCTATTCTCGATCTATGCCAACACCACAAACACCTTTGGAGACACCTGTAGAGCACCTTTATAATCACCCAGTTACATTGTGACATTTGATAGCACACAAGGTGTTCCTCCGGTATTTGGGAGTTGCATAATGTCATAGTTAGAGGAACATGTATAAGTCATGAAGAAAGCAGTAGCAGTAAAACTAAACGATCAAGTTGCTAAGCTAACGGATGGGTCTTGTCCATCCCATCATTCTCCTAATGATGTGATCTCATTCATCAAATGACAACACATGTCTATGGTTAAGAAACATAACCATCTTTGATTAACGAGCTAGTCTAGTAGAGGCATACTAGGGACACTCTGTTTTGTCTATGTATTCACACATGTACTTAGTTTCCAGTTAATACAATTCTAGCATGAAAAAAAGACATTTATTATGATATATAAGGAAATATAAATAACAACTTTATTATTGCCTCTAGGGCATATTTCCTTCAGTTAGTCACAGGATCTTGTATTACAGAACGAGTAAAGAGACTTGGTGGTAACGATATTGAACTAGGTATGGAGATACCGACGATCGAATCTCGGGAACGTAACATACCGATAGACAAAGGGAACTACATACAGGATTGACTGAATCCTTGACATCGAGGTTCGACCGATAAGATCTTCGTAGAATATGTGGGAACCAATATGGGCATCCAGGTCCCGCTATTGGTTATTGACCGTAGAGATGTCTCGGTCATGTCTGCATAGTTCTCGAACCCGCACGGTCTACACACTTAACGTTTGGTGATGATATAAGTATAGTTGAGTCATTATGGTGGTTACCGAAGGTTGTTCGGAGTCCTAGGTGAGATCCCGGACGTGACGAGGAACTCTGGATTGGAGTACGGAAGGGTATTGGAGTACGGAAGTGTTCCGAGGGTACCGGGTGATGACCAACATGACCGAAAAGGGTTTCGGGAGGCCCCGACAAGTGTTGGGGGCCTCATGGGCCAAGGGGAGGGAGCACACCAGCCCAATAAGGGGTTGTGTGCCCCAAGCCCCCTTCCCACGTTGCTTGAGAAGGTGGGGCGCCTCCCTAGGGTTTCCTCCACTTGCCTTGGGGGCCAAGGCACCTAGGGGGAGGCGCCCAAACCCATATAGGGTTTCCCCTTTCTTGGCCGCCACTCCTAGATTGGATCTAGGGGTGGCCCCTCCTCCTCCCTTCCCCCTATATATAGAACGATGTAGAGAGGGCAGCCGCACCCATAAGCATATATATACGTGCCACCGTGCTGCTCCTCCTCTTCCTCATAGGCATCTTCTTCTGCATAGTGCTTAGCGAAGCTCTACTGAGATTTCTCCACCATCACCGCCACCACGCTGTCGTGCCGCCGGAGGACTCGAGCTACTACTTCACCATCGCTCGCTGGATCGAGGAGGTGAAGGTGTCATCAAGCCGTACGTGTGTTGTACGCGGAGGTGTCGTCCATTCGGCACTAGATCGAAGTTCGCGGGACGGATCGTGATTGGATCGCGAAGACGTTCGACTACATCAATCGCGTTTCTTAACGCCTCCGCTTAGCGATCTACAAGGGTATGTAGATCCAATCTCTCCTCTCGTAGATGGTCATATCCTAGATTGGATATTGGGTGTTCGTAGATTTTTTTTTTATTTTCCATGAAGCATTCCCCAACAAGGCCGGCATATCCTGCTATCCCGTGCATCCACGCCCCCACGTCCAATTCCAAGAGCCTCATGAGAGAGCCCGTTGTGGAGAGTGCAATGATGGGGGACACAACAGAAGAACGTGCAGCAAACGGAGTGGGCCGCGAGGAAGGTGGGAGAGGAGTAAGTGGCCACATTTGTGAGGAAGAATCAAGAGGAGTTTGAAGAGAAATTGAAGGAAAAAAGAAAGAATGACACTTGAGTAGGTGGCGAAGAATATGAGGGTTAAGATCGACAAGGAGAGGAGGGGTGCGCAATGGCAAAAGGATTTTGAAGAGAAATGTAGGAGGCTTTGGGTTTTGGAGGATGCAAAGAAAGAGAGGGAGAATAAGCTTTGCATCGAGGGTGTGGTCCATGAGGCTCATTGTATAAGGAAATGGGAGGAATATGGAGAAGAAAGGAAGAAGAAGAAGGGAAAGGGGTGTTTCTCGACACACTAGAGCAATGTGTTTCTCATCATGTTGTGAACTATGACATGCACTCCTATATATGTCTTTTATTTCAAACCTTGTCGACTCGTACACTATGGTCTTTGAACCTTGACATGCACTCCTCTATGTGCCTTTTGTATTAAACCTTGTCGTCTAGTACACCATGATCTTTGAATTATCATCTACTTGTTATATGTCTATTTAGAACAGTAAGTTATTTGTATTGTCTTAATTTTGTCTCCCAAAACATGGCTGATTTCAATGCCTTGTAGAACAAACACAGTGCAGCGCCTAACAGTAATGTTCCCCAATGTTTACAACTAATTAAACACAATAAGAGTCGCGTAAGGAGCGACCCCTCGTACTATCCACCTGTCCTAATTTTACGGTGTCCAACAAAGAAAGAAAACGAAGATGGGTAAAAAAGGCCAGGGAGTCAGAGTGTGGATGATCTGCACACGGGGGCATCTGCACTCGCTTTTCAAAAATGCACTTTTTACGCGTTTTGTAATGTTCAAAAATTCAAAAAAAAATATGCATACATGTTGGCGAAGGTATGTCCACGGCACAAAGTTTTGTGTAAAAAAGTATTTTTGTTTTGTCTCAGTAAAAAGACAAATTTTACTGCTTCTAAATAGCGTTTCACGACACAAATTTTTGTCTTTTTTGCACAGGCTACAAAAAAGTTATTTTTCTGTGAAACTTTCTGCACACACATAGAATATGAAGATGTCCGCGCACAACTTTTTTCAGAATTTTTTGACATTGCAAAATGTGTTTTCCAAAGTGGGTTCATATGTACTCGGGTTCATCCATGCACTTCTCCGGGGAGTCACCCTTGCTCCACCGCCTCCACCACTGGCTCCTCGCTGTAGTACCAACAGCGGCCCGAACACCAGCTCCTCCACCCCTCCCTTTCTTCCCCGAGTACGGCAGCGTAAGGACGGTCGCGACGCGCCGACGAGCACGGTGGGACCACCTTCGTCGGATCTCTCAATTTGCCAGACCCAGGTCGACGTTGCGGCCGCTGTCCATGGTGAGGAAGAGGAATGGCCGCATCTGGAAGTGAGGAGGGGAGCAGGAGGTGGTCCTCCCAGTGCTCACATCCTCGTCGTCGACCTTACCCACCCGAACGACCAACCACACAGGACCAATCCATGGTTTGGTTCACATCACCCTCTTTCATTTTTTATACTCTGATCTTCAGAAATCTTGTCAAGATATGTCCTTGATCGCTAGAAAAGAGACAAATTTTGAATGGTTTGATCTATATGCATAAGCAGAATCTGCTGCACAGGTGAGTATTGGAATGCTCGCTCAAGGTATTTAATTTTTGCTTTATATTTCTTACTAGCCATTGAGAGTCTGGTTCTTGCTGGATTACCAGGGACATCTAATGTGAAAAGATTTAGTTTGTATTGCAATTGACACCCATGTGACTCGGAGACGGGTCAGGGGCAACCTCTAATTTGATTGTTAATTAGTACTCCCTCTGTCCGAAAATACTTGTCATCAAAATGGGCAAAAGGGGGTGTATCTAGAACTAAAATACATCTAGATACATCCCCTTTTATTCATTTTGATGACAAGTATTTCCGGATGGAGGGAGTACAAACGAAGTTCTCTACTTGTTGGCTAGCAGTCAATTTGATCTATGATCTTGAAAAACTAAGAGCCACATGTTGTGTAAAGTGATGTAGCCATACAAGTACTATTATCATTTTGATTGCTTTCCATATATGCTGTTGCAAATTTACTGATCTGAATTTGCAATTGCAGGTACAATCCACGTATTCAGGTCAGAAGGATAGATCAGCTTAAAAGGCTCGGACATCTTGAATAGAGTGATTTAATGCTCAATCTACTTATATTTGATGCATTCTAAGTGCAAAGTAATTCAAATATATTCTTTTCCAGGTTGAGTTCATTTTTGATGGGTGGGACTTACATGTCATTGTTGGCTAATTATTGTGTTATTTCATCAGAAATCTGCACCATGCTTTATTGTGTACTTCTGCTAATGTTGTGGAGGCGGCTTGTTATTAAGAACATAGTGATGTCAAAGTCAAATGTATCGGTATGACAATTGAGACGTAAGGGCCATTCAACATCTGTCCATGCTTCTTTGATACTCCCTCCATCCGAAAATACTTGTCATCAAAATTGACAAAAAGGGATGTATCTACAACTAAAATACATCTAGATGCATCACCTTTTATTCATTTTGATGACAAGTATTTTCGGACGGAGGGAGTACATTTGAAATTTTCTGTGACTTTTCCATGAAACATCTAACTGGTCTTTTTATTCCAAGAGACCTGATTATTGCCTCGGGCCTCATCTGTGGCAAATGCTATCTTATGGATGTACCTGCTTACAAATTAGTGTTCAGAGTACATACGAGGATGTTGCACGTGACACAAACAGAGGCAGTGGCTAACGCCACACGCCGATGCAGGCCCGGAGCACCACTCGGGAAGCTCGGGGTCGTTGTCGACTGGGAGTAGTAGAAGGCGGTGCGAGGCGACGCGGAGTAGATCAACGACAATTGTGTCGGGTTTGGTGTACAGGAGCTGACGGCAGGAAGCGAGTTCATAGCGTCTTTTGCTGCTTCGTCATCGCTCTCCGCTGACGCTCTGTGTGGTTGTTTGTCAGAGTCCCTGGGTGTGCATGGGGGTGTTTATTGCTACGGCTCAATCCACGAGTCGCCGGATTCAGCTGGCATGATGCACCTGCTGGAGAAGCTGGCGTTGTAGGACACGGCGCACTAGGAGGTGGAGGCCCCGGGGGGCAACGTTGGCGCCTCCGCGTCCAGGTAGCAGATTGTGTGGAGCTATGACACGGTCAAGGCGTACATATCGTAGGCCGTCGAGGTGCTCCTCGACAGCGTCCGCAACTAGCTCTTCCTCCAGGACGAAGTCGACCGGTAGGTGCGGAATTTCATCAATGCATTACACAGTCCCTCTCTCTCACACACAAATTATGATTGAGTATCTTGTTTGTTGTGCGCTGATTGTGGTCATTGATTAAATTTGTAGCTTGTCAGCTGGCCCTTACTCGAGAAGAGGTTCAGGAGGTGCAGAAGATCCCTGAGAAGTTTCTTCAGGAAGTACTTAACCTTGTTGGATACGAGGGGATGATCGTGAACCCGCTGATAGCTCCTGAGGAGGCTCTTGGGATCATCAATGCCGATATCATTCAGAAGTTCTATCATGTACTGCTTCTGACATTTGAACTCAACATTCCTCATTAACATGGCTTGCTGCTTGGTTGCTTGCAGTTAGATAGTTTTTGGTAGAATGTCCATTTACATAGAGTGAACACATCTCAAAAGCATTACACGCTAGCAGCATGCTTGTCACCGTGGAGCATCCTTGCACAGTTTGGTCATTTTCTTTCTATACTTTCAGTTCTCCGTGGATGTAGTTGCGACAGATTCTAGATATTGACAATTTGACATTCTAATATTCTCTTGGTCAGCGCTAAAATGCAGAAGTAATTCTATTTATAACCACATAATATACTAGGATTGGTTTGTATGCGTCTGATCAAGTGCCAGCAACAACTCGAGTTGTTAAATTGTAATGGATTGCTCTAATTTTACAGCTTTATGTACAAACTGTGGCGAAGCTTTATGTAATTTACCCTAAACCTGGCTCAGCTGCGAATCACTATGTTCTTTGCAGTGAGCTTCTTATATTCAGCCATCCCTCTCCTCGCCTCTTCATCCATCCGTCCTTCTCAGCTCATCCATTGCTTTGCTCCGCTTGTTGGGTGCCATGGAGGTGAGCTTCGCTGCGTTTGACGGCAGTGTTCTTTCCTTTTCGCGCTTCTGTTGCTCACGTACTTATTGTTCTTATGTGTTATCTGTTGTCGGGTACTCATGGAGTGAGCGCGCAGGTTCTGGCATTCATTGATCAGCCGTGATGTTCATCTTTCTGTCCTCCTGGCTCTCTTCCCTCCGTCGTCAAGGTGTGTTTCGTCCTGTGTTCTTGTGTATCCATGAGAGCTTGCATGCTGTTTTTTGATTCGTATCTGTGTCAGTGGATTGACGCTCGTCATGTGTTCATTCTTATGCTTGGTCCGTATGGTACCCTGAGATTTTCGTTTATTTTCTTAGAAATCGCACGAGGGAAGAAGTGTTGGACTAGATTATAAATAGTTAAATGGGGATAATCTCGATTTCAATGAATAGCAACTGCAGCCTCTAGAGAAGCTAAATAGGTATGACTTATGTTTTGCTGAAATTCTTTCAGGAAGGGTTGTTAGGAAAATTAGTGAGCTTAGTTCTGTGCAACTAGGAAACAATGTTTTGTACTCATAAATTTGTATTCAGCGCAGACAAAGAATTATTTGTAGATTTAACAAAAGGGATCCTTAATTCTTTGAGTACAGGTTCAGAAAGACAACAAGAAAAGATATCATTTGCACTTGCGCAAAACACATGGACAACTTGATTCAGTGTTGCAATCATCTAACAATGCCAACTGTTTTTTACCGCCAGAAATTGGGATCTTCCTGCAATTGAAAGGGCTGGTCCATGTTATTTCTCTAGGATGATTATATGCTTTTTGCTGGTAATTGTAGTGATAGTTACTGATTAAAATATGCTTTCATAAGGTGACAAACTAAACATTATTGCTTGTTATTGCTTGATGAGGACAGTTGACAAACTGACTATTATTGCTTGATGAGGACACGAGGTTACTCGTGTTCTAATTGTCCAAAGCTAACATGTCGCAGTGCATATCTCTTCGACAATGATAATCGAATGCATACATACATATGTATATCTTTAGTTGTCCTTTTGTACTTTTTGTTTGGACAATCCTCTGCCCATTTATTCATTGTGGTACTTTAGTTTCTTAGTAGCTATCTTACTGTTACTTTCCATGTGTATTCTCTAGCAGAATTAAACTGTTTTTGTGAAGCTATTTCATCTTAATAGCCTCCCTAAACTATTTGCAGGATGGGGGAGTATTAATTTCAAAGTGAAATGTTACTATGCAGAGTAATATTTACTATTTTCCTAACTTTGTCACTCGGTGGAAAATAGTGTCTACAACATGTTTGTGTCCATATATGTTTATCCATTTAAAATCGTACTTGGGTATCTCAAAGACTCAAATTAGATCATTTCATTGAAACTGAAGGATGGTCGATTTGCTTGGGAGTAAATACTGTAGGGTAATGCACTTTTTTTATATTGAGTTGTTTCTTGAACAAAGTTCCTTGAATGAGGAAGAGTTTATGTTGCAGGGAACGAATCAGATCTTCTGGTGACCACACATTCATTCAAACCAGTAGACCCAAACTTATTTTTATCTCCCTTCCATAGCTCCATTCTTGATTTGGCTCACCTCCATCTAGCTTACTCTTTTGGGTTCCTGTAGGTTCGTTGTGGGGCAGTGAAGAACTAAAATAGCCAAAGAGAACATTAGGAGGTGATGCTAGAAGCTTGTTTGTGTGCTACCTGCTGTTGTGATTCGGAGGAATTTGCATGTTCTCACTGAATGGAAAAAAGAGGCACTATGGTAAGAGTTGACTAAATGTAGAGTTTTGAATCTCTTATCAAATAGCAATGAGTTCTTTTCCTGAGAGTGATTCATCAGTGCTAAAGTTGCTCCGCATATTAGTAAAAGATGTTGTATTTTAATTAGAAGATATAATTTCTTTACTGAACCAGTGAACGATCAATGTTGAATCAACTTTGAATATTTCGTGAAAATTCATTGAATCACTTGGCTGAATCATTATACCAGCTATAATAATTATTACAATATAAATATAAATAGGAGAGTAGAAGAGGCGCCTCCCACCTGACACCGCCCCAACTTTTTCCCAGGAGACGCCCGCCCCAACCACTATCAAACCCAACAAGGGAGAGTAGAAGGGCTTATCCTGGCAACATCCACGTCGGATTAGCTACAAGACAAAGAGGTTTACTGAGAAAGGGATTGGCCAGCGAAGAGAGAAAGGGATTGGCCCATAGTCCCCGTCCTCCTATTCCTCTCCCTCTCCCTTGTTGACGCCGCCGCCACCGGCGACCTCCCTGCAGCCGCCGCCATCAGGCATGCCCTCCCCAACGGCTGACTATCCGACCCCTTTTCTCCTCCCCTTAGCTTCTCCTCATCATCAGCGACCTCTCCTCCCCCTCGCACCAGATCTAGCAGCAGGTCGAACAGGGCAGAGCGGAGCAGGGATGGGAGGAGACGGCGGCGGCGGCGTCCTCCTCGTCCATCGGCGCGCGACACCTATCATAGCCCCGTCGGCTCCATCGAAATGCTAGACCTAGGTCGCGTGGCTGCTGTCTCAGGCGAGAAGATGAGTGGTTGCCTTATGAAGCGGGGAGGGGGAGTAGCCAACCATGCTCAAGGCCGTCTGCGGCGGCTAGAAATCAAAGCTCAGTGCGCGGCGGCCCTCTCTCCTTCTCATCCTCTCTCTCTCGCTCGAGCGAAAGTTGCGGACATATTGGCGGTGGTGGCAATCACATCTGGGCGCGGCGCGGACAACAGACGCAACTGAGGACGCAACGTGGGCGTGCTTCCGTAATGTCATGGATTGCGTGCTGCCGGAGGCGTGCGTGTGTGCTAGCTATGTGGTGCGTGTGTGTTGTGCTTGCGCTGGTGTGCGTGGTTGAGTGCCTGTTCGGTGTAGCCACTCCTAATTAACTACTCCCTCCGTCCCGAAATACTTGTCGGAGAAATGGATGTATCTAGTCGTATTTTAGTAATAGATACATCCATTTTTATCAATTTCTTCGACAAGTATTTCGGGACGGAGGGAGTAGCATATTGACTTGAATTTGACCGGGGATCAAATAAGGATCAGAGAAATCAAGTCAGTAGCAGCAGTGTCTAAATGAGAGCGGGTGATCCCTTGGACACACTGCTCATGCCTTCGGGTACGGTGGGGGATCAGTACTACTCCACACAATGGTTTCTGTCTAATTGAAGGATCAAGCCGGCCTAGAGCTTGCATGGCTTTAGTGGCTGACACATGCTGCATTGCATTTTTGATCTTTTGATTGATTTTTTCCTGCAGCAGTAAAAATGGACAAGGCGACTGGGAAGTCAGTGTCTATATATCCCTTCTCTTCTTGATTTTCTCTCCAAAATCTGGGGTAATTTGTTTACTAAATCACATATGTTCTGAATTCTAAGCTTCTAAAGACCTAATTGTAGCTGTACTCGTGCTAGATCTCAGTATATACAAAATTGTACAACTTGTTTGTGATTATGTTCTTGCTTTGCCCACAGAAAACATTAAATAAGAAATACTCCCTTCGTCTGAAAATACTTGTCATAAAAATAGACAAAAAAGGATGTATCTAGAAGTAAAATACGTCTAGATACATCCTCTTTTATTCATTTTGATGACAAGTATTTCCGGACGGAGGGATTACATGTTTGTGATGGATGCCTCAGTCCTATGTATGTGTTTAAGTGCTTGTCAATTGTCATGGCTGTTAATTATTCCAGTCTGTTTCATTGGCAGCATAGGACTCATGGCGACTACTATGTTGCAAATGATATATTAGATTCTTATAAGCTTAGTTTTCTCAATTTCCATGCTTTAATAATGGATGCTACATTTTTCAAAGTATAATAAAGATTTGGAATTATTATTTGCAATTCTTACACAAGGACGTCATCAAAGCAAGTTTTCCTCATTTAAAGATTTCTTCAGCTCAAAATGTTACTGTGCTACTATGTCTTTTTGAATTGAAAAGTTTCTAGATCGCAAGTTTTCCTTACTTAAATATTTCTTTAGCTCAAAATGGTACTATACTACGATGTCTTTTCTAACTGAAAAGTTTCCAAATCGCTAAGGATTGTCCACTTTTTTGTTTAGAGAACTGGGCGTTCAGACCTCTTTGGTGCCGGCTAGATGGGCTTGCTGGTATTTTATAGCCTGATCATAAGCAGATTTGTCTTCAAGTAAAGCTAAATGTGAGCCACACCAACTTCCTTTAGTTCTTGAGAAATTTGTTGGTGTCCTTTGGATTAACAATCTGCCACAATGCTCATGGATCTTGCATTCACTCTCTAAAATGCATGTGTATGTTTCTCCAAGTTGTCTTTGGATCCTCCCTATTGGAGATTTGTTACTTTGTGTGTTAAACAAACCAAGGCAATGCCAAATACACACATGTGCTTTCTCTATGTTTCTCAAATATTTGCTCTAAAATACATATACGCCTTCTAGAATGTTACGCTATAGATACATGTATCCTCTTCTCTCATTGATTCAGATCTAATGTGGAGATTATTTCTGTTGTTACGACTATGTTTTGTTTTCATGGATAAACTGGTAAGCCCACTCATCTTTGCCGCTGAAGCTTGAGACTTATGAATCAACATCTTATCGAACTATCGGGGTTCCTTTGTTTTTGGATGCATGATCGGAGGACGAACCCATCATACTCGCGGCACATGTCACTGGTGTACACACCGGTGACGGCCAAAAAGGTGATGGAGCTTTTTTCTTCATTTCGGCACTTTGCTTCTTAAATGTGGGGATTTGTTGGATTAAGGCCCCGTTCGAAAGTTGTCCAGCTTCTTCAAATCCTCAACTCCGCCTCCACGCGCCCACTTCCAGCTTCTCGGGCGGAGCTGAAAGCGTTCGGGACGTTGGGTCAACTCCTCCCATGGTCTACCAGCAGGCATGCATGTCGAGGGTGACAGGAGGCATCGGGACAAGAGAGGGAGGCTGCAATGAAGCTTGGCCAGACCCAGGAACGGCTTCTCAGGCATGCATCTTGCGGGAGGCTTGACGGACCAGGTCCTATGGCCGTCGGCGGCGACCGACAGAGGAAGGGACGATGGCAGATGCGGGAGATGAATCCGTGGGGATGGACGGGCGGCGACTGCGAGCGGAGATGGACGGAGTCCGGCCGGACGCGGCGGATATGCAGGGGCGGCGAAAACTGGCGTCGGCGCATCGCCGACCGGCGACCCTGTGGCGGTTGGCTAGGGTTGCGACAGGAGAGGCACGGGCATCGATCTGTTCGCGGTTGCGACAGGAGAGGCACGGGCGTCGACCTGTTCGTTGCGAAACGGTTCGCTGCTGTAGCACTTCAGAAGGGCATTGGGATGTAATATAGAAGCAACATCCGCTCCTGGTTTTGGCGAAGCTGGGTTTCGGTGGCTCCTGGAAATTGCACTGCGGGACCAATTTCTCCGCAGAGCGGGCCTCTAGGAGATGCGGCGTTCGGGCCAGCTCCGCGCGGGCTTCTGGAGAAGCGAGGAAGCGGAGAGCTTCCGAACGGGCTCTAAGTATAGTGATGGTTGATGATTTTCACTTTTCCTGTATGCTTTTCTAAATTGTGACCAGTGAGTGGTTCAGATGTCTTGGTTCAGTAGATATGTTGTGGAGCACAACAATATCTGTTTGGATGATATCCATATGCATTTAAATGTCAAATGATAGTCTAACGATGTTAGAACCCTAAATTTCTATTTTGTACATATTAGTTAAATGCTATCGACGTAATCTACTACTCCCTTCGTCCCAAAATAAGTGTCTTAACTTTGTATAACTTTAGTTCAAAGTTGTAGTAAGGTTAAGACACTTGTTTTTGGCGGAGGAGGTACAAAGTATCTTTCTTTGACCTTTTTAAATATACTTTTGAATATATTATAGTTAAATGCATGATTGCTCGTGCAGAAGCAACACCAAAAACTATCTAAAATACAATGGGCGGCAATCAGTTATTCTCAGTCAGTTCCACATCCCCTCGAGCAGGCAATGATGAAGTCGAGCGTCGACTCGCTAGGCTGGGGTGGATGTGAATGCAGAAGAATTCATTGCAAAGTCTATGTATAGATGAACTACAGTGGCAAGTCTCGAGGCTGCAATACAACATAGAAAGGAGCATCTGGTAGATAGTGTTAAGATTGCTTCCTGTAACTGATATTATTGCTTGCCATCTCAGTAAAATAATTTAAGGAACACTCCCCTGTACATGTGCTAAACACATGGCCAAAAAGAAGTTGACAGGTGCGGCCACCTACCTGGCACCGCACCAGCCCGCCTTACGAGGCATGGCATGGCGCGCCCCAGCCTCTAAACTACATAGACTAAATCAACACACATTCATTCTATTTCACATAGAAATTTCAAATCAATCAAAAAACTGGGGTTTCACCACAAACATGAAGAATGGGGGAAGGTTTTTCGGATAGAAAGAAGGAGATAGGAGGATATTACATTCTAGGAGGTAGTGGGGAACAAATCCACGGACGAAATCTTCAAACCGCTTGGATTTTTGAGAAGGGATTGAAGGGGGGAGAAAATAGCCGTCGTCGCCGCTCACTGTTGAACCAGTGGAACGAATGGGTAGGGATGAAGGAGGGCCGGCCCGCTGCGGTTACGAAGTCCAAGTGCAACGCCTTTGAGCTAGACGCTACACGCCGTAGGATAGCGTTTGTCGGCTAGGCGCTGCACGACTAGGTGTGGGGGTGGGCCTGGACCAGACATGCAGCGCTTGTCAGTAAGGCATTGCTCAATAGAGTGCAGCCCCTGGTCGTCGGGCGCTGCACAAAAGGGTCAGCTCGGTGACATTTTTTCAAACACGGTTCACTTTGTGAAATACTATTGCCCAAAGATTAGATTTGTCCATTTTACACTCAGCCTAAACCAAGTCAAAATTATGGGGCAAGAAATCTGGCACAGTGCAGCTCTTGCCGTCTCCGGTCTCCTTGTGCCCGGCGCACGAGGCTTGCTCCGTCCATATCAGGGCAAATTTGACAATTTTGACCTGTGGGCGAAATCAATTCACAGAATGAACTGCCCGTGAAAAAATTTCACACCCCTGACCTTTTTGTGTAGCGCCCGCCATGACGGCACCACACCCTACGGTGCAGCGCCTAGCTCGGGGGCGTGCACGCCAGTCCATCGTGGCAGCCCTTGGGCCCGCATCCAGTCGTGTAGCGCCTCTGAGCTAGGTGCCACACATGTAATGTGCAGCGTCTCCGAGCTAGGCGTTGCACATTGACTTATCCAGTCACTCGGCTGGCCCCCCTCCCCCCACCCCACACACTCAACCCGAGCTTTGGCCCCTCTCCCACTCTCTCCCCCTCTCAAATCCTCTCTCAAATCTTGCATATTCGAAGAATTTGTCCGTGGATTTCGAAGTCAAACCCTCCCTCAAGGTAATCTTCTCTGATCCCCTTGTTTTGATCCAAGTAATGTTATCAAATTGCTCATATGTTGCTAGTTTGGGGAAACCCTAGTTTTGTTTGGATCTAGAGATTTGCATGGAGATGTGAGATGTTTGTTTGCCAATTTCCTATGATTAGTATGTTAGGGTTATTCCTATGGGTGTTCTTATGTTGGTGCTAGGGTTAGGTTTAGTGCTATTGTTATGTTTAGGGTTAGGGTTATGGTTAGGGTTAGGGTTTTTGTTTTATATATATATATATATATTAGGGTTTGTATTCCGTGTTAATCTTTGGATTAGTACTCATGGAAGCAATGTTACCTTGTGTTCTTGGAATGCTTATAGGGATGGGAAGAACATGTGTGTTTGTTCATCATGGGGACAACGACGCCTTTTTGAAAGGAAATATTGAACGGACACAGACGAGCTTGACATGGTGTTTGATAGTAGTCCTAGCTATGCGGAGCTCTTGCAACAAGTTAGGAAAGATTTGCATTGGATGGACCCTAGTGATATCGTTGAGTTGGAGGGAAGGCATAATGTAGGTTTTGGAATGCACATCCATTGGAAGACAATGCGTGTCAACTCGGAGCAACGTTGGGTTGCATACAAGGAAACGGTGGCCGAATCACTTGACAAGGCTCTTGAGTTATTTGCAACAAAGAAGGTTGATTCATGTTTGCATTTGGACTTGAACCGGAACCCCTCCCATTTGGTTGATAGTAGCCCCCCCACCCTTGAAGCGAGATGAAATTGTTGAACCTCTTTTGACCCAAGAAGTGGGGCCAACATTGAGTCCGTTTACAAGCAACCAAGATGAAGCTTTGCAAGAGGACAATGATGAGTATGCGGACGATGACAATGAAGTTGATCTCCATGACAACAATGTGTGTGATCTCGACAAATATCATTTGCAAGAGACAATGGACCATTCCATCCCTTTTTCCCGTGCATATGCATCGGACTCGGATGACGATGGTCCCGATGAAAAAGTTGATGCGGAGGGGTTCACGGTGAAGGAGACCGAAGCTTTCGAGAAGGTATTCGGTCGGGATCATCGGACTACATTGTTCAAGGATGTTAGTCTCGCGGATGAAGCCGTGGTAGATGGTGGCCAATGTGTATCTCTTGGGGTTAGGCCAAGCTCTCACCGTGATTTGGGAGACGACAAGAACTGGATTCGTAAAGGGTCTAAGTTCGAAACCTTGTTGGAGTTGAAGATGTGGCTGGACAACTACTCGGTTACGCATTATCGTCCACACAAGGTGGTGCACTCAGACGTCAATGTGCGCTACACAGTTGCATGTGCAAGTGAAGATGAAATATGTCTATGGATTGTGCGTGCAAGACCATGGAAAGGAGGTCCAACTTGGCATGTAGTGAGTTGTGTGCCAACTCACATGTGCCAAGGCAAAAGGATGGATGGCAAGATCGTGTCCCAAGACCACAAACAACTCACGTCCGAGTTCATCGCTTACAGGCTCTCCAACTCAATATCCACACTTCCAACAATGAGCATCCAACAAGTCATTGATCTTGTGAAAGCCATCTTTCATTACAAGGTGAAGTACGGCAAGGCATGGAAAGCGAAGCAAACCGCATTTAAGATGTTGTATGGTACTTGGGAGGAAGCATACAACCGAATCCCTAGGTTGTTGTTAGCCAACAAGTGTCAAGGCAACCAAGTGGTAGCCAACAAGTGCCAAGCCAACCAAGTGGTAACCAACAAGTTCCAAGCCAACCAAGTGGTAACCAAAGCGGATCTAGGCAACAAAGAGGTCGGCAACTTGGACTTACAAGAGGCCGTGGTTGTGGTAGAGCTCATGGTGGTGGTCTAGGCCGTGGTGGTGGTAGAGCTCGTGGTGGTGGTGTTGGCCGTGGTGATGGTCTAGGCCTCGGTGATGGACTTGGCCGTGGTGATGGACAAGGGCAAGTTCGTTATAGAGGAATGTTTGGATACCTCGATGGACCATTTCCGTATGTTCCTCACTAACTATAATATTTCATATGTTCTTGTTTTTCATATGTTCTTGTTTTACATGTGCTTCCATTTGTCCTGACTAACCATTATGTTTCACTCATTGTAGGTATGGCGGCTTCCCAACCCAACAAACCAACAATGAAGGAGGATGGCGAAGATGAGATGGCGGGATGGTGGGAGAAGGCTGCGAAGAAGCTTAGAGAGGAGGATGCAGCCAAGCTAAAGAAGAAGAAGGAAGATGAGCTTGAGAAGAAGAGGAAGGAATTAGAGAGATGCGATGCGAGCTAGGGAGCAAGCGTTGGTGAGGAGATGTGAGGAGGCAGCGAAGAAGCGTCAAAAGGATTTTGAAGAAGAAACCATGAAGCTTTGGGCATTTGCAGCTGAAAAAAGAGAGAGGGAGAATCAGATGTTCATGGAGAGGGTGGTTAAGGAGGCTCACCTCATAAGGAAAAGGGAGGAGGAAGATGAAGAAGAGAGGAAGAACAAGAAGGGAAAGGGGCCTTGCTCTACGCAATAGAGCTATGTCATCCTCTTCGATTTGGTTGTGAACTACTATGTGTCCTCCTCGATTTGGTTGTGAACTACTATTTATCGTGAACTACTATGTCTCCTCCTCAATTTGGTTGTACGAACTAATATGTGTCGTGAAGTACTATGTGGTATGAACAACTATGTGTCGTGAAGTACTATGTGGTATGAACAACTATGTGTCGTGAAGTACTTTATGCATATGTTGTCTCCACAATTGTTTGCTTGCTATGTATCAATCATACTTCACATCATCGTACTATGCCTGCATATGCCAAAAAAATTCACTAAGTACAACTGCAACACCTAGCTCGTGGGCGTTGCACTGTACAGTGTGGCGCCTCCGAGCTAGGCGCTACACAGGTCTGTAACTATCCAGAGAGAAACAGAAACTTGCACAAGTTACAGACCTGTGCAACGCCTAGCTCGGAGGCGTTGCACTGTACAGTGTGGTGCCTCCGAGCTAGGCGCCGCACAGGTCTATAAGTATCCAGAGAGCAACAGAAACTTGCACAAGTTACAT
>LR738711.1:244216754-244236911 GCA_902687465.1 Secale cereale
GTCGTGAAGTACTATGTGGTATGAACAACTATGTGTCGTGAAGTACTTTATGCATATGTTGTCTCCACAATTGTTTGCTTGCTATGTATCAATCATACTTCACATCATCGTACTATGCCTGCATATGCCAAAAAAATTCACTAAGTACAACTGCAACACCTAGCTCGTGGGCGTTGCACTGTACAGTGTGGTGCCTCCGAGCTAGGCGCCGCACAGGTCTATAAGTATCCAGAGAGCAACAGAAACTTGCACAAGTTACAGACCTGTGCAACGCCTAGCTCGGAGGCGTTGCACTGTACAGTGTGGTGCCTCCGAGCTAGGCGCCGCACAGGTCTATAAGTATCCAGAGAGCAACAGAAACTTGCACAAGTTACATACCTGTGTGGCGCCTAGCTCGTGGGCGTTGCACTGTACAGTGTGGCGCCTCCGAGCTAGGCGCTGCACAGGTCTGTAGCTTGTGCAAGTTTCTGTTGCTCTCTGGATAGTTATAGACCTGTGCAGCGCTTAGCTCGGAGGCGTTGCACTGTACAGTGTGGCGCCTCCGAGCTAGGCGCTGCACAGGTTTATAGCTTGTGCAAGTTTCTGTTGCTCTCTGGATAGTTACAGACCTGTGCAACGCCTAGCTCGAAGGCGTTGCACTGTACAGTGTGGCGCCTCCGAGCTAGGCGCTGCACAGGTCTGTAGCTTGTGCAAGTTTCTGTTGCTCTCTGGATAGTTACAGACCTGTGCAGCGCCTAGCTTGGAGGCGTTGCACTATACAGTGTGGCGCCCATAAGCAAGGCGTTGCACTATGGAGTGTGGCGCCTCAAAGCTAGGCGCCACACAGGTCTATAACTATCCAGAGAGCAACAGAAAGTTGAACAAGTTACAGACCTGTGTGGCGCCTAGCTTGGAGGCGCCACACTCCATAGCGCAGCGCCCATAAGCTAGGCGTTGCACTATTGGGTGCGGCGCCTCCGAGCTAGGCGCCACACAGGTATGTAACTTTTCCTACATTATGTTGCTCCGGTTTATTTGTCCCTCTAACTGGGTCATTTTAAGTCACAGATAGTTGCATCATATATTAAGCAGTAATTCCCACCACGACATTACTAAGAGCTTCAAGTTTAACATTACCACAACATAGAGTTCAACACATAGAGTAACCATCATGACAAGTTCGACAATACCACCAACATAGAGTTCAACATAGAGCTACCATTACTAAAAGAGGATGACGACTAGTTCCTTGAGCGCTTGCTGGCTCCTCCCCCCTCTTGACACTTATCTTCTTCACCTTCCTAGGAAGAGGAACCCGCTCCGGCTCCGGCTCCGGTTCCTCCACGTCATCCTCATCGTCATCCAAATAGTCATCCAAAGCCGCCATCCGCGATGTGCCGACCGCCCTTTTGCCTCTTTGGGTGAAATCCTCAGGTGTGTATTTCTTGAATGACCTCCTAGGCTTTAACTCGTATGCAGACCGAACCTTATAGGTCCCCAAGGTCATATCATCAGGAACCTATGCATCAACAAAAGGTATGGAAAGACCGTGTGTGAGGATATAATTAGCAATGCATCAACAATTGGATATATATCCTCATGCCATGCCTCTTGGGTGACCACACCCACATCCTCATCCTCCAAAGGATCAACATGGCCAGAAGTGGGATCTGATGATGTCGCCGACCTAGAACGTTCTGGTGATACATACTCGGGGTCACGACAACCGAAAAGGTTTGATAGCTGCCTTAACTTTTGGCCCTGGCGCTGCAACATGAACAAGTGAATGAGACATCGAACGTAGCAACACATGTTAAGTGCTAATTTAAAGGAGATGTGAACCTTAATGAATGCTCGAAGTGCACCTTCCCCATCGGTTTTGCCAGCCGGGGTTGTTTCCAGAATAGTGTCGGTCTCATCAGCTGCTTTCTTGATCTGGGCACGCTATGAACAGAAACGGTATTAACGTGTTAGGCAAGCGAAGATGTAAATAGTGCGAATGGAAAAGCAGAAAGGACAAATAACACAAAGTTCGTCATTGGAGCTGAAGGGATCACTGAGTTGCCTTTCCGGACTAATGCGTTGTACTGGTGCTGGGCTAGCTCATCAAAAACGGTGGGATCTTCCAAAATCTCCTCAGCATACGTCGGCTTGCATACCTCCACACGGGTTCTTGCAAGAAATCATGTGAGATAGTTGTTGAACGTGATCGGGCAGTGCTCACGAAGCTGGGCTCGTTTGTTGCGCTTAGCTTGCTCCACACTAAGCTGGAACTGTACGACATACTTCCTGTGATGCTTGGCCCAGTCCTTGATCTTCCGCTGCTTTTTCCTATCCAACCTGCAAGTTAGAAACATAATATTACAACCATCGATGAGGCCGAGAAGCCGCTAGGTGCTCAAGGTTAATTATATCTTATGCGTGTAGCAGCATGTCCATGTCCTCCCACTCCGGCGGATGTGTCTGGAACAAACCAAACTGGCGGTACACCCGATGTGGCAGGTGAAGCTCAACCGCCCAGTTGCATATGAGTGGACACCGCATATGCCAGAGATCCCTATTCCTAGTGCACATCGGATTCAACCTGAACTCTATAGGGTTCCCAAAACCTTCTCCTTTTCCATACGGTCCCCATTCAACCTGCAAAATGGGATAGAATGCAAAATTGATATCGAGTTACGATAGAAGCATGATAATAACTTATGCAATGTCGATTCACCTGCTCAGGCGTGATCGCATCCATCTCGCTCCTGTACAGCTTATACATGACCGAGGGATCATCTGTCATCTCATTTAACACATCCCACTTGTAAGCCCAAGTGGGGAGCCGTAGTGGGTCGTCTTTGTCGTCCCAAGCCTCGTACTTCACGGTCTTTGGTCGTTCAACCGGCAAACGCTCCCAGCTCCATATGAAAAGTGCGAGCAAACAACCACCAATACCTCCAGATAGCCTACAACAGGCTTCGTCCAACTACACATAAAAGAGAACATGGTTGAATTAACAGCAAAATCGCATTCATATTGTAGCAATGAAGTGAAACAGAAACAACTTCATACCTGTCTATACAAGTAAGACAGTGTCGCCGAACCCCAACTCCATTTGCTATCGAAGATGGTCAACGCCTTCAGCCACATCCATGGAGCATTCTTGCCTATGCCATCAGCAAACATAGTCCTGGATATCACGTACCACATGTAGACACGAGCATATGTCTTGACCGTGTCCTCATCAGCATCCTCAGGGTAAGTACCAAAGTGCACAGTAATCCACGTGAAAGGGGCACCGGCTGCGACTCTTTCCTTCTTCTTGCCTTCTACTTCTGGTTCATGAGGCTCCGGAGGAACCATACCGATAAGGGCATGCATCTGCTCGCGCCACCCATCAGAATCGGTGCTCATACATAGAGGATTCCCATCGATAGGAAGACCGGTGATCATAGCTATATCCTGGAGCGTCACAGTCACCTCCCCGGTCCGAAGATGGAAACCGTGTGTCACCGGCCTCCAATGATCAATAAGCGCGGTGAGTGCTGGAGCATTGTTGGGTGGCGTCGACCGGCTGACCAACTAAATAAAAGGGAGAAGTCCTGTCTCCCTAACATACGATGTGTACCGCTCATCATAGCGCATCCACCCAAGGTTGACCCTGTGAGACCGAAGCTTCAGAGGTGCAAGCTCCTACAAGCAAACAAACAAATCATTACATATGGGGGGTATGTGTTTGAAAAAAAACACGAAATTCATAACACCGGCAACTTTCATTATTACCCGCTGCTCCATCGACATAGCGTACGACCGGTGTTGTTTGTCCCAGTGATCATCGAGAAACCAAATTATCCTAACAATTTGAAAGAAAGCTTTTTATCAACACGATTATCTTTTGAATACAAAAAAAAACTAAAGTACGGCTACTAGATGCAAAATTCAAAGCATATGTATCCAAACCATTCTTGCCAATACAATTGTAATTTCAATAAACTAAACTAAGCCTACTTCATGCAAGATTCAATACAAATATCTTTTCCATATAAATAAAATGTCAACCTATGTATCCAAACTATATAAATAACATGTCAACCTATGTATCCAAACCACATTATAATCTAACAAGGGTTCCCCAAATCTAATACATGCAAGATTCAAACAAAAGTTCCCCAAATCTAATACATGCAAGATTCAAACAAGGGTTCCTCAAATCTCCAAAGTAGCATACATTCTATGGATAGAAAGAAGGAGATCGGAGAAAAATACCTTTTAGGATGAATTGGTGAAGGAATCCACGGGCCAAATCGTCAGATCTGAAGATTTTTGAAGAAGGGATTGAGAGAGGAAGAGGAGCCAGCCGCCGCAAGAAAGTCTCTGTAACTGAATGGGGAAGAGGAGGCCTAGCGCGCGGCGGCTGCAGATAAGTCACAGTGCAACGCCTAGCTCGGAAGCGCTGCACATTACAAGTGTGGCGTCTAGCTCGAAGGCGCTGCACGGTTGGGTGCGGGCCCAGGGGCTGCCACGGTGGACTGAAGTGCAACGCCCCCGAGCTAGACGCTGCACCGCAGGGTGTGGCGCCGTCGTGACGGTCGCTACACAAAAAGGTCAGGGGTGTGAAATTATTTCACGGATAATTCATTCCGTGAGTTGATTTGGCGGAGAGGTCAAAATTATCACATTTGCCCCGTATCAGTATCACCAAAGCGTAACCGCAAAAAGATGGGGAAACTGCGCTGCTCTGCCCTGCCTCTTTGCTTTGGCAGTCACTAGCCGACGAACAGACAAAGGCTCCTTTTGATTTTTGGATGCAGTCCAAGGCTGCAGCTCTGCATCTCCTCTCAGCAGCAGAGCGGACTGGCTTGCCGTGCCACCGATCGGAACCAACTGCGTTTTGCGGTTTGCACCTTCCAAATGAGCTAGCTCTGCGCCTCTCCCTCGACCGTGCCATTATTATCACCACCCACTCCAGACGAGACGAGACGACACGACCCGGTTCCTCGCTTTGCGCTGCTCCCGTAAAACCCTGACCCCCATCGCCGCCGCCACCACTCACCAGTTCACCGTCGCCAACACCGCCGCACACAGGCGCCCGCGCGACCAACCAGACCGAGGCCGAGATGGCGTCCGCCGCGTCGTCATGGGTCATCCTGGGCACCGTGCCCCGGGTGACGGCCGCCGATGCCGACGATGACCTCCCTCCGGGCGCCGACCTCTCGCTCGCGCTGCCGGCGCCCCCACGCATCGCGCTCCTCACCATCCCGCCGCGCATCTTCCCGGGCCGCACCGCTTCCGACAACTACCCGTCCGTCGTCGCCGTCGACCCCACCGGCCTCATCCTCCTCCACGCCGACCAGGGCCGCGCCACGGGCCCGACAATCATCGACACCCCCCGCCACCAGGCGTTCAGCTGGCGCTCATTCGTCGCGGGCTACTTCGTCCTTGACGCTACTACCGCCTCCGCCCTTCCGCTCCCCAAGCCCGAGCTCATCCTGCACGCGGGCCACCTCGGCCTCATCTCCTCCCCGGGGGGTGGCGGCCACTACATGGTCGTTGAGCTCCAGCCCATCCTCGGCGGTGACCACGGCACCCTCCTACGCTTCTCGTCCGACGTCGGAGAGTGGGTCAGGAAGGACATCCCCATCCCGCTTCCATTCCGGCAGTTGGCCCCCAACGGCGCGGTCTCGTACTACGGGAGGCTCTGGTGGGTCGACCTCTCCTGGTGCCTCCTCACCTGCGACCCCTTCGAGGACGCGCCGGTGCTGAGGGTCGTCCCGCTACCGCCGGGCAAGGTGCTCGAGTGCAGGGAGGGCTGGGGATTTCTCGACAAGTACCGCTGCGTGCGTGTCAGCGCCGGCAAGCTGCGGTTCGTGGACATGTACCGGAACCGCAACAGCCGCGGCGCTGCGCAGATCAGCGTCTGGACGCTCGCCGATCCG
Source organism: Secale cereale (assembly GCA_902687465.1). Lineage (NCBI taxonomy): Eukaryota > Viridiplantae > Streptophyta > Magnoliopsida > Poales > Poaceae > Secale > Secale cereale. Next base: position 244,222,655 of record LR738711.1, read on the forward strand.
GACTCCACGGAGTGGACGCTGGAGTACGAGGCCACCTTTGCGGAGATCTGCAACGACGCGAGCTACAAGGCGACTGGCCTGCCAAGGAAGATCCCGGTGCTTGGGCTCATCCATCCCATCAACCCTGACGTGGTCTACTTCTTCCTCGACAAGCATCTGCTCGGTATCGACGTGCGTGCTCGCAAGGTTGTGGAGTGTGAGATCTACGAGCTGGTTGCCCCGCCTAGCGAGCACGTGTGTACCCGTTTCCTTCGCGCTTGGCAGCTGCCACGGGCTCTCAGCTGCTCAGGTAATTCCATCTTCCACCCGCTGTAAATTCATGTTCTTTAGAGGAGACGGTTAATTGACGTTTATGCATTCCTTTCGAGAACAAATAAGTCAATGTATTTAGAGTTTTAGACATGTAGCCCACTTGAAGTTTAAGCATTAAACGGGCATTTGAAAAGTTAAATATCATGGCTCCTTACTCTGCTGAAGCGTTGTCAATGATTTTTCATTCCAGTGAGATATATAACTTCGCTTTTATAATTGTATAATTAGAAATACACGTTTGTTTGTGCTAAATTAATACGCTTGTTGTTGGAGGAGCTGGAAGCTTGGTAAGCTATCTCAAAAAAAAGGAGGAGCTGGAAGCTGCATGTTAGTTACAGTAGGAGTATAACTTAAAGACACATGTGTAGAATTATGTGAACTTTAAAAAAATGTGTAAACTTTGCCAACATTTTGTTTGGAAAGCACTATACAAGCCTATAGATGGAATGCAAGTAAATTGCTCGAAGATCCACTTCACCATGTAGATGCATGCACGTGTATTATAGAAACTGACATATTATCTCCACTATTCCGTGAATGTGTGATTGCGGTTTTGAAACTATGTTTCTCTTTTCTTCTCGTACTAGCTAGGTAGTAGGATGACCCTATGCTACATTTTGTTTTCAATATGCATCTTCCACTAATCCATCAATATTCAGGGTGAATCTGCTATTAGTCACATAAGCACTACATATGAAGCAAGCCTATTTGAACGAATAATCAATTTAACCATGACCCCTCTTGTGAATTTCACGTTAATATGCTTCAACATATGCAAATTTCTACTTGAATTGATGTCTGGTAAGTACATGTGCTTCTAACTACTACTTCCGTTCCTAAATATTTGTGATATTTCAACAAGTGATTATATATGAAGCAAAATGAGTGAATCTACACTCTAAAATATGTCTATATACATCTGTATGTGGTAGTCAATTTAAAATCTCTAAAAAGACAAATATTTATGAACGAAGGGAGTACAATTTGTCATTGGGATCCATGACTACTAGAAGATCACCTTCTCAAATCGCATTTTTTTTTAATTGTATTAATACCAGATCCCTTCTCTAGAATGAGGACCGGATCTACTACGTATTGCCTTTTCCCAAACAATTACAAATGCTTGTGCCAGCTCCCTGTGCTATTCATCTTAGTTAGAAATGAAACAGTTGGAGCTTGTCCTAGCTACTGTGTAATATTGACAGAAGTGTTATTAATATTTCAGTTTCCGTACATAGTCATTGATAAGCACACTGAATCAGCTGTTTCTTTTTCGAAGAGAAACAACAGTTAGACCAAAGTGCTACATTGTGGTGCTATGTTCACTAATCTATAGCCGAATTAGATGACTGAAACGAGATGTGATGTATGCCTTTTAATTCCTTCTCCTTTTTGACAAATTTCCTTCTCCTTGGTTGCAGGTAACTAGAAGCTGAGTGACCACCAGTTGATAGTGGTGTCGTCTTGGACAACACTCATCAGACGAAATGGACGAAACATTTTGCTTGCTTGTTTGTCTTGTCACTGTTTCATTTCGGACATGAATTAGTAGTACTGGTCATTTTAATTTAGCGCTATATATGCATGATGTGCCGTGTTGCCTCAGAAGTTAATCAGGCGGTGTTCCTAGGGGTCACTGGGTATGGAAGTAAGGCAGTAAACTCTTGTTCTGTTTCTGTCATGTTAACTTTGTCACTCCATTCCAGCGATTACCAATTAATTGGACGTACGTGAGATTGTGATATATCCTTTGTTGCCGCATTTGACCCATTTTTCATGCAAAAAGAAAAGAAGTTCAACTTGGTCTTGTTTTTGGTAATAGTCCAGTGAAATGTCATTTGCCATTACATACTGCCCTAATGGCCAATCCCTTGACTAGGTTTGTTGGGTGATTTCTTCCAATCATCTGAAAGCTTGCTCATCCGTCGTCCGAGTAGCATTTGTCAGAACATCTACGACCGTAGATAGCAAATGCGATCCCTCAAACGCTTCGGGCAAGTTCGCTCACAGTGACTGATCCCGCCTTAAATTTGTTTCTCCGCATCCGGATACCTCATACTACAAACCTTAGATCCATATAAAAGCATGCAAACAACGAAATCCACGTACTACATAGATCAAATAACATGTACTACACTAATCCTCGTCGAAGATGTTCACTATCTACGTGGCAACTCCAGGTACATTGTGGCAGCCGCAGCTCCGGCTCCTCCAACTGATCTGCATTGGCCTCCGCTTCCACCTCGTTGAAAAGAGCGTCGGTCGCCGCCCGTTCCTGCCGGATGAACTGCCGACTGGCCTCCAGATATGCCTCATCCTGGACGGACTCCAGACTGCTCGGGCGACCATGAACTCCGCCTTCGCGTCCTCCATGTTGAAGCCCGGAGCCGACACTAGCTCCTCCTCCGGCTGGTCCGCCTTGCCGTCCTTCGGATCCACCACCTCCATCGGACTCGGCTGCAGCTCCTATTCCTCCTCCTCCACCGGCTCCGTCGAGTCCGGAGGGCGCACCTCGTCTGGATCTCCTGCTCAATCTGGATCCAGCACTCCGATGTGAGCATAACATACGAGGCCTTCTTTTGCCAAACCATGGCGAAGCCAGAGGACGTGGGAAAGGCGGCGGAGCGGGTGAGAGGTGGATGGGCTCAAGCTAATGGTGCAAAGAGGGAGTAGGTGGATGTGGCTAGGGTTGAGGGACGCCGACCGACTTAAATAACTGCATTTGGCCTCCGACGACGAGATGGAGCGGCGCCACACGTCGTTCACACCCCACACCAAACGAGATGTCCTTCGAACCGCCGAATTTCCAGGCGATTCCGTGTGAGACCCATCGTCAGTCTATGACGGACGCGCCCGAGTGCCTCATATCCGTTCTAGATTTGGTAAGGGTGCTTGTAAGAGCCTTCTTGATCGTTACCGACCGGCCGTCCATCCGGATGTTTTGGGATGAGGCTTTGAGATTTGAAGGGCGCAATGTTACTATTAACAAATGACTAGTAGCACACTACGTAGTACAAACATGCGAGCAGATGACGCGCCTCTTCGTCGACGTTCCACCGCCCGTCCTCCCCGCCCCGCCTGCACGTCGATCTGCTGCCCTGCCCAAGACCAGAGCCACCTCGGTCCCTGTCAGGCAGAGTGCGCGCCAGGCTGCGCAGTAGTCCAGTGTACCTGTGGCAAAGAGGGCTTCCCTGTTGCTGGTCAAGCGCCTCGGCATGCTGGGACCAAATGAGAAGATGACGGCGAAGGCGGCCGAGGCCCTCATCCGCCGTTTCGACGAGCCGCTGACGAAAGAAGACATCTCCATCATCGCCAAGCTCACGCGCCTTGACCCGGCGGCCCTCCGCATTGCAGGCGGCCTGACAGGCCCTGATGTCGGCGCGGGTGCCACGGTCTAGTGCTGCCATGGTTCTTCTACTTAGTATTAGTCTCCGACAAGGATTGGTAGTGCGCCGATCTGAGTTAGGTTTCATGATTAGCTATTGTAGTGCATGTGCTAGGATTAGTTGGCTTGTTTTGCGCCAGAGTAGTTTGGGGCCTATTGGTGGTCTCTGGCGCCCCCCCCCCCTGATGACCCACAACCGTAAGGGATCTATTGCAGCGTTTTCGATAAGTAAGAGTGTCGAACCCAACGAGGAGCAGAAGGTATTGATAAGCGATTCTGAGCAAGGAATTACTGTAAGCACTGAAAGATAACTTTTTAGGGGTTTTCTTGATATAAGCAACAGGAAAGTAAAAGCAAGCAAAGTAAAAGGCACTGAGAGTAACAAGTGGCCCAATCCTTTCTGAGCAAAGGAGAGGCCTAGCAACTGAACTTATAAAGGCTAAAGCGTTCCTGAGGACACACGGGAGAGGTAGTCATGTGCTTTCGCCATATCCCGTATCGGTACTATGTTATGTGTTGATAAGTGTTGAGTGGGTGGATCTATGCTAGTACACTCTCTAGACTAAGATGAGTGCACTCTTATGATTAAACACCTTGCAAGCATCCGCAAATACAAGATAGAATTTAAGGAAAAAGCCTAACCATAGCAATACGATCGATGATCCATTGTTCCCTTGTGCAAAAGCGTGCGAACTGGGGTTCAGGTTTTTGTCACTCCGGCAACCCACCGTAAGCATTCTTTGTACACAATGTATTCCCCTAGGTCCTTAATAAGGCGAAGTGTTGAGTGTTCGACTCACACAACACCACTAGTAGAATGACAACACAACTTAAGTATCAAACAACACATATTACTTCAACAGCATATGACTACTAACAACAAGACTTTTCACATGTCCTCAAGAACTAAGGTAACTACTCACAAGACATAAAAGAGATCATGATCAGTGGAGATAAATGGATGATGAACAATCTGGACATAATGATATTTCTCCAACAAAACTTAATAGTATTCACCACAAAGTAGTAATCAACACCGATGGAGTAGAGAGGATAGGTAGTACGAGTTACAACACAAGTTGCAATTGTGAGATGAGATTTGGATGAAGATGGAGATGGTGCTGATGTTGGGGGTGATGTTGATGATGATCTCGATGATGCCCGTGACGATGGTGATGACGATGGCGATGATCTCCCCTTCCGGGAGGTGATCTCCCCGGCGAAATCTGCCCGCCGGAGATGGCTTTTTCTTCTCTGTAGGTTTCCGCCACGGAGCGGCGGCAGAACTCCGTCAAAACTCTCGTTTTTAGGGTTTTCGGATAACGGGGAGTATATAGGCAAAAGGGGGCAGCCGGAGGTGGGCCAGGGGCTCCAGGCGCCCCCCCGGCGCGGCCAGGGGGGCGCGCCCCCAGGGCGCCTGGACACCCTGTGGCCCCCCTCTGGTTGCCCTTTTGCGTGCCTTCGTGATCCATCTGGAAAACATCCTCCGTCGATTTTCAGGTAATTTGGAGGTATTCTTCTTCAGCAACTCAGCGTCCACTTTTTACTGCTGAATCCTGTGTCTGCTGCTTCGGCACCGGAAAGTTGCAAACTGTGTAAAATAGGCCAAAACAACATAAGAACATCATCGTAACGTGAAATATATCAATGAATAAGGATAAATTACGATATAAAATAGTGATGCATTTTGGGCGTATCAACACCCCCAAGCTTAGACCTCGCTTGTCCCCAAGCGAATACTGAGCTCGGTAAACCTGTCCACAAGTTTAGAGAGTGAAGTGTCGATAAATAGAATACGGACAAGAAGCATCACAGCTTCTTCACCAACTCAAATATCCTCAACAGGAATCTTCAACTCATAAGGCCCTTATAAAAGAGTGGTAACACTTATATTCGAAAGTAGGGCTAAGGAAACTCATCAAATCATGGCAAACATGTCCTTTGGTCAAAGAACAACAAATAGCTTTAACTTTTGCTCTTTCTCTTATGTTTTGATGAGATTAATTGAAGCTTTTGAAAGAACATGTTATTAGGCAAGAAGTGAAAGTGTTAACACAAAGGAAGATATTTGCCTTAGCTGGGCTTGACAAACAACTTTTTTATCAAATGATAATGTCAACAAGGATATGATATGACAAATCTTAATGCAACTTTATATGAATGAATCCTTGTCAACATCAAATGTCTGCTCTCTTTAAGAATAGAAGGAAGTAGGAATAACTGACTCAACCTAAAATTAAAAGATAGGCCCTGCTCTAGGGAAGTAGGGAAAACTCATGTGCTATCCTTAAATTAAACAGAATGAAAACAAGTTTTGAGAGGTGCATGATTTGTCAACGAATGCTAATAGATAACTCAATTACTTCTCGAGCTGGACAAGTTTCGAGGAACGGCTCCCGCACGAGGACGATCACATCCTCTTAATCTCCTTTGTTTATCACTGCCAAAGTTTCCTGATTTCTCATGAACAAAGCATGAAGGAGGGTTTGTTTGTTGTATATTTTTTAATGAGCCGGGCGCACTCTTTGCCAGTTCCTTCTTGTATTAGGGGTTTGCAGATTAGACATGCAATCCCGGGGTGAAACTTGTCCAACTCAAAAAGACCATGAATTAACTATTACTTCCTCATGAGCTAAAACAAAGGCACAAAATAAAGGATTTTGAACATTTAAGGATAACACATAAATTATGTACTTTAGGAGGTGGTAGTGGAATACCACGAATAGGAAGGTATGGTGGACTCATATGGAAGGTATTGGTTTGAGGGTATGGATGCACAAGCAGAATTCCGCTTAGTACAGAGTTAGGCTAGCAAAGGTTTTGAGAGAACAGACAATTGATGATGACTATGATGCAAAGCAATATAAAGCATAAACATTGAAGTAATCATAACACATCAAGTTGTCTTCCTCGTCAGCATAACACTTCAAGCATAATAACATAAAGGTTTTGGCTATGTCGATACTTTAAGAAAATCATGCTTGTTGTTATGACCAAAGCTATGTTTGCCAAGATTAAATAAAGTCTTCACAGCCATACCTGATATAAGGTCAATACTCCCCATAAGAATCATCATATAAGGTCGATTGCGTGAAGAGAATACCGAGTGCAGCAAAGGAACCAATAGACTTCTCATTAATATTCCATCATAGACGACTCCACACTCACGGATACAATCTCTCCACCGAAGGAGTGATAGACCTCAATGCACACACCTATTTCATATAATAACCTCCCTAAACATGATATGACTCTACTTGACTCTAAAAGACAAAAGATAAAGATAAAGATACTGGGCACTCCCCCAAGCTTGGAACAAGCCAAGGGAATGCCGTTACCCAAGGAGATTTCACTCCTCATTCTTGTTGGCGTTGATCACATAGTCCTCGGCGAAGCGCTTCCATGGAAGGGGTTCTCCAGTCTCATATGAGAAGTTTGTCTCCTGAATCCTGCATGCAGCACCCATACCCATGCGCATAAACCTTAGTTCATACTCACAGTTCTGGTTATGTAGATCATAAATTTGCCCTTGGAGCTCTTTAATTCTTTCTTCAGATGCGGTGATGCTTTCCCACATCTCCTTCATCTCCTTCAGGAAGTAGGTCTTCAGCTCGTTGATGATGTCAAAGTTAGCTTCAACACCACGCTCGATCATATTCTTGTACTTGAAGACTTCTTGCTCCACTTCTTCCAGCCTGGCCTGGATACTCCCCTCCTTGATAGGTCCCTTCAGATCTTCTTGATGAAGGACACCGTCCTCCATCCGAACAACCTAAGGGTGCTTCTTCACCTCAGCGAGGTAAGGGTTGATGACGTTGACGACGAACTTGTCCTTGGGGGAACTTGGAGAAGCCATGGCACCTAGATTCAGCTGAAAGATTCCTTGGCAGAAAAAGATCGAAAAGAAAACACACGAAATCGCAAGATACATTGCCGGAACAATCCGGGCAAATATATAGCAAAAATTTATGCACGGAAAGGAAGGTAACAGGCTAAAACGGGGTCGGAGACGGACTTCCGGGTGTCCAGGCGGCCTCCCGGCGCGGCCAGGAGGTAGGGCGCGCCAGGGGGGCGCCTGGACCCCCTGGAGCTCGTCTCCGGCTCCACTTAGGCTTAGAATTTTACTAATTTTGCAAAAACTCGTAATATAGAACTTTTATGGTGGTTTGCGATGTTTCCTTACCGTAATACATACCTTTTCTTTATTCTGCTTCTGCTGGTGTCTGAAACAGGGCTGCAACATGTTCTTCGTGAGTTGTTGTGTATATCATATTCACATCAACATTGACAGGATCTCCTGCTATGTAATGCTTAAGTCTTTGCCCATTCACAACTTGAGGTTTGGTGCCTTCAAAATTGTTAATCTTAATTGCACCAGACCGATAGACTTCTTCATGCCTTCAAAATTGTTAATCTTAATTGCACGAGACCGATAGACTTCTTCAATATGAAATGGCCCTTCCCACCTGGAAAGTAGTTTGCCTGGAGAAAACCTGAAACGGGATCTAAACAATAAAACTTTATCACCAACATTAAATTCACGTTTCAGAATCCTCCTATCATGCCACTTCTTTACCTTTTCTTTGAACATTTTAGCGCTCTCGTAAGCTTCACTTCTCCATTCATCTAGAGAAGTCAAGTTCATGAGACGCTTCTCACCAGCTAATTTTGGGTCAGCATTAAGCTCTCTAACAGCCCAGAAAGCTTTGTGCTCTAACTCTAATGGCAAATGGCAAGCCTTGCCATACACCATCTTATAGGGGGACATGCCCATGGGGTTTTTGTAAGAAGTTCTATACGCCCACAAAGCATCTCCTAACTTATTTGACCAGTCCTTTCTATTTCTGTTTACTGTCTTCTGCAAGATCAACTTAATCTCTCTATTGGTGAGCTCAACTTGCCCACTAGTTTGAGGATGATATGGTGAAGCAATTCTATGATTGACATCGTATTTGGCTAAAGCTTTTCTAAAAGCTCCGTGTGTGAAGTGTGATCCTCCATCAGTCATGAGATACCTAGGTACACCAAACCTAGGAAAAATTACATCCTTGAGCATTTTCAAAGATGTCTTGTGATTAGCACTTTCAGTGGGGATTGCTTCAACCCACTTGGTCACATAATCAACAGCTACTAAAATGTGAGTGTACTTGTGTGAAGAAGGAAAAGGACCCATAAAATCAAAACCCCAGCAATCAAAAGGCTCAATCACTAGTGAGTAGTTCATAGGCATCTCATTCCTTCTACTAATGTTACCAACTCTCTGACATTTATCACAGGCTAAAACATAATTTCTAGCATCCTTAAAGAGAGTAGGCCAATAAAAACCTGATTGAAGAATCTTGTGTGCAGTCCTCTCACCGGCATGATGTCCTCCATAGGGACTGTCATGACACCGTCTGAGAATGTCCTTCTGCTCATGTTTCGGTATGCATCTTCTCACGATCCCGTCGAGACCTTCTTTGAAAAGATGTGGGTCATCCCAAAAGTAGTGTCTCAAATCATGAAAGAACTTCTTCCTTTGTTGAAATGTTAAACCTGGAGGCAAATACTTTGCAACAATAAAATTAGCATAATCTGCAAACCAAGGATCGGAAAGAGATTGTACTTTTACAACGGCAAGTTGTTTGTCTGGAAAACTGTCGTTGACTGGGATGGGATCATGCGGTATATCTTCCATCCTTGAAATATTGTCCGCCACCGGATTGTCTTCCCCTTTTCTATTAACAATCTACAAATCAAATTCTTGAAGAAGGAGTACCCATCTGATAAGCCTTGGCTTGGCATCCTTCTTTGTCATAAGGTACTTAATGGCAGCATGATCAGTATGAATAATAACTTTGGAATCAACAATATACAGCCTAAACTTATCACAAGCAAATACTACAGCTAAGAATTCCTTCTCAGTAGCAGCATAATTCCTTTGAGCACTATCAAGGGTTTTACTAGCATAATGTATAACATTCAATTTCTTATCAACTCTTTGTCCTAAAACAGCCCCAACAGCAAAATCACTAGCATCACACATAATCTCAAAAGGTAAATTCCAGTCAGGTGGTTGTACTATAGGAGCGGTTATTAAAGCTTTCTTAAGGACTTCAAAAGCTTCCTTACAATCCTCATCAAATACAAAAGGAACGTCCTTCTGGAGAAGATTAGTGAGGGGCCTCGAAGTCTTAGAGAAGTTTTTAATAAATCTTCTATAGAAACCAGCATGACCAAGAAAACTGTGAATACCTTTGATGTCCCTTGGATAGGGCATCCTCTCAATTGCTTCGATCTTGGCCTTGTCCACTTCAATTCCCCTTTCGGAAATCTTGTGACCAAGAACAATTCCTTCGTTAACCATGAAGTGGCACTTCTCCCAGTTGAGTACCAAATTTGTCTCCTCACATCTCTGCAAAACTTTATTAAGGTTGTGGAGACAATGGTCAAAGGAAGTTCCATAGACGGAGAAATCGTCCATGAAGACTTCCATAATATCCCCACAGAAACCATGAAAGATAGCACACATACACCTTTGAAAAGTAGCAGGGGCATTACATAAACCAAAAGGCATACGCCTGTAAGCATAAGTACCAAAGGGACAAGTAAAAGTGGTCTTCTCTTGATCAGTAGTGTTAACATGAATTTGAGAGAAGCCAGAATAACCATCGAGATAACAAAAGTGGGTATTTTTGGATAACCTTTCAAGCATTTGGTCGATGAACGGCAACGGGTAGTGATCCTTCCTGGTTGCCTTGTTCAGCTTCCTGTAATCAATACACATTCTATATCCAATAATAATTCTCTGAGGTATTAGTTCATTCTTATCATTAGGAACCACAGTTGTACCTCCTTTCTTAGGAACACAATGTACCGGGCTTACCCACTTACTATCAGCTATAGGGTAGATAATACCTGCGGCTAGAAGCTTGAGAATCTCAGTTCTTACAACATCCATCATCTTCGGGTTCAATCGTCGTTGATGATCAACAACTGGTTTAGCATCAGGCTCAAGGTTGATAGTATGTTGACAGATAGATGGACTAATCCCCTTAAGGTCATCAAGGGTATAGCCAATTGCGCCTCGGTGTTTACGAAGTACTTCCAATAGTCGCTCTTCTTCGTATCCTGAAAGGTTAGAGTTGATAATAACAGGATATACTTTCTTTTCATCTAAATAAGCATACTTGAGCGTATCGGGAAGAGGTTTAAGATCGAACATCCGGTCTTCTTTTGGTTTTGATAAAATACCCAAAGGTTCAACCGGAAGGTTGTGCTTCAGGATAGCAGGTTGCCTCAAGAATATTTCATCTAGTTCATTTCTTTCCTGTATATGCAAATCATTCTCGTGGTCCTCCATATATTGCTGCAAAGGATCATTAGGGGGAATAGCAATAGAAGCAATACTTTCAATAATTTTATCATCACTAGGTAAATCGGTACCACGAGGCTGCTTAGAGAACTTAGAAAAATTAAATTCATATGGCTCACCATTGAATTCAACAGAAACTTTACCTTTCTTGCAATCTATTATAGCTCCACAAGTTCTAAGAAAAGGTCTACCAAAAATAATAGGACAAAAATTGTCCCTCTCTGAACCAAGTACTAGAAAGTCGGTAGGGTATTTTACCTTTCCACATGGGACTTCAACGTCTCTCACAATTCCGATAGGAGAGATAGTTGTTCTGTTTGCAAGATGAATGGTAACATCAACTTCTTCAAGTTCACAAGGGGAAATCTCACCGATGATCTCTTCGTAAAGTGAATAGGGGATAGTACTTGCACTCGATCCCAAATCGCATAGCCCATAATAATTGTGATCTCCTATTTTAACAGATACCATTGGAGTACCTGAAATTGGGCCTTTATTCTTGGCTGTGACAAGGTTAGTGGAAACAGCACAGAAATTCACATTGGAATCCAAAAAATCATTAGTAACAAGGTCTTTAATCAATGCAACTTGAGGATCGACCTTGATCTGGTCCTCAGGCTCATCAACTCTTCTCTCACTTTTATTTATTACGCCTTTCACAAGAGAGTGCTCCCTTATCCTTGCGGGAAAAGGAGGCTTTTCATATATAACTGCAGGCAAAATAGGGTCAGCAACATGAATATCGACAGGTAGCTCTTTAAAAGGTTCATGATGCTGGTCTCTCTTCTTTTTAAAAGAATCAACGTGAGAGGCAAAATCCTTACAGAAATCAATCATTAGATGGGAATCAAGACCAATCTTAGAGCAAAAAGTATTGAAGTAATCAGTTTTCACATAGCTCTCAATATAATCATGTTCATAATTTATAGCGGGTTCAATACCTTTATCGATTTCCCAATCTTCGGTGTTCCTCTGGATCCTTTCAATGAGATCCCACCTTTCTTCAACACTCTTCGTCTGAAATACCCCACTAGAGGAGGCATCCAGCATCTCCTTATCCTGACGAGAAAGCCTGGCATAAAAATTTGTAAGTATAATTTCCTTGGGGAGCTCATGAATAGGACATTTGCGCATTAGGGACTTCAATCTCCCCCAAGCTTGAGCAATGCTTTCTCCGTCACGAGACCTAAAGTTATAGATATAGTTCCTGTCTCGATGAATTTCATGAAGAGGATAAAACTTAGTATAAAAGAGAGACATAAGCTCTTGCCAGTCAAGCAAGTGCGAGTTATCGAGAAGCCTATACCAATCTGAAGCTTTATCTATAAGTGATACGGCGAACAATTTCCTCATGACAAACTCCCTTGATACACCTGCAAGCTTAAATAATGAACATAGTTGTGACAGATATAGCAAGTGTTCACCGGGATGTCTGTCTCCTGCATAACGATTAGCCAAAACATAATCAATAATAGCAGCTGGTATTTTATAGGGCACAATTTCAGTATAGGGAGGAGCAACCACCACAGGTGTGGGGCGTCTTCCCACAAGCAACGATCCAATAGCAAGGTTGTCCATAAGGACAAAGAGCAGCAACAGTAAAAACAGAATTATAAAAACTTCCTTACCAGTTTCACTTTACCAATAACGCTACGCTCCCCGGCAACGGCGCCAGAAAACGGTACTTGATGACCCACAACCGTAAGGGATATATTGCAGCGTTTTCGATAAGTAAGAGTGTCGAACCCAACGAGGAGCAGAAGGTATTGATAAGCGATTCTCAGCAAGGAATTACTGTAAGCACTGAAAGATAACTTTTTAGGGGTTTTTCTTGATATAAGCAACAGGAAAGTAAAAGCAAGCAAAGTAAAAGGCACTGAGAGTAACAAGTGGCCCAATCCTTTCTGAGCAAAGGAGAGGCCTAGCAACTGAACTTGTAAAGGCTAAAGCGTTCCTGAGGACACACGGGAGAGGTAGTCATGTGCTTTCGCCATATCCCGTATCGGTACTATGTTATGTGTTGATAAGTGTTGAGTGGGTGGATCTATGCTAGTACACTCTCTAGACTAAGATGGGTGCACTCTTATGATTAAACACCTTGCAAGCATCCGCAAATACAAGATAGAATTTAAGGCAAAAGCCTAACCATAGCAATACGATCGATGATCCATTGTTCCCTTGTGCAAAAGCGTGCGAACTGGGGTTCAGGTTTCTGTCACTCCGGCAACCCACCGTAAGCATTCTTTGTACACAATGTATTCCCCTAGGTCCTTAATAAGGCGAAGTGTTGAGTGTTCGACTCACACAACACCACTAGTAGAATGACAACACAACTTAAGTATCAAACAACACATATTACTTCAACAACATATGACTACTAACAACAAGACTTTTCCCATGTCCTCAAGAACTAAGGTAACTACTCACAAGACATAAAAGAGATCATTATCAGTGGAGATAAATGGATGATGAACAATCTGGACATAATGATATTTCTCCAACAAAACTCAATAGTATTCACCACAAAGTAGTAATCAACACCGATGGAGTAGAGAGGATAGGTAGTACGAGTTACAACACAAGTTGCAATTGTGAGATGATATTTGGATGAAGATGGAGATGGTGCTGATGTTGGGGATGATGTTGATGATGATCTCGATGATGCCCGTGACGATGGTGATGACGATGGCGATGATCTCCCCTTCCGGGAGGTGATCTCCCCGGTGAAATCTGCCCGTCGGAGATGGCTTTTTCTTCTCTGTAGGTTTCCGCCACGGAGCGGCGGCGGAACTCCGTCAAAACTCTCGTTTTTAGGGTTTTCGGATAACGGGGAGTATATAGGCAAAAGGGGGCAGCCGGAGGTGGGCCAGGGGCTCCAGGCGCCCCCCCAGCGCGGCCAGGGGGCGCCCCCAGGGCGCCTGGACACCTCGTGGCCCCCCTCTGGTTGCCCTTTTGCGTGCCTTCGTGATCCGTCTGGAAAATATCCTCCGTCGATTTTCAGGTAATTTGGAGGTATTCTTCTTCAGCAACTCAGCGTCCACTTTTTACTGCTGAATCCTGCGTCTGCTGCTTCGGCACCGGAAAGTTGCAAACTGTGTAAAATAGGCCAAAACAACATAAGAACATCATCGTAACGTGAAATATATTAATGAATAAGGATAAATTACGATATAAAATAGTGATGCATTTTGGAGGTATCACCCCCC
>LR738711.1:244236998-244262258 GCA_902687465.1 Secale cereale
GGATGGATGGTGTACTTGTGGTTGCTTCATATCAATAGAATGTTGCTACTGTCGGAGAATTTTTGTGTTCCATATGAGTGACACTCCTGGAGCTATTTTGAGTTGGAATGTGAGAGGACTGAACTGGCCGACAAAGCATCCAGCAGTGCGAGAGGTGGTGGAGGCTCACCGCACCAACATCCTTTGCCTTCAGGAGACAAAACTGGAAGTTTGGTCACCTGCCCTTGTTACGGAACTGGGAGGACGCAAGCTGGAGGGTTGTGCTGTTCTTCCCGCAACGGGCACCAGAGGCGGAGTGGCCATTCTCTAGGACAAGACCATCGTTAGCTTCACCACTCATGCAATTGGTTGTTTCTCGATCACGGGCAAAGTGACCGCTCTGCAGGATAACTCATCATTCTGGCTCACGACAGTTTATGGGCCTGCAGACGTTGCACGAAAGGACCTCTTCCTAGCAGAGATGGCACATGCTGCACCACCCCCGGGTGAGCCTTGGTTGATCAATCGGGATTTCAACGTCATATATGAAGCCAGAGACAAGAACAATCTGAATCTGAATAGGAGGATTATGAGCAGGTTCAGAGCAGCGATAGACACGGCTGGTTTGCGGGAGCTCAAGTGCAAGAACAGAAGATTCACTTGGACAAACGAGCGTCAGGATCCAACAATGGCCTGCATCGACAAGGTTTTCTGCAATGCAAAATGGGATGCCCTCTTCCCCTCATACATAGTTATGGCTGCGGCGACTGCATGCTCAGGTCACTGCCCGCTCGTGCTTTCTAGTGCCGCTGCTCCAAAGAGAAGGGCCAGTTTCAGGTTTGAGTCCTTCTGGCCACAATTTCCCCGCTTCCACGACACGGTCAACTTGGCATGGCAAAGGCTGGTTAAACACTCCTGCCCAATCATAAGGCTCAAGGTGAAAATGCACCGTGTGGCTCATGACCTCCGGATATGGGCCAGAACCCTCTTCAGTGATGCCAAGGTGCTGTTTCATCTTGCCTGTGAGGTGGTGCTGCGCCTAGATGTTGCCCAGGAAAAGCGGACCCTTACCCCAAGCGAGTTCAACCTCCGAAAGCAGCTCAAACAGCGACTCCTGGGACTGGCTGCGATTGAGAGAGCCCGCAAGAGACAAGCCTCCAGAATCACCTGGCTCAAGGCTGGCGATGCTCGCACTGCGTTCTTTCAAGCTAAGATCAACTCCCGCAGGCGAAAGAACTTCGTCCACTCCCTGGAAACGGATGACGCTGTTATTGTCACACACGAGGAAAAGGCATCTGTTGCCTACCAGCACTTCTCCAACTTACTTGGCAGGAAGGAAGCCAGGAAATGCTCGATCAACTGGGAAGAGATAGACATGCCTTCTGTCCAATACGAGGGCCTCGATAACCCATTCACTGAAGCTGAGGTATGGGCTGCAGTCGCAGCCTCGCCGACGGACCGAGCACCTGGCCTGGATGGGTTCTCGGGTACGTTTTTCAGAAGCTGCCGGGGAACGATCAAGGACGACATCATGGCACTATTCGACCATTTCTATAGGCTTGCCGGTGGTAATTTCGCTGACCTGAACACGGCTACGATTGTCCTGCTTCCAACAAAAACGGCGCTGGGAAAATGGGCGACTACAGGCCAATTAGCCTCATCCACTCTGTGGCAAAGCTGATCTGAAAGGTGCTGTCCATGCGGCTAGCTGCAGTCGTTGACAAGCTCATCAGCCCAGCGCAAACTGCCTTCCAGAGAAACAAGTGCATCCATGACAGCTACTTGTACGTGCAAAACATAGTGAGAAAGCTGCATAGGCGTAAAACTCCGGCGCTCCTGCCGAAGTTCGACATAGCTAGGACTTTCGGTAGTGTCTCCTGGGAATATATTCTGGAACTGCTGGAGGTTTTTGGCTTCCCCCCACGCTGGAGAGACTGGATTGCTCTCCTCCTCTTGACGTCTTCCTCCTCCTGCCTTTTAAATGGGGTGCCCGGCGACTTCATTCTCCACCGCTGAGGGCTTCGACGGGGAGACCCGCTCTCGCCGCTGCTGTTCATCCTATGCGTCGA
Organism: Secale cereale; assembly: GCA_902687465.1. NCBI lineage: Eukaryota > Viridiplantae > Streptophyta > Magnoliopsida > Poales > Poaceae > Secale > Secale cereale. The sequence goes on from LR738711.1 coordinate 244,239,047, forward strand.
CCCCCTCCACCGGCTGTTGGAGGCAGCCACCCGGATGGGGCTGTTGGCTGCTCCGCCGGCGCCTGCGGCAAGGATGCGCACAAGCCTATATGCTGACGACGCGGTCGTCTTCGTCAACCCGCGCGCGACGACATCGACGCCCTGCTTAGATTGCTGTCGCGTTTCGGCAATGCCATGGGCCTGCACGTCAACCCCTCCAAATCGTCCGCGACCCCGATTAGTTGCAGCGACATTGACTTGCCCACTGTGCTCCAAAACTTCGGTGGCACCACCAAGGCGCTGCCAATCACATACCTGGGCTTGCCCGTCATTGTAGGGAGAATTAGGCTAGTGCATCTCCAGTTCATCCTGGATAGGATTAGAGCTAGGCTAGCTGGCTGGAAGGGCAGGCTTATGCCAATGGCGGGCCGTCGCGTCCTGGTGCGATGCGTCCTGTCCGCCATTCCAACCTTCGCGCTCACAGCCTTAAGGGCGCCAAAGAAGCTTTACAAGGAGATCGACAAAGCACGGCGACGTTTCCTCTGGGCGCAAGACGAGGAGATATCGGGGGCTAAATGTAAGGTGGGATGGAGGACGGTCACCACGCCGGAGCTGCAGGGCGGTCTGGGCATCCATGATCTACCAAGGTTCGCCCGTGCGCTACGGCTAAGGTGGCTGTGGCTATCATGGCAGCAGCCTCACAGACCTTGGGTCGGCACCGGCACACCTTGCGACGACGGCGACAACGCACTGTTCGCAGCCTGCACCTCCGTCACCATTAGGGATGGAGCCACGACCTCATTCTGGTGCTCATCTTGGCTGGGAGGCCGACAGCTCCGCACGGCGTTCCCAACGCTCTTTGCCGCGTCAATCAGGAAGAACCGGACTGTCAAAGAGGCTTTGCAGGAGGATCGCTGGGTGCTCGACCTCAGGCGTGCCAACCATGCAAATATAATGCACCAGGTCGTCGAGCTGGGCAGAGAGATCAGAAGCGCCGGTATCGTCCTCGAGGCTGACAGACCAGACGCAATTCTCTGGACACAGGCAACCTCAGGAAAATACTCCACCCAATCTGCCTATGCTGCTCAATTTGCAGGAGAACAGCAGAGCAACTTCAAGAGCATCATATGGAGGATCTGGGCACCGGGGAAGATCAAGTTGTTTCTATGGTTTCTCCATCAGGACAAACTATGGTGTAACGACAGGTTACAAAGAAGGGGTTGGGAGAACAACTACTTCTGCCCGCTATGCATGAGAAACCTAGAGTCATCCTTTCATCTGTTCTGGGAGTGCCCAATCTCTCAGAACGTGTGGTGTTAAGCTGCTGCATGGACCGGCTGCCACGCCCTGAGCCCCGATGTGTGGAGCAGCGAAGCTACATCAACATGCTGTGCGGAGATGATTATATCCGCCGCGACTACGGCGAACCGCAAGGGCACCAAGTCGATGCTGGCCCTCATCGCTTGGCACATTTGGCTGGAAAGGAACTCTTGTGTTTTTAGAGGGAAGCAGGCCAACATGCGACACATCATTGAAGCATGCCGCCGGGAAATGGAACAATGGAGTCTGGCAGGCGCCAAATGCATAGAGCACCCGTTCGGGGATATGACGTGAGATATTAACCTCCTTTTTCTTGCTTCCATGCTCGGGAGCAAAGCTACTCCCGGCGATCACTGTACCCTCTTTTTTTCAGTTTCTTGATCACTTGATCTGAATTTTTTGTCGCTCCTTTCTGCTATATCAATGAAACACCAGCCATGAGCTGGGTTCTTAAAAAAAAAAACATGCGCGATGTTCAAAAGAAGAAAAAAAAACATGCGCACGTTACGAACGCTCGCTCGGTCGCCGATCGATCTCTGTGCTGTTTGCGCTGGGCAGCAACCCAGCCCAGCACCGCGCCGTTCAAAGGCTGCCGCGCCACCCGTCACCGCCCTGCACTTCCGCAGCTCCTCCGCCGTAGCTCTGCAACCACAACTGCCAAAAGATTCCGCACGCAAAAGATAGCTAGCGTACACCTCAAGCGAGGGAACGGATCCTCTAACATCACGAAGGAATGTCACGAAGCTACAGTGTAAATCCAGTGCAAAACAGAGAAGGAATGTCACGATACTGTAGCGATATGTATTGTACAAAGTTACTGTTCATAAAAAATAATTCTGAAATTAATTTTATTGCATCATAATTTTGTTTGTATGTAATTTTTGTAAATGTATATTGTAGATTTGTAATTTGCGAATTAATTCAAGTCATTTTAGCCTTAATCATATGGATGTGAAGAAGGAATGTCACGGTATTATAGCTTCTCTAACATCCCTTCATGATGTTAGAGGATCTCGTTCCCTCAAGCGACGCCCGGTACAGCTCCTCCTCGCGTGCTTCGCTCTCTTCCTCCCTCCCTCCCTCCCACCGTCTCTACTCGCCACCCCGCGGTCTCCGCAACCCGACAGAGTTCAAACTCGTACTAGTACTTCAACAACCAAACCCCTAAACCCTAGCCCCCGCCCGGTCCCCATTCCATTCCCACCCAACCAAAGCGCCCAGCTCCTCCCAAACCAAGTTCCTCCGCTCTCCATCCGAGCCGATGGCGTCTCCGTCGTGGGTCATCCTGAGCCGGATGGCCACCGCGCCCGCCGCCGGCGACGACGGCCTCCCGCAGGGCGCCGCGCTCTCCCTCGCGCTCGCCGCGCCGCCGCGGGTCACCACCGTCAAGCTGCGCCCGACCGCCTGCCCCGTCGAGCCGGACCCCGCCTGCAGGCACAAGTCCCCCTGCGTCCTCGCCGCCGACCCCTCCGGCCTCCTCCTCCTCCTCACCCCGCCGCCCCTCTCCGAGCGGGACGACGGGGAGCTGCGCACCAGCCGTGACGCCAGCGGCGTCGAGCGCACCATCCGCATCGGCCGTGTCCCCAGGCCGCGCTACGTCGTCTGCGACGTGTCCTCAGCCACCGCCACCGCCTCGCCAGTCCCCGACCCCCACGAGCTCATCTTCAACAACGACCTCGGCGTCATCGCCGCGCCAGGAGGCGGCAGCCGCTTCATGGTGGTCGAGTTCCAGACCATCGTCGGCGGCCGCGAAGCCACCCTCCTCTGCTTCTCCTCCGAGAGCGGCAAGTGGGCCAGGAAGAAGGTCGCCAACCCGCTACCGCGTTGGATGTGGACCTTCTCCGACATCGTCTCCCACGGTGGCAAGCTCTGGTGGGTGGATTGCGTGGCGGGCCTTCTCGCTTGCGATCCCTTTGCCGATGAGCCGGCCATGGAGTATGTCCAGCTCCCGGCTGGGGACGTTCAGCACGGCCATGGTTGCGGCTACTGCGCCGAGAGAGAGCTCGGCTCCCGCCGCATCGTGCAGGTCAGCAACGGCGTCTTCCGGTGCGTCGAGATGAGCTGTGCAAGCCACGGCGCTCCCAAGGTTTCCATGCGCACGCTGGCTGATCCGAGTACCGCAGAGTGGACGTTTGAGTACGAGGCGAGCTTTTCTGAGATCTGGGCCGGTGACTCGTACAAGGCGGCGGGGCTGCCGAAGAAGGCTCCCGTACTCGCTCTCGTCCACCCCAACAATCCAGACGTGGTTTACTTCTTCCTGGAACAGCGCCTCTTCGGCGTCGACATGCGCGCGAGGGAGGTCGTGGAGTGCGAGCCCTTGGACCCGGCCAAGTCGCACAAGAAAGGCAGCTACCCTTCCGGGCTCCTTTTCCCATTTGAGCTTCCTCCCGTGTTCTCCGCAGGTGATTTTTTCCTACTAGCTTGCATGGAACTCTTCCCCGCGCTAGCACTTTCTGTCAATTATTTTTCTGCTCTTCTACTGGATGTTATGCCCTCTGTTACAGAACATGATCATGTGGAGTGTGCGTATTATGCATAGCAAACAAGCATACATTAGGTTCGACAGCTGTAGAGTGTAGATTGGTCTACTGCTTAGAGCTTGCTTACCATATACCGTTGAGCTAGTAGTATGTGGATGTTTCTTCCAAGCCATTTATTTATTCCTCATTTATTTCCAATGAGACTAACTTCATTTATTTTGCTGAAATTTCCCACGATGCTTAATTGACGTATTTGCTGACACTTTAGTGTGAGTTAGGAATGGAAGTGTGAATCATATATCTAGTTTACAGGGCCATGTGCATGTGGATTGAATGGCTAATTTAGCTACTTGTTCTAATGTGTGATGTGCGTATGACTGTGCGGTACCATTAGATGCATTAGGTAGCTTGATGTCATGGTTCCTGTATTATCTTTGTATGTTATTTCATTGCTGCATAATTCATTTGCTGCTTCGTTGTCAAATGTCAAGTCATGAGCAATGTGTATATACATCATAGTTTCAAATAGGGCGCTATCTCGACGCTATAGCATTTGGAGGGGCATCATGCTAAGCCGTTTTGCGCCATTTAGCATGCTTTAGCTCCAATTTAGCGTGCTAATGCTTTTAGCGCTATTTGCCATACCCCTCTATTTAAAACTATGGTATACATAAGATGCATGTTTCTATAATTGTTATCTTATCATTTGCTGCCACCTTGTTTGTTTTGCATCTTTATCCAATATTTTTAAGCACTACTACTACTATAGTTGTAGTGAATTTGCCCTCAGAATAAACTACCATCAGTTCCTTGTGTTTCCCAATCTACCTTAAGACAGACTTAGGTAGTGGAGTCATCTCACCCTGGAAATTGTCTTCAGTGCCATTTGGTCCTTATATACCTTTGATTCCGAAGTAGCAAATTGTCACCAGGAAATCTATGAGGGACACTTTTTATTGCCTTTCAGACCTTCTCTTTTGATTGTAGCGGTGTCACAACACTTAAACCGGCTTTTGTGTTGTTTTGGTTGCCCAATTTGAATTTCTTGAGAAAGGCATATTCTCATGAACATTTCTTTAGAAACACAGCGCCTTGAATTACCCAATTTGAGTTTCCTGAGAAAGGCATATTCTCATGAATACTCTTCACTTCAGTAACAGACTAACAGTACATGTATCAGTACTTCACCTATTTGGGAAGCCAAGTGCCATTATATCGGTTTAGAGTGTTAGCGTATGGGCAGTAGTTAGGCATACAGGGGCATGCACTAACATTTTGTGTCTCATGAGAATTAGGATGAGGGTGATTTTGTTGAAAATATATCCAACTCCACTCTTAACTATACCCTTTTGGCCTGTTCACTGATAGCTAGTTTATTTACTTGATATAATCAGTTTGATGATTGATGATTCTTTGTATAAACCATCGTACTCTTCGTTGTTGGTATTTGATCCAAAGCTGAAACTGAGTGCATGCATCTTATTTCATTATTGGCAATTGTTATCTGCTACTGCTATTGCCAATTTATACATGGTACTGTACCTTGTTAATGCTTATGTGTAAACTAAGTACAAGCTATGAAGCTAGGGGTTAAGAATAGATTAGAGTGATAGGAAAGCATGTACGTACATTATATAAAGATAATTAAATTCTATTGAGAAGGAGATTAATTAATAGGAAGCAGTTGCTGATTTCATTCTTCTTTTGGGCAAAACACTGACATTTGAAACTCATTTTCCTGGCATTATGTCAAGTTGTTTAAATGTTTCCCTAAAAAAGTTTGAATTATCAGGCAATCTGTTCGTCTCCACTGATTGGTATATTTGAATTATTATTATTATTAGTTCTTGAGACAGTGTCACTCTTATATACTCCCTCCGTCCCAAAATTCTTGTCTTAGATTTGTCTAGATACGAAAGTATCTAACACTAAAATGTGACTTGATACATCCATATTTAGACAAATCTAAGACAAGAATTTTGGGACGGAGGGAGAATATAAGAGTGACACTGTCTCAAGACAAATCCATATTTGTTTAAATATGAATGTATCTAGTCACGTTTTAGTGTTAGATACTTCCGTATCTAGACAAATCTAAGACAAGAATTTTGGGACGGAGGTAGTACCAAGTTTCTATTGTATCGGATTACAGTTTCTACTAGTATTTCCATAACCGGAAACTAGCGTGTTTTGTTCAAATACATTGCATGTATCCAGTATTTTGCCTAACATCTCTTAGCTTTGGTTGAAGGTTCATCAGGGTTGAGTGCTGGAGATGGCGTGACTGAAGCTTTGGTTGAAGGTTTATCAGGGTTGAGTACTGGAGATGCCGTGACTGAAGCAGCGTCAACCTCAACGATTTCTGCTCCATCCGGATGCAACATAGTTTAGCAGGGTGGGCGTTCCTCTTGCATTGTAAGAAGCTCCGAGCCAAGTGAAGTTTGTTGCGTGTCATGACTGGTTATCATGTAATGGGCTCCGTTTGCCTGTGAACAACTGGATATGTTTTGCTACTTGTGTCCATGGTAATTTCCTTTTCGACCTGGACCAACATGGACCGATACTATGGCTCATGGTACTGTATGGCTCATTTCACGAGCTGTCAGGGCCGGTCCTGAGAATTTGGGGGCCCGGGGCGAAACTAGAACCCAGGGCCCCTTGATGTAAACCACAAAATAGTATATGAAAAACTATATTGTATGTTAGCTAAAAGGCAGTACAATACTTTTGATTTTATGCAAGTCTCTTCTTTGGACAATCTTAAGGATAGAGCTACTGGACATAACACTTTATTCCTCGATAATTATGGGCTTATTACTGATGATCACCAACATTGTTTCTATCCATCTAAAATCTATGTTTTCTAAATTTATATTATTTCACTCCTCCATAACAGCTATCGGCGAGTCGTCAAACACAAAAACTATAACACCTAATATATATCCGTAAACAATATCTAATGAATAGATTATCAATGACCCAGTTGCAACAATGCAGAGAAAATTTTGCTGATCATTTATAATTTTTAATAAAACATTCTAGTAAAATCTCATACATCACTAGCTATATAAATAGAGATCCGATGTATACCTTATCTTCTCTATAACTTTAAGCGCATCATCACAGTGCGTCGCCTCTCAGTGAGTCGCATGGTTGTGTGGGAGGTAACAACATGGGGCTATGTCCGGTGGTCCGGCCATCTTCCGACTCGGGCTTCTTTGACTTGAGGTGCCGCCACGCACGCACCGAAGATGCATATCAAGCGTCGCCCTGCTACCATAGGGGCCGATCTATTCTCTCATCTGTAAGCTTAGCGTGTAACATCGCATCTTCCTGTTTGGCATGTCCCTTCTTCAAGGATCCACTTCTCAGAGAATTGGGCGCACGTCTCAAAGTAAAACAATTAGGCCCATAAATTTCGGCTGCCAGACTAAGCAACAAAATCAGGGGCGATTTTCTTTCATAACTGCTCCTAGCTAATCGCATGCAATAACAGATCTACTCCTCAATCGTAGCAACAGGGGTTCTCAAAATAGGAAGGAAATCATGGAATCCGTTCATGCAATTCTTCAGCATTGAACCTGGACACTAAAAAAGAACCTGGACGCTAAGGCCATAAAAGAGCCCGGGCTGGGGGCCCCTTGGCATCGGGGGGCCCGGGGCGGCCGCCCCTCTCGCCCCCCCTCAGGGCCGGGCCTGCGAGCTGCCCTGACAATGTGGAAGGTTCTATAAGTTTGTTATTATTATATGCCTCTACTTACTTTTTTGACTCAGGAGTACTCCCGTCAGGGGCCCCTGCGCCGCTCCCGCACGGGCGACTCGGGCGGCGTAACCCTAGCCCGCCGCCGGCCCTCTCCCACACTTCTCCTCTCCCTCGTCGCCACCGCCGTCGGCTCGCCGCTCGGCCGCCAGTGAAGGTGGCGGCGAGGATCTGGCCGCCCCGTTCTTCCTTGGGGGGCTTTGGATCCGTGGCGGCGGCCTCTGCTGGTGGATCGACGCCGGGTCTGCGGTGACCGGTGCTCGTTTGTTCTTCCTCGCCCGCGGGGGCGGCGAGGCGGCGACAGGTGGCGGCTGTGGTGCGGGCGTCTCGGCGGCGCCAGATCCAGATCTGAAGGCCTCCGTCTACTTCAACCAGGGCTGCCTCCGATGGTCCTGCTTTGGGCGGCCTTTGTCATCGGAGTGTTACCTGTTTGGCGGCTGGAGATGGGAGGTGGCTCCGGAGAAATCCGAGGCCAGCAGTGCTGCCCACGACGGCGGCGACGCCCGAGGGCGCCGTACCCTTCTTGTAGGCACCGTCCAGGTTGCCTCCTTCCCCTTTTCCTTCCACCCAGCTCGTATGCCGGACGAAAGCCCAAATCCTTGCCGGATCGAGCGACAGCGGTGCTTCGGGCGTCGTCACCCTCTTGGGGGTGTCATTCGTGGTGAGCTTGGGGTGGATGTGATGCTTTGGTTGCTTAGCGGCGGTTGGTGGCGTGGTCGGAGTTCGTGTGGTGGCGGTGCGTTGGCGCTCTGCCGCCTATGTGCTCAGCTTCGTAGTGCTTCTTCCACGGTGCTTGGTCTTCAGCAGCCCTGCCGGACTCGGCGGAGCGGTGCTTCATCCTACTCACTGATGGCGGCGTATCTCGGCGACGTGGCGCAGTGGAGATTCGGCGTGCGATGTGTGGCGATGGACTCGCGCAGGAGGACGAAGCTGTCTGGTGTCGTGGTGACGTCGATGACTGAGTGGCCAGACAAGGTAGAAGCCTCAATATTTGCTCTGAAGAGACCTGTGGAAGATGGCGGCGACGACACACGAGTGCATCGGACCGGTTTGTACCCCAGACCCGTTATGTGGCTCGGCTGGGGCTTCCGGCTTTTGATGTTAGGCTTAGGTGAGTGGTCTGGGTAGTGGCCTAGCTAGCACCCCCTCATCATTTTGATGTTAGGCTTAGATAAGTGGTTTGGGTAATGACCCAGCTAGCACGTCTTCATCATTTGGATAGGAGTAGCGGCATATGTTGCCAGGATGGCGGATTCAGGCATATGTTGTAATACTTTGTAAGGTCCTCGAGAATAATCAATAAAGTGGCCGCATGCATCTCCCAGATGCAGAGGCCGGGGGGCATCCTCCTTTTCTAAAAAAAAACTTACTTTTTTGACAACACAATCTCCTTTTATTCATTCACTGGTACTCTCTCGGTTCACAAATATAAGATGTTTTGGATATTTTAATATGAACTACTCCCTTCGTTCCATAATGTAGTGCCTATAGATTTTTTGAAAAGTCAAACCTCATAAATTTTTACCAAGTTTGTGGAGAAAAATATTTACATCTGGAGTGCGAAACATATATCACTAGATTCACCATAAAATGTAGTTTCACATTATATATTTTTGTTGTTGTAGACATAAATATTTTTCTTTACAAACTTGGTAAAAGTTTGTAAGGTTTGACTTTCTAGAAAATCTATAGGCACTACATTATGGAACGGAGAGAGTACATACAAACCGAAACGAGTGAACAAACCCGAAAGTGCTCTTTTGATTCTGAGCTCACATGCTCACCGATAGAACAATAAAATCTAAAAAAATGGTAAACAAATTCAATAAATAAATAAATTTTTGGTGATAAATATTGATGAGTGTTTTAACTGCCGCAAAGTTTTGTGATGAAATAACATTAGTGCAGGTCTCAAAAATAACAAAATGATGCTCCAAAAATGCTTCAAACAATAGTCTTTTCGGCACATCATTTTTCCCCCAAACCTCAACAAAATGATTGTTTGGTCGCTACTTGAACTTGAGAGGTGTTTTGTATTTATGTTTTGTAGTTTCAGAAAAAGCTAGCGAGATACCATTCTACCATATTGTATTCTGTATTCAGAAAGAGCTAGCGAGATACCATTGTATCATATTGTATTAGGGATTTTTACATCTATGCCCCTGGTTCCTTAGGCATACTAATTCATCCCCACGTTCTTAACTTTTGCTCACTTTTCCCCATTCCCTTGCCCGAAACCCTCAGAACTGGTCACAAACGATGGATGCCGCCGGGTCAGTGCTTTGTCCGTTAACTCTGACGAGTGGGGCTGCGCTGACTGTGTCGCCCGTTGGACCTGATGAGTGGGGTCGCATCGGACGGTGCCGCTGTTCGCCCATTGGGCCGTCGTTAGACGGTTGGGCCGTGCGTGGGCCGCAACGCCAGAATCCTGTTAGGCATGCACGACATGTCTAGCTAGCCTGCTATGCATGCACGTAGCTAACCTACCTGCATGCGCCGCTGCAAGCCGCCACGATGCGCTGACCAGCCTCTTTTTCACGGGAGCCGCCGCCGCTGGTTCGTCTCATCTCCCACGCGTGTCTCCTCGATGTAGATCAGTTTTACACTTTTCGATCCACCAGCATCTATTCAACATGGCAATTAAAACCTGTTGGCAATTAAAGTGGCATATTGATCGATCGCCGCGGCTCGTTTGAACGTAAGCACGGCCAGTGCCACTCCACTTCCCTTCCCCTTTCCCTATTTAAACCACCACCCCTCCACCTATTCTCCACACATCCATTTGCGCCGCCCCCTTCTCTTCTTCACCCAAACCCAGAGTACTCTCAAAGCGAGGTGAGGATGCAGTACAACGGCCCCACCTTCCAGCTCCCACCAACCGTGCCGGAGAGACGGTATCCGACCGACATCGTCGTGGAGAGGACGCTCCGCATGTGGGCGTTCTCACGCTGGAGGGGTGCAAGGGGGTTTTCCCACTGGTTCCTCGGTGCGGGCTTCGCCCACCTCCCGGCGGGCTCGCCGGTGATGTTCCGACTGGAAGAAGTGTGCCCAAACTCTAGGACTCCGCCGATAGGGCTCACCGTCACCTTCACCAACAGATTTGATGCGTGCTACCGCCTTGAAAATGTGTTTTGCTGTGGATGCGAATTCATCGCATTCACAACCCACAACATCTTCACAAACTTCAACTGCATCTTCCCCACCCGCAACGGTATGCACAACCTCCCCTACTACATCGGCGAGGACGACATGGAGAGGAGGAGCAGTGAAGAGGAGGCGCAGTGAAGATGGTGGTGGAGGACCGGTCTCGTGAGCTTGTCATGCCCTAGGGTGTTAGGGCTTTTTATCTTTTATATATTTCTATCTTAATTATGTTGTTGGTTGTACCGTGAACTTGTTATCTCTGTCGTGTTATCCCCTAAGAACTATGTTATGCTTGCTACCCTTATTTGTTATGTCGTTGGTTATCTGTGTTTTGCTTGCTATTTCTATCTTATTTGACTTGAGATATCGTTAGACGGATATGGTGCCGTACGCGAGCCCTTATGAAAGGTTATCGCTCAATAAAAACCAGCAAGTTTTGGGGTGATAACCCTCAACCGTAAGGGATCGAGATAGTCTTCGCGGGTAAGAATAACCCAATTTATTGATTCAACACACGGGGAGCCAAAGAGTATTTATAAGCTTTGACAGTTGAGTTGTCAATTCAACCGCACCTAAAATATACTTACTTGCAACAAAAGATAAGTGGTAACAGTGATATGATAGTGACGATAGTGATAGTAGAAGTAAATAGCAACATTAGATAGCAAAGTAAATAGCAAAAGTAGCGACTAGTGACAAGCAGGGTTTAAAACACTATAGGCTAGGGAGATGGATGGTTGGGCGCTGCATGGATGAGATAGATTCTAACTTGGGGCACGGCACACGAAAAAGTAATGATCATCTAGGCAAATATCAAACATTAGGCATGTATCCCGTAGGTAGTTGTACGTGCTTGCAATAAGAACTTGCACAACATTTTTTGTCCTACCATCCCGCTACGAATGGGGCCAAAAGGAACTTATGGATATTAAGGTGCTCCTGTCAAAGAGCACCGGAACAAAGCAATGAACTCAATGGATACATGTAATCCTCAAACTACGGACCATCCCCTTTGGTGTCCCAAGCTGTCACTTTTAGGATCGCCGGTTCCGAGCCGTAACAGGTGCAAACAACTCATAGATAGGATCACGAACACAAATATATCCATGCAAACACATATGGTTCAGATCTGAAATCATGGCACTCGGGCCCTAAGTGTCAAGCATTAAGAGTAATAAGTTGAAGCAAAGATGATAAACACCATAGTAGATGATAGGCAACATGCCCCCAACGATCTGATAAACTATTACATGATCTAACTCATCCAATCCCTACCATCCCCTTCGCCTACAGCGGGGGAATTACTCACACATGGAGGGAGAAGTCATGGAGGGATGATGGAGTGGTGATGATGATGACGATGGCGACGATCTCCCCTCTCCGGAGGCCAATTCAGCCTCCAGATTAGCCCTCCCGAGGAAGAACAGAGGGTGGCGGCGGCTCCGCAACGGAAAACTGTGAAAGAACTTCTGATCTGGGGTTTCTGCGTCGGGAGTAAAAATACGAGGCGAAGTAGGGCACCAGGGGGTGTGGGACCCACCCAGGCGGCCCCCCGGCGCGGCCCAGGGGGGCGCGCCCACAGGGTGCCTGGGCACCCCCTGGCCCCCCTCTGGCCCCACTTCTGGCTCCTGGTTCCTTCGGGTGCGTGGATTTTCTGTGATTTTTCGTGGATTTTTCTGAGGTACCTAAAAATCCGTTTTCCTGCACACAAATAAACCATACAGGCAGCTCTGCTGAAAACAGCGTCAGTCCGGGTTAGTTTAGTCCAAATCATGCAAGAATGAGGCCAAAACAATATCAAAAGTGTTTGGAAAAGTAGATACGTCTAAGACGTATCAACTCCCCCAAGCTTAGCATATTGCTTGTCCTCAAGCAATTCAGTTCAACGAACTGGACGCGACAAAGAAAACTTTGACAAACTCTTTTGCTTCATTAGATGTATATAAGCATGTACTACGAAAAGAGTTTAGCAAGTATTGAAACAGTACTTATGAGGACAATGCAAGGAGCAATCCTTCTTTCAAGTGACCAGTCACAAATACTTAAAAGTAAATAATATATTACTGAAAATCAAGACAAGATTACATTGCACATAGCTTGAGCATATTAGGGTGGTATCTCGCTAGCCTCCATGAGTGAAGCAAAACATAAATGCAGAGACTCCTCCAGAGTTTTAAAGGAGACTAGAACTAAGAATTTCAGAATAAATCATATCACAAGTATGCAGAAGACAATGTAATACTTTGGGACAATGCACATTACACTCAGAATGACAATTATGCTCTCCTAGTCGGTGCTTTGAAGAAAGAAGGTGAGACTCTCGAACCGTGGCTTTTATTGGCAAGGTTGAAAACCCGTGGTCGGAAACAAAAACTAAACATGTACCATAGCTCTTGGTTTTAAAAACAGAAGTAAACATGTTTTGAGAAATGCATATTTCGTCAACGAATGCTAGCAGATAACTCAATCCCTTTTTGAGTGGACAAGTCTCGAGGAACGGCTCCCGCATGAGGACGATCACATCCTCTTAATCTCCTTTGTTTATCACTGCCAAAGTTTTCTGATTTCTCATGAACAAAGCGTGAAGGAGGGTTTGTTTGTTATATTATCTTTTTGAGCCGGGCGCACTCAATGCCAGTTCCTTTTCGTATTAGGGGTTTGCACATTATACATGCAATCCAGGGGTGAAACTTGTCCAACTTAAAAAGATTATGAGTTAACTACTACTTCCTCATGAGCTAAAACATAGGCACAAAAGAGAAATGCTTTTGATTAGTTTCGAGATGGTACATGAAAGTCTTTGTTAGGAATGGCAGGTAAATACCATGTATAGGAAGGTATAGTGGACTCATATGGCATAACTGATTTTAAGGATTTTGGATGCACAAGCAGTCAGTCCGCTTAGTACAGGTGGAGGTTTAGCAAAAGACTGGGAAGCGACCAACTAGAGAGCAATAACGGTCATAATCATGCAGAGCGACAAAGCAACATTGAATCGGGCATGAAAGTGATATAACTACTCTAAAACTCAAAGATCATCAAGGCAGAGTAGACTTCTTAGTCTTAAGCATGTGTAAGCATGTGCCAAGTCAATCCAAAAATTCTCTAAAGGGAAATACCACCTTAGTATACCAGACTATGAACAGTGCAATGCATGTAGATCATTTCAATAACACATTATATACTCTAGTTATTCGAGACTAGCCACAAGGAAAGCATGAACCACCGAAAGAGCATTGTAAACATAGCACTATGTCGCTACAAGCTGGTCTCTAGATCATAAGTACAGGCATATGTACAAAAGTAGAAACAATAAGAGTTGATACCGGTCTTCCCTGTTGCTTCCCTTCAGTCGATCTTCGTCATTACTGCTTGTCACTTGCATGATCGAACGTAGGAAATATAATTAAATGCCATCACGGACTCGAGCTGATCTCTGAAAACAAAGCAAACTAAAGAGAGAAAGGAAATCTTTTTGGGTTTTTCAAAGGTTGAATAAAAGCAAAAGAAAAAAGAAAATCTTTTTGTTGTTTTTGCAAAGAGAGAAATAAAGAAGAATGGACAAAAACTTTGAAAAGATCAAAGTGAATAAAACGGATAATACAATGGAAAAGTGAGAAGGGCACGTACTCCCCCAAGCTTAGGCTTTTGGCCTAAGTTGGTAGCAGCTACTGCCCCCAGGAGCCTCCTGCTCCAGGGGTATGGTAGTGAGTCCACGGGTCGTAGAAGGATGCTGGTGCGTACACCGAACTCCTCGGAGTCTCCCACGAGGAAGGTTCCGAACGCCAAACAGAGGAAGACCCTTCACCCAACTCGGTGGCGGTCTCTTCCTGAAAATGTGGTATCTCACCGTGCCTCTCCTCGTCGGGCACAGCCCCCTCCATGGGGTTATGAAACTGATGCTGGACCATGAACTCATCGAACTGAACAACATCAAAGGACCATCCATTCCTGCGAGAAAAATCAAACAAAAGATGTGCAGGTAGACGGATCTCGCGTTCCGCGGCAGTTCCGAAACGCAAGATATAGATAAGATTATCAAGTTCAGAACCCATGGTAACAAACTTATTCCTTTTCATAGCAGCAAGATCAAAGCTTAAATAAGTAAAAGGAGTATCATCAGGGTGTGGGGTGCCTCCAAGATGTTCTAAGATAAGTGTGGCATAAACGCCACCATATAAGTCTCCCTTGTTACCGTTCATAGCAAGGCGTCGAGCAATTAAGGCACCCAGATTATAATCAGACCTCTCTGAGAGGGCTGCTGCCAGGATAGCAATATCCGGAGCAGAAATGCTGCTCGTGTTGTCACGAGCTAACACCCCTCTAGCAATATAATATGCAAAATACCTGAGGTGAGGAAATAAGATGCTGGAGATCTTTGACCGATGAATATCCCTCGTACCCATGCTGCAGAGGGAGTTGATGACGGTGTTCAGCTCGGAGGGCTGAGTGGCCATCCTAGCCGTCCTCCCAACGTTCGGCACACCTATTATTTCACAAAAATTTCCCAAAGTCATGGTGATAAGATCATTATAAATTTTAAACTCAATAGCACCTGAATCAGGATTATATCTAAAACTGTTAATGAAACTGGAGGTGAGTTTTTGATACTGAGTAACACGGCTCGTGACGAGTCGTGTCAAACCTCCATTAGCACAAAGATTATAAAACTCGTCCTTGATTCCCGCAGCTTCCATGAATTCATCACATGGAAATGTCATCGCACGTGCTGGACTTGTATCTTCCAACAACTCCAGGGGCACATGATCTTCATTATAGCTCACCCTAGCAGTCGATGGTGAAGCTGCGGCTCTAGTAACTCGATCGGAGTGTGCGGGCCTCCTCTTCTCAAGCCATCCTTTTGCCCTTCCTAACAAACTCATTTCTGAAATTTTTACAATTTACAAAAACGAGGATTAAAACAAAGTGAGCTAAGGCAAACTACTCAACTCACTTGCCCAAGGCATAAACTTGCATCAAAACTTGGAAAATAACTTTCTACACATGCATGCAAGCTCATCTCTACAGCACCAAGAACTACTAAATACTCACAAATGAGGCCACCGATCAAAAATCTAATTGGAGGGGTGGAGGAGTCACATACCAGGGAGTATTTGCTCAAAATTTCAGCTTAAATGATGGGATGTAGAGAGAGATCGAAGAATCGCCTCCAAGAACAGCAAGAACACAAGAACAAAAGCAGAACTCGTGTTTTTGGAGAAAGAGAGAGAGGGAGGAAGAAGACATACCTGGAGGGGGGTCCCGTGGGCCCCAGGCGCCCTATGGGCGCGGCCAGGGGCTAGGCCGCGCCAGCTGGCCGCCTGGGCCACTGGTGGCCCCCCTGGCTGGCCCCATGACTTTCTGGGTCTCTCCCGTCGTGGAAATTTTTATTATAATTTTTCTGGAATTTTTCTGAAAACTTCACTGTTGAAATTTTTTCGAAGTTCAAAAAGCTGCGAAACTCTCTGAAAACTTGAAGCAGTTAGTAGTATTGTGAAGCTTCAAAAACATAAATACTTGGTACAGCAAGTACGACAAAACTAAAAACAAGTGAAAACATAACAAGCTCAACTTTTTATCCATATAAAACATGTTTACTAGTAAGGTTGATAAAGTCTTACCAACAAACAGGCGATATATAGAGCAAAAAGTCTCACCTCCTACGAAGTAGTTACTAAACCTTTACTTTGATGGACATTGTCCCCACCATGATAGTTTTATATTTGTGAGGCACATGTAGTGGACAGTCCCATTCTCCAATCTTCACGGTCTCGATATTCTCTATAGAGTTGAGGGCATGCCTCATGTCGGTCTTCTTCGGAAAATATACCGTGTGTTCTTTATCATTCACATGGAAGGTAACCTTCCCTTTATTGCAATCAATAATAGCACCTGCGGTGTTAAGGAAAGGTCTACCAAGAATAATGGACATGCTCCCATCCTCGGGCATGTCAAGCATGACAAAATCAGTAAGAATTAAACAATTAGCAACTTCTACGGGAACATCCTCACAAATACCTATCGAAACAGTGGTTGACTTGTCAGCCATCTGAAGGGAGATATCTGTAGGAATTAGTTTCTCTAAACAAAGCCTCTCGTAAAGAGAGAGAGGCATAACACTCACTCCTGCTCCAAGATCACATAAAGCAGTTTTGACATAATTATTCTTTATGGAGCAAGGAATGGTGGGTATACCTGGATCACCGAGCTTCTCAGGA
Organism: Secale cereale; assembly: GCA_902687465.1. Classification (NCBI taxonomy): domain Eukaryota; kingdom Viridiplantae; phylum Streptophyta; class Magnoliopsida; order Poales; family Poaceae; genus Secale; species Secale cereale. The sequence continues at coordinate 244,255,948 of LR738711.1, forward strand.
ATCTTGCCACTTAAAGAGTAGTTAGCAAGCATAGTAGATATTGCATCATTAGGAACTTTTCTTTTACTAGTGACAATATCTTTCATATATTTTGAATAAGGAAGTAACTTAATAGCATCAGTCAAAGGGATTTGAAGAAAAAGAGGTTTAATCCACTCACAAAACTTATTATAATGCTCTTCTTCTTTAGATTTGATGGACTTACCTGGAAAGGGCATGGGTTTCTATATCCATGGTTCTCTTTCCTTCCCATGTTTTCTTGCGATGAAGTCTTCTTTAGTGTACCTCTTACATTTGTCACGTGCTTCTTCTTCTCGAACTTCAGGAGGATCATTCTTCTCATTATTATTACCTTCAGGTTCAGCACCGTCTTCAGTCTCAGCATCGGAGATAGATACACTGTTGGGATCAATAGCTGGTTCTTCATCTGCAATAGGATCATTAGAATTGTCAGTCTCCTTATGTTTCTTATTTTTCTTTGGAGAGCCAACAATTTCTTCTTCCTGCATTTGAGAATCCTGCTCGATTCTCTTCGGATGCCCCTCTGGATAAAGAGGATCTTGAGTGCTAGTTCCTCCTCGGGTCTTAATCCCGAAAGCCTGCAAATTATCTTGTTTGGCATTGTTAGCAAGCAAATCTCTTTGCATATTAGAAATTTGATCAAGCTGAGTTTGAACCATATGAAAATGCTTCACAAGACATTGAACATCATTAACTGGTCTATCTAAAACATCAAGCAGTCTTTTGATAGCAAGGGAATTATCCTGCAATTGACTTTCTATCCTCTCATTAAAATGATTTTGTTTCATAATAAAATTATCAAACTCATCTAAACATTGATCAGGAGGCTTACCATGAGGGATGTCACTTGCGTTGAAATCTAAAAGAGAGTGTACCTCTACCATAGGAGGGTGAGTGGTAGGCTCACACAACTTCTCAATAGGGGGTAGATTCTTCACGTCTTCAGCTTTAATACCTTTCTCTTTAATAGACTTCTTTGCTTCTCGCATATCCTCGGGGCTCAGAACAAACATGCCCCTCTTCTTTGTTGGTGGAGGTGGTTCAGGGACGGACCAATCTTCATGGTTTTTGGCAATCCTGCCCATTAAATCATCCGCATCGTCAGGTGTTCTTTTCCTGAAAACATAACCAGCACAACTGTCCAAATAGGACCTGGATTCATCAGTTAGACCAGCATAGAATATATCGATTAATTCATTCTTAGGAATTTCATGTCCTGGTCTAGCCTGAATCAGACCGCAGTACCTCCCCCAAGCTTTAGGGAGGGACTCATCCTGCAACTGTTTAAAGTTATAAATTCTTTGTAAAGCAGCATGTTGCATGTGAGCAGGAAAGTACTTATCAACAAAAGAGTGAGCTAAGTCCTGAGGACTCTTAGTGGAACCGCATGGGAGTGAATCATACCATGCTTTAGCACCCTCCTTCAAGGAGAAAGGAAGAAGCTTGGTCACATAAAAGTATCGTATCTTCTCATCTGTGGTAAACAGGCTACCCAACTCACCGAGTTTAGTCAAGTGTGCAATAGCATCATCATTTTCTCTGCCATAAAAGGGGTCAGCTTCAACCATAGGTATAAGTGAAAGATCAACAGAGAAATCATAATCAGGATCATCAATGCATATAGGGGATGTAGCAAATTCAGGATTAGGAACGGTTTTGTTCTTCAGAGAGTGTTTTTCAAACAGTTTCTTAATAGCTTCAGGGTCAGAGCCAGAAAACTCTGTCAGTTCCATGCATAAATCTTCATCTAGTATATAGTAATCATCATCAAGGAGCCTCTCTTTGAGTTTACTCAAATCAGGATAATCATAAGTTTCACCAATAGGGTAGCGAGTAACAGGAAGTTCAATTCCAGACTTTTTAGCAGCAGCAGCAATTTGTTTCTCAAGAGCATAACCAAGCGAACTAATATCAACAAAAGTAGTAGAAGAATCATCAAGAGTATCAGACATAGTAACAGATTCAGTTGAAGCATCATGTGGTGGTGGTGAGGCAAACTTACTCATAACGGAAGGTGAATCAAGTGTAGCACTAGTGCTCAGAGCAGTACCTCTTCTTGTAGTGGATAGTAAGATCGGAACCTTGGGGTCTCCTTTCTTACCCATAGTAGATAAAGTGCAGCAGGTAGCATACCTCAAGTAGACTTGTAAATATTGCTATGGTCCCCGACAACGGCGCCAGAAAACGGTACTTGATAACCCTCAACCGTAAGGGATCGAGATAGTCTTCGCGGGTAAGAATAACCCAATTTATTGATTCGACACAACGGGAGCCAAAGAGTATTTATAAGCTTTGACAGTTGAGTTGTCAATTCAACCGCACCTGAAATATACTTACTTGCAACAAAAGATAAGTGGTAACAGTGATATGATAGTGACGATAGTGATAGTAGAAGTAAACAGTAAAAGTAAATAGCAACAGTAGATAGCAAAGTAAATAGCAAAAGTAGCGACTAGTGACAAGCAGGGTTTAAAACACTGTAGGCTAGGGAGATGGATGGTTGGGTGCTGCATGGATGAGATAGATTCTAACTTGGGGCACGGCACACTGAAAAGTAATGATCATCTAGGCAAATATCAAACATTAGGCATGTATCCCACAGGTAGTTGTACGTGCTTGCAATAATAACTTGCACAACATCTTTTGTCCTACCATCCCGCTACGAACGGGGCCAAAAGGAACTTATGGATATTAAGGTGCTCCTGTCAAAGAGCACCGGAACAAAGCAATGAACTCAATGGATACATGTAATCCTCAAACTACGGACCATCCCCTTTGGTGTCCCAAGCTGTCACTTTTGGGATCGCCGGTTCCGAACTGTAACAGGTGCAAACAACTCATAGATAGGATCACGAACACAAATATATTCATGCAAACACATATGGTTCAGATCTGAAATCAAGGCACTCGGGCCCTAAGTGTCAAGCATTAAGAGTAATAAGTTGAAGCAAAGATGATAAACACCATAGTAGATGATAGGCAACATGCCCCCAACGATCTGATAAACTATTACATGATCTAACTCATCCAATCCCTACCATCCCCTTCGCCTACAGCGGGGGAATTACTCACACATGGAGGGAGAAGTCATGGAGGGATGATGGAGTGGTGATGATGATGACGATGGCGATGATCTCCCCTCTCCGGAGGCCAATTCAACCTCCAAATTAGCCCTCCCGAGGAAGAACAGAGGGTGGCGGCGGCTCCGCGACGGAAAACTGCGAAAGAACTTCTGATCTGGGGTTTCTGCGTCGGGAGTAAAAATACGAGGCGAAGTAGGGCACCAGGGGGTGTGGGACCCACACAGGCGCCCCCCCCCCCCGGCGCGGCCCGGGGGGGCGCGCCCACAGGGCGCCTGGGCACCCCCTGCCCCCCCTCTGGCCCCACTTCTGGCTCCTGGTTCCTTCGGGTGCGTGGATTTTCTGTGATTTTTCGTGGATTTTTCTGAGGTACCTAAAAATCCGTTTTCCTGCACACAAATAAACCATACAGGCAGCTCTGCGGAAAACAGCGTCAGTCCGGGTTAGTTTAGTCCAAATCATGCAAGAATGAGGCCAAAACAATATCAAAAGTGTTTGGAAAAGTAGATACGTTTGAGACGTATCATGGGATTAGCCTTGTAAAAATGGTTGGAGGGTAGCCCATTCGTCTTGTTATATTCATGGTGTGTACTTGTGTAGGTCAAGTTTAAATGGCCCATTTAGAGTAGGGTCAAGTTTTCGCACGCGCGGATAATTGACTAGCACTACGGGAAACAGAAGATTTGCCGTCAGTACTTTATTTGCCGTCAACATTTTGTCGAGGCAGACGGCAAAAAAGGGTTTGCCGTCATCAGTAGACGGCAAAGAGAACCTAACAACATAATATATTTTGCCAACTATGAAAAAAATACAGACGGCAAATAGCTTACTTTGCCGTCTGCAAAAAAAAAATACGGACGGCAAAGATCTTTCTCGTCTGCGTTTTTTATTATAGACGGCAAAATATGCTCTTTGCCGTTTGTAACAAAAAACGCACACGGCAAATATCTTTGCCATCTGTATTAATAAACGCAGACGGCAAAGCAAACAAACACAACTCTCGTGGATCGATGAAGTGGCATGATCCACACCCCACGATCTAGGATCTCTAGCACGCCCCGACTCCCCCACGTTTTGTTTCCACTCCCAATGTGAAGCAAACGGCCCCACCTTATCTCTAGCGTAGATGTCGACACCACCCCCGTCCATGATTAATCCTGCCACGCACCAACACTCCTGCCACGAACCAACACTAAACAACTGCCGCTGCCTCGCAGGACTAGCCGCCGCTGGCCTCCGCGCGGCTCAGCGTGCCGCCGGCCATCGGCCGGCAGCCTGACTCCACAAGCCGCCGCCTGGGTGCCCGCCTCCGCGCTCCTACGGTGGCCTCCACCCTGCTCTGCACGCCGCCGGCGTCCACATCCCGCAGCCATCCAAGCCGCCTGCCTCCGCTCGACTGCCCCCGACGCGCGACTCCGGCGGCCTTCGGCCGGCTGTCCGCCCGCCTCCACGCGCCTCCGGCCCAGCCACTGTCGCCCCCGGCGCCGTCGGCCCCGTCCAGCATCGCCCCCGGAGCCCGCCATCGTCTCGACGCCGGGTCTCGCCGGCCAACAGCTCGCCCGCCGGTCCCAGCCTCGCCCGCACCAGCTCGCCCACCGGCGCGTCGACTTACCCCTTCGCTGCGAGCCCCGTCCACTCCGATCGTCGCGCCCGTACGCCCACCGCCGCCCACCACAACCTCGCTGGCCGCCATCTCGCCGGCCGGTCCCGGCCTCACTGGCCGCCTCCTCACTCGCTGGGCCCGTCCTCGTCACCTGCCGGCCCCGGCCCCATTGCCCGTCGCCCCGGCGGCCTCCACGCCCCGTCGCTCGTCGGCCCGTCTCCCCTGCGAGCCTCCATTGGCCCCGGCCCCGTGCGGCGTTGGAGAATGAAAAGAAGGGAGTGGGGGCGACTGCTATTTGCTTCAGCTCCGGCGACCTCAAGCACAGGCGATGCTCACAGGGAGGCATGGGCGTAATGTGGTGTTAGTCGTTGTCTGTTCTCCTGTAAAAAAATCCGTGTGTAATCCGTTCTTATTATGAAATAGAGCAGTTTTGTCTTAGATCAGCAAGTGATAATATATTCTATTGTGAAATTTTTCTATTCGTCATTGATTCTGGAAACAAAGTGTGTACGGATAATGCGATGTACTGTTGATTTATTTTTAATAAACAAAATTCTTTGCCGTCTTTGATTTTTGGAGGCTGACGGCAAAGAAGCTTCTTTGACGTCTACTACTAAACCGACTGACGGCAAAATGAACTTTTCTTTGCTGTCTGTTGTTATGTTGAGTGACGGCAAAACATCAGTTTGGCTGACGGCAAAGACTTTGCCGTCATCCCGACAAAAGGCTGACGACAAAGTACCGCTTTGCCGATTTAGAAGTTGCCGACACATTTTGCCGTCTGCAGCTGACAGCAAAATCTTTGCCGTCTGTAATACTGTCTTTGCCGTCTGTACAAGCCTGACGGCAAACTAACTATTTCCCGTAGTGTAGTTGAAGTATCAAAAAGGAAACTAAAGCTAGAAAATGAGCCATGTTGATGTTCAAAAGAAGAAGAAGAAAAGCAATTTTTTTTTGAATTGTTGGTGGCCCTATTCCGTATATTGTATGAACAAAAACAAGCTAATTTTTGAATAGTTTGTGGCCTATGCTATGGTTTAGGGCACCCTCTGTTTTATGCAATGTTCAGGAAATCGGTAATCGGTAACTGCTCGGTCAGTTAGGGAGTAGGGATTAATCGTGAATCGGCCAATTAATCGGAATTAATCGGTCGAGCATTAATCGGTCAATTTTTTTATAAATCTCAGAATCCCGGTGTTAATCAATTCTACACAACAATCATTTAATCAATTCATCATTCATCAAGCATGAAGTTATACAAAAGTACAAAATACAAAACATAAAAGATGAAGAGGCAGCAACCCCTGTGCTTGCTGCTACGTTGTTGTGCTGCTGTCCCTTCTCCCCCAACCCAGTCGCCGGCGTGAAGAGGCAGGAGGGAGAGACCTGAGAGGGAGGTGAGGCCACCTGCTTGTTGCTGCCCAGATCGATGGTGTAAGGAGGCAACAAGGGCAGGCCGGAGGAGGACGGCCACCTACTTGCTTGCCACAGCCACGGGTGAGGATGGAGGATGGGGTAGATGCGGGAGGAGGGGGAAGCAGCGAGGAGGGGCGGGAGAGGAAGGGCCGCTGTTGGCCGGCGGCGGGGTAATGGCGGGTGGAGGCCAC
>LR738711.1:244262452-244276772 GCA_902687465.1 Secale cereale
GGGGTGCTAGGTGGGTAGCATAGGCGGCGGCGCGGGGTGGACTTCTCTGGTCTGCCAGACCTAACACCACGTACGGGTGAGGATTGAGGAGAGATGAGGGGGGGGCTGATATTTTACTTTTACAGTATGCCCCCTGGGAGTCCAGCGATTAATCGGTCTGCAGCAGATTAATCGGTTGTCAGACGATTAATCGGCCGATTAATCCCCAGGCCGAGTAACACTGGCGAGTACATGTAATTTACAAGGTGGATGACCGAGCAGTGATTAATCGGCCGATTAATCGTCTACTCGGCCGATTTTTTGAACAATGGTTTTATGTAAGAAGTATGCTATGGTTGCTATTTTCTATGTTATGGATGTATGCTTGTTGCGTGAGATATCGTAGATGGATATGGTGTCGTAGCCGAGCCCTAGACATGCTCTCTAGATGGATATGGTGGCTAATGGTGCCATCAGACTTTATTTTAGACGTGGTTTCAGATGCATATCATGATCTACATAATTAAGTCTGACATGCTCTTAATAACAAAAACAAAAAAGAAAAAATCATGTATACAATATTTGTATTTTTATTGCAACAAAAACATATTTATAATACCAGCATGTAAAAAAAATCAAAGTGTTGTGCCGTAGGCTATATACAGAAGGAAAATTCCACGATATGTACAAATAAATTTGACATGGGAAAGTCCAACAATAAAAGGGGATTTACCATGGAAATAATCAAGGAAAAAACAGAGCCAGCGCGTGCACTATTTTCTAGGCCTCTTCTATCTTTGTGGGCCTTCGGCACTCAACGCATTGATACGTCCCAATGCAATTTGGGCCCTAGAACTACGTTTTTTTCCTGCGGTCTATGTTGTCTGACGAAACTGAAGAAGCTGAAAGTGTACAAAACTGAGATGATCCACAAATTAAGCAACACAGAGCATAGAGCACATGATCCATAAATTAAGCAACGCAAAGCATAGAGCACATGATCCACAAATTAAGCAACACAGAGCATAGAGCACATGATCCACAAATTTAACCAAATCCTAGAGCACATGATACCACACTAATAACTTCTCTAAAGAGCGATGACCAGCAAGTAAGCAAATCCTAAAGAAACTACACAAAAAGGATAAAATCCTAAAGCTATCAGATTCGCGTGCTTGTTCAATTGAATCATCTGCTTCAAGTTCTTGTTCATCTTCTTTAATTACCCCTTCAGATCTGCATCCCCAACTATCAGAACAGCACTTTTAGAGACCAAATTCGTTGGTGCTGACGGCAGATTGAGCTCCCGGGTTGGGGCCCCATTGAATTGAATCCGCTTAACGTAGTCATTCAGCCATTCAAAATGTGTGCATTTCTTCACGATCTGAAACGAAAACATGAACCCTACATCCCAGATCGTTTTTTAAAGCAAATAGAAAAAGAAATCATAGAAAAATCATGAGATCTAACATGCCCCTCTGGCTTGCTCTCGCATTTCACGAACTCACGCCCATAGTTGCCATTCTTGACCTCCTTCAAAGTCAACCGTATCAGTGGTGCGCTGCATGGGCAGTCAGGACATCGCTCCATGGGAAGTGGACCATACTGGGTCCACGAGGGGCGGGAGGTTGAAGTGGAGCTCGACATATCGCCCAAACTCGCCGGAGAAGAAGAAGCAGAGGAGTGGCTCCTCTAGTCGTCGGAGAAGAAGCAGAGGAGGAGTGGGTCCTCTCGTCACTGTAGAATAAGCACCAGAAGAAAGGGGAGGCACAGCCAACAAGTCTCGTGGATCGCCTCTCACGGATCTCCCCACGATCCAATGATGCGGAGCCGTCTATGTGATCCAACGGCGCGGAACCTGCACGCAGCCTGTCCTCGGAATTCCTTCTAGAAGACCACATCCGAGGGCTATCGCTTTGCGCTAGGGTATGATCGGACGACTGACGTTCAGAGCTAGGGTTAGACGAAACCCCGCGGGGTTTAGAGGGGTTTTGAGCTGGTCAACGGGGTTTCCAAGGCTTTGACTGAGCATAACTATTTAAAAAAAATCAAAAAAATATGAAACCTTCGTCGTTCGTCGTTTTATAAGACGCACTAACAAGGAAAATACTAAACTTGGTATACGGACATTCACAAAAAAACTAGCTAGCACGATCGAGGACAAATGAGCACCATTAATTTAAAAAAATCAAAAAAATATAAAACCTGCGCACAATGTTGTCTTGTGTGACATGTTACCCACTAAAAATCATAAACTTTGTCTATGGACATTTTCATGAAAAGACCTTCACACATATGAGCTATCACGTACAACGTTTCATAGAGAAGGATATGAGTTAGGGTTCCCTTCGGTTTTTGCAAATTAAAAAAAAAATAAAAAAAATCACCAAAGCTTGATTTCAAAGTGAATAAGAAGGATCTGAACTTAGTTTCCCATTTTCATATTTTAAACGTGTTTTTTTCATGGGTTTCTATTAAAGTATATTTGTTTCAAAAAAATGTAAAAATAGAAAGATTAATTTAAATAGTGATTCTTCGAATCTACACTATATAGATTGAATAGGTGTTAATAAAAATTATTCGGCTCATTTGGAGTAGGTCCAAAAAAACTTGATTACAATGGGCCTGTTTACCCTAGCTTGGGAGCTCATTTGGAGCACATTCTCATGACTACAAGTTTTACCATGCAAAAGAGATCGAATTGACCACCTAACATTTATAATAGTTCAATAGACTTTGCAACTCACCCCACAGGGGAATGGACTTCAAGTGTTGGTTGAAATTCAAAGTTTGCCTAAAATTCAAATTCTACCTCAAATTTCACATCAAATTACAAATAGAATTACTACACCTTAGAAGTTTTCACCCTTATTACAAATCCTTAAAGTTCAAAGTTTATGACTTCCATTCAAGTTCAAATTCAAATCTTTGCCTTGCTCCTTGTGTTCCGAGATGGGTTCACCGTCTTGCTTCTGGTTTCCTTGGCTGGGATATTTTGTGCTTTTGAAACCTTTGTCTTGTTGCTTCTGATCTTCACTTCTGGTGGTGGCGGTTTTACTAAGCTTTGACTGACCGAGCAAGTGATGACTAGTTGACGATCATTTGTGGGTTCACTCATCCTTAAAGGAACTTCAGACAAAATAACTTCCTCCTCTCTTATAGCTTCAAAACCTTAATAAGCCATGGTTTCAAATTCTGCATCAGATGATGGTTCAACCGGTGAAGTTTCTTCCTCTCTTGGTATTTTCTGTCCTGTGCCTCTAATTAACCAAGACCTGGGTCAAATTGAGCTTAGTCATCGATAAAAAAAGAGAACAAATGCAAAAAAGGGAAATGTTGCACACGTACCTCACTGCTACTTCAGTTGCTGCGTTCTCCTCTAAACTTGTTGCATTCTCCTCTGCATTTGTTGCTGCCCATTGTTCCTCTTCTCCAAATGATGCATCAACTGGATTGGCACAACGCCTAGTAATATGCCCTAGGATACCACATCTTTTGCGCTTACGTTGTTTTTTACGCGGTCCTCTTCACCAGCTCTTATCCTGTTTTTCCTTGGTCTTCCTAGTGGTTTAGTCAGTACAGGAGAACAGAGTTTGAACCCTGAGTCTACTATGTTCCATTGGTCTTTTCCCAAGAGTGCAGGCATATTATCAGCATAAGCAGCTCTAAATTTGGCAACAAAGAAATATTCAGAGCAATACTGATCAACTTCACCATCTTCACCTCCAATAGCAGTCATGAGATGGGCATGTATGCATGGCTTCCCGCGGATCTGCCATTGCCTACAACTGCATTCATTAGTTGCAAGGTTCACTAGATATCTCCATTCCCTATTTTTACTATCTGTGTATGTCACCTCAGCCTCGTATGTCGACGGTCGAATGCATTTCATCCTTAGTCCTCTTGCCTTGGCATGCAATGCCTTAATTAGAGATGGGAGCATAAGATGGCCAACATATTGTGTTTCTGCAATTCTTTTACGAAGAGACATCTTTATCATGATCATCCACCTGATCTTATCAAATGCTTGCCACAAAAAAGCCCTTTCATTGACTTGAACTTTGCATTCAAACACTCGGCGAGGTCAATGGTCACATAGTCTACTTTGCAGATTTCATTGAATTTGCTTCTTGACCACAACTTTCCATGATGTTCATCCATGTACTCATTCACCAAAGGATTGTGAGCATACAACACTCTCAAATGGCGCTCATGCTTCCTCAAGCTGCATGTGTATGATGTTGTCCATAGGTTCTCATCATAAACTTTGCCTCTGAATTTCTTTTTAAAATGCCGCGCTAGGTGTCGCATACATTCCCTATGTTCCACTCCAGGGAATACAATTTCTACTACAATTTCTAAATCCTTGCAAGCATCTGTGTGTATAACTAAACCTGAGGGTGTACCTATAATGTTGCGCAACTGCTGCAGAAACCAGACCCAACTCTCCTCGGACTCTACCTCCAACACACCAAATGCAACTGGGAATAGCCATTTGTGTCCATCAACTGCAGAAGCTGCTGCTAGCTGGCCTCTCCATCTTCCATTCAAAGCAGTTGCATCGACAGCCAAATAGGGCCTACAACCATTCAGAAACCCCTGCCAGCAAGCCTTGAAACAAACAAAAGCCCTCCTGAAGCACTCCTTCTCTAGTGCCTTCCCTTTTATTTTTTACTTAACTATATGCTTGTCAATCTCTACAACACTCCCTGGACTAACCGTATCCACTTCAGCTTTGAAGGTGTAAAGCAACTGAAAACTCTCATTCCATGGACCATTAACCTTATCAAGAGCCCTTTCCTTAGCATAGAAAATCTTCATGTAAGATATATTAATCTTGTACTTCTCAAATAGCTTCCCATGGAGTGTTGTTGGATCAATTGTTGGTGTTTCCCTCACCTAATCCAAGATTGCATCTGCCACCCACCTAACCTTTGCAAGCTTAGATTTGTCCTTTCTGCCTCCCCCTCCAGGTGGGCAAGTGTGCCCGCGTGGGTTGCTTTTTATCTGAAACAAAATGAAGAATGATGTCAAATAAAATTAAGAAACAATACACATGATCTGAATATAGAATGGATAAATAATCTGATAAAAATATTAAGTTGTAATACATGAATCAATTTGCTCTTTAGCATAGTGGATGCATGCAACCTCCACCTACACCTTTTATAAGAGCAATGAACAGTGAATCTTCTTGGCTCACTCCTATCAACCTCATAGGAGTTTTCAATGAGAATGCAATATGTAGTCACTTCATTACGACAGTCCACCATCGATTCGAATACGGTTCCTGGAGTAAGCTCAGGATTCTCCCTGTCTCACTCGATTGTTGGCATGTCCTCACCATCATATTCTTGTAAAACTAAGGAGTCGATGTTCTCCTCCCTCTCTTCATCGTCAGTGTCATCAAATCTAGCACGGCTGCTAGGCTCCTCTACATATTGATCTTCCACTACCTGTTGACTAACTCTATCTACCAGTTCACGGAATACAATCTCATCGTCATCATCATGTCGAGGCACTTCCTTATCAGGCTCTGCATCTACTTCTACATCAGGTGCAAAAGGGAGAGGAGAAGTGGCAGAATTAGCGGCAACCGACATGTTGTGGCTTTCAGAACCACTAGGTTTACTTGGTATCGACCTACAAGGAGTGCGAGGACACTCGCTATTAGCAGAGATAGATGATGTCTGAACACCCTTCCCCTTCGGGATACGTTGTTTGCGTGCTTGAAGCACACCGATATGGATTTTACTAAAACAGTTGTCAGCATTCAAACTAAATAGCAATCCCAGATGCTCATCACAAGTTAATGGGACTAATCTCTGGTCGGTACTGTCGAAATATCTTAGTTTAACAGCATCAGCAGGGCTCCACGGATACCCACAACAGAGTGCCTCACGGAAATCTGTGAATGAAACGCTGGTTTCTACCACTTTAGGATAGAAAAACCCAGAGATCAGACACGGTTTAGTTCCACGCGGCTCGCTAGTTTCCATTCTAGCTAACCGCCAACCGAAAAGCAAGTGCATGATCAACCCTATTCGATTGAAATAAGATAAAGGGCGCAGTTAGGCCAAAATTTCAGATAAATTGCACTGATTCACGCTAATGGTGGTCAAATACAGCCTAATTTCGGATCTCCTAATCAATTTGAGAGAAAAACGATGCTTACCCAGGTGGAATCCATGAATTATCCACCTCTGAATCGACCCAATCATCTCCACGGTCAATGGGCCGGACGGGGAGCTCCCCCGACATCGCTTCCTAATCCTAGATGGGGAGAGAGGGTAGATGCGGCGGAGGCGGAATGACTACGGCGCAGGCGGCACGACAGCGGCACAGGCGGCACGACGGCAGCGGAGGGGGCGGCGCGGAAGCGACTCAATCTGATTCAGGTTACAGTGAGGGGAACCTACAGTGCGTGTCAGTTTCGCGGCCCCACTGGTTAGCACGTAACAGTCAAAATGTGGACTCGGCCCTACGCGGCCCCACTTGTGAGAGTTAATGGTCAAGCCATTGACCCGACGTCAACGTCCGCTGTGACCAGTTCTGAGGGTTTCAGCCAAGGGAGTGGGGAAAAGTGAGCAAAAGTTAAGATCGTGGGGATGAGTGAGTAGAACTAAGGAACCAGGGGCACATAAATAAATAAACCCATTGTATTATGGTCACTTTTGAAAGTGCAACTAATCCCGGGTGGTTTTGGTAATTCATAACAACATACATCTCATTGGACTAATGTCCATTCAAGATAAATATTTCAAGATTTTTAATTCTATTTTTATCATTTACCTACTTGAGGACGAGCAGGAATTAAGCTTGGGGATGCTTGATACGTCTCCAACGTATCTATAATTTTTTATTGTTCCATGCTATTATATATTCTGTTTCGGATGTTTAATGGGCTTTATTATACACTTTTATATTATTTTTGGGACTAACCTACTAATCCAAGGCCCAGTGCAAATTGCTGTTTTTTTTTGCCTATTTCAGTGTTTCGCAGAAAAGGGATATCAAACGGAGTCCAAACGGAATGAAACCTCCGGGAGAGTTATTTTTTGAACCGTATCTTCACAGAAGACTTGGAGTACACGCAAGGGAATGAGAGAGGCGGCCACGAGGGTCCAGGGCGCGCCCAGGAGGGGTAGGCGCGCCCCCACCCTCATGGGCCCCCTCTGGCTCCCCGATGCCCTCCTTCCTCCTATATATATCCATGTACCCTGAAAACATCGAGGCAACAGGGAAAACCCTAATTCCACCGCCTCAACCTTCTGTTCTTGTGAAATCCCATCTTGGGGCCTGTTCCGGAGCTCCGCCGGAGGGGGGATCGATCACGGAGTGCTTCTACATCAACACCATAGCCTCACCAATGAGTTGTGACTAGTTTACCACAGACCTTCGGATCCATAGTTATTAGCTAGATGGCTTCTTCTGTTTTTTTGGATCTCAATACAAAGTTCTTCTCGATCTTCGAGGAGATCTATTTGATGTAATCTTTTTGCGATGTGTTTGTCGAGATCCGATGAATTGTGGGTTTATGATCAAGATTATCTATGAACAATATTTGATTCTTCTCTGAACTCTTTTATGCATGATTATAATATCCTTGCAAGTCTCTTCTTGCAATGGGAGAAGTGCTTGGCTTTGGGTTCAATATTGCGGTGTCCTATCCCAGTGACAGTAGGGGCAGCAAGGCACGTATTGTATTGTTGCCATCGAGGATAAAAAGATGGGGTTTATATCATATTGCTTGAGTTTATCCCTCTACATCATGTCATCTTGCTTAAAGCATTACTCTGTTCTTATGAACTTAATACTCTAGATGCATGCTAGATAGCGGTCGATGTGTGGAGTAATAGTAGTAGATGCAGAATCGTTTCGGTCTACTTGTTACGGACGTGATGCCTATATATAATGATCATGGCTAGATATTCTCATAACTATGCACTTTTCTATCAATTGCTCGACAATAATTTGTTCATCCACCGTAGAATTCCGCTATCATGAGAGAAGCCACTAGTGAAACCAATGGCCCCCGGGTCTATTCTCATCATATTAATCTTCCATCTACTTTACTTTGCTTTCTTTACTTTCTGTTCTTATTTCAAAAATACGAAAAATATTATACTATCCTATCTATCAGATCTCACTTTTGTAAGTCACCGTGAAGGGATTGACAACCCCTTATCGTGTTGGCTGCGAAGTTCTTATTTGTTTGTACGGGTGCGAGGGACTCGCGCGTGGTCTCCTACTGGATTGATACCCTGGTTCTCAAAAACTGAGGGAAATACTTACGCTACTGTGCTGCATCACCGTTTCCTTTTCGAGGGAATACAATGCAACCTCGAGAAGTAGCAGTGGTTAGGTTGATCGTGCTCCGGCGTGGTCAATAACCTCTCGGAGTTTGTTTAGCGATTGCTAAGGCGCGACGTCCTCGCACGTTCGTAGTCGGATCATGAAAGTCTACTCCTCCGAAACGATAATCACCATGTCATCAAAAGACGGGACACCTTTGCCTCTATCAACTGCTTTCCGCCTCCAGCAACTCGGCCGCGACCCAAGGGTGCTAGGTTCGGAGATCAACGCGCTGAACCTCGGCGTAGTCGCTGCTCCCCAAGAATTTAAAATTACATGTGATACATTTCAGCTGCACGATTTGACTCATGAAGAAATTAAAGAAAAATGTTTCCTTGTACTCTTGAGAAGGAAGCCGCTAAATGGCTACTAGAACAGCCTGCATGTACCTTGAATAATTGGAGGAAGTTACCATCTGTGTTCTTTGCTTATATTTATTCTCATGGAGAATTATACAATATAAGAAGAAATATTGGTAGCTTTGGGCGACGTCCAAGTGAGTGTTTGGTTGATGCTTATAAAAGCTACCGGAATATACTCTTTGAATGTCCTCAACATTAGAGCATCTCCAGCCGCGTCCCTAACACGCGTTCCCCATGCCTTTTTCTGCGCCGGCGGCCGAAAATCGGCCCAGCCGCGCCCCGAGATCTCATTTAACGTCGGTTTGGGCCGAAAAAACAGCCGGCGGTTCCGAGCCGAACCCAAGCGCCCGGGGTCGCCTGGGGACGCCGGCACAAGCGAAAAGCGGTGTGGGGCCACTCTGTCGGCGAGATGATGGCCTTTTCCCTCCGTTTCTTCCCGCTTTCCCCCGTCTTCCCTCCCATTCTCCCTCCCTCCCGCCATTCACCCCCTCTCCCCTCCCCCATCCCGCCGCCATGCCGCCGAGGAAGTACGCAGCACCTCGGCGATGGATGCCCCCGCCCAGCCGAAGTAGAGGAAGCAGAGAGCGCCGCCGTCGAAGTCGTCGGGCATGACTAGCGCCGACTGGAAGGTGGAAGTTCAACACCGGGAAGCTGTCACCACCGACAAGCGGAACATGGCGAACGCCAAGAGGGCCCGCGACGTGACGGCGGCGGCCTCGACGATGCTCAACCACGACCAAACTGAGATGTCTCGCGCGGGCATCATGCATCCGCCCGGCGGCCAAGGCCCATATGCCTCGTGGAGCCAACAGACGGTTGGGTCCCCGGCCGGCTGAGGTTGCACATCATCGCCGGGCTATCTTCGCCGGGCTACGGCGACGGTGACGCGCATGGCAGCTTCAACCCCAACGTCACATTCCCCCATGTCTGGCCCGTCCAGCGCACACCCTCACCTGCCTTCGCCGGCATTCAGTACCCACCTTACAACTACTCACCGCCGACCTATGCCGCCTCTCCGCCGTGGGGCGCTGCTCTTCTCGCAAGCATCGCCGTCGCACCTCGGCGACACGGACGCGAGGGAGGCCGACATGGACGACATCATCGCGACCGGCTCAGCCGCCGCCGCCGCCTCCCCCGGGTTCGCCATGGACAACGACGCAGTCCATCTCAACGGCGGCATGGACGGCGAGCTCGACTACGACGAGGAGGAGGAGGAGGACCCGGCGCCTGCTCAAGCGAGCAAAGGAGAGAAGAAGAAGAAGGCGGCCAGGACCGGCGAGCCGCGCATCATGTGGGCGTCCAAGGAGGAAGAATGCCTCGCCGAGGCGTGGAAAGTCGTCTGCCTTGACCTGATCACCGGCACGAACCAGAGCGTCGACACATATTGGGACAAGATCAAGGCCAAGTTCGACGAGCGCAAGCTCGTCGACCCCTACTTCAAAGGCGTCTACATGCAGCGTGGGTCGAAGGCGATGTTGAACCATTGGGGGCTCATCCAAACAGCGTGCAACAAATGGCATGGATCGTCGAAGAGATCGCGGCTCGTCTGGAGAGCGGGGCCAGCATCGAGGATCAGCTGGTGCGGATGTTCGCCATGTTTCGCCAGGGCAACAATGACCAAGACTTCAAGTACCTCCACGTCTTCCGGCGGATCGACAAGTGCGAGAAGTGGGCGGAAGTCCGACGCACCCTCGCCAAGGCAAAGGAGACGTACAAGCCGGACGCGCCGACGCCGAGCGCGTCCGATGGCCGTCCTGATGGCCACAAAGGGGCCAAGAAGGGGAAACAAGCTGACGCGGCTGCCGCGCATATGCACGAGTGCATCGAGAACTGCCTCGTCGACGCCAAGAATCGGGCCGCCCTGCGGGAAGAGAAGACCGAGGCGCGGTGGTCGGCGTTGATGACGAACGGCGTCGTCAAGCTCAACCTGCTCCGCAACAATGTCGCCGCGAAGAAGAGGAACACCGACCTGGCATTCCTGATGGGAGAGGCGGACATGCTCCGTAGCGATGACCCGCAGCTCAAGGCGTGGTACTTGGCGGAGCACGGCCTCATCCTGAACCAGATGCCGTCGACGGCGCCACCAACACCGCCGACGCCCACGCCGCCGACAAGCCCCGTCGATGATGCCTCAGCGACGCCCAGCAGCACGGATGCCACGCCGACGCCGCCCAACACCGAAGCCGCGCCGACGCCGAGCCCCGACGTCGCCCGGCAGCCCTCGCACGCCGACCACCCCGACAGCGGTGGACGACAACGCTGTTTGATGCGGTTGCCTACGTGACCTGCCTTTTTGCGGTCGAACTTCTCATTTTGATTGCCGAACTGTGGCAAGAGCGCCGACCTGTGGCGCAGTGATCGCCGGACTTGTGGCGTTTTTTTGGGAGCGGGAATGGACAAAGTTTGAAATTTATTCGCCTTGGGGCCGGCTCTTGGGGACGTGGCTGGAGCCTATATCGCCCCTAGGGCCTAATATTTGCCGGGGGCCCAAAACAGCGCCAGCATACGCGCTGGGGGCGAACGGCTGGAGATGCTCTTATTACCCTGATTACTTGATTGTGAACTTCTTTTATGGGGGAACATGATTCACAGAGCATAGGGGGACTAGTATTTCTCAAGCTTGGGGATCGCTGGATAGGATGCGGCAAAAAGTTGGAAGTTCGTTCCTATGCTCAAAGGAGAAGAAGAGGATTGATCCCGGTTATAATAGTATTAAATTCTTCTCTAAACTAGAGAAGATGAGAAATCTTCTCAATGAACTTAATATTGGAACTGACCATGCTTTTTGAATTTTGAAAGATTTTTCTGAGTTTTTGCAGATACCAAACAAATGTTTTGTAAAACATAATAGGGAATCGAAAGCAATCCGCATGGTCGAAACAATAATGAAGAAGGCTACTCCGCCTCCTAACAGGAGAGAGCCTTATTTTCAGAAGGCAAAAGAAAAGGGAGAGTCACCTCCAACCAAGTTGGTCTTGTTGTAGAGGTCTATTTGCCAGGAACTCAAATATGTATATAAAAATTCAAATATTTTTTCATTTCAAAAGCTATGAGGCCAACTTCAACGCGCGACCCCATCCCTTCCGACCCCGTCCATTTGGGGTAAAAGGGACAAATTAGACGGCCCAGCGTGCGACAGCCTGGACCCATCTGATCTGTTTTGTGTCCGGGCCGACCCATTTCAAGCGCAAACATGCGTCGGGTTTGGATCGCGACGGACAGCAAACGGACGCGTCGCTCGTCCGTGTCGGGGCCGTGTGGCAGGCGGCCACCTACCTCCCACCCGCCAACATCAATGCGCACGCGCGGCCGGCCCCACCTGTCATCTACCCAGGCGAACGGTCGCCGTCCTTCTTAAATGGGGAAGCAGAGGACTGGTCGTCGTCCACACTCCCCACTCTAGCACGCTGCCTCCTCGAAACCCGACATGCCCCAAACCCTAGCCTCTCCCCATCCTAGATCTCGCCGGCCGGCCGCCTCGCTGCCATGGGATTCTGGAACCACAGCCGCAAGGGGGAGCATGACGGCGAGGCTGGCTCATCCTCGGGCCGCCGCCGCGGCTCCGTGAAAGAGGAGCCCGCATCACCATCGCGTCGGGCCCCCGCGGCTGCCCCATTCACCATCGGCCCTAGGGACGGCAACGAGCGCGACCGGCAGTACATCAGCGCGGATGTATGCCGGTGTTATTGGGAGACGTGGACGCCGCTCCCGTGGAGCGACGTCCACCTCCCCAATAACTGGCATCTCTCCGTCGACCGGGTCCCGATCCCGCCGGTTCCGACGAGCGGCCATGCGCGCCGCGAGGAGATCGAGCGCCGCCGCCGCCTGCTGCCGGACAACTTGTACTACGATTCCAGGTACGCCCCCGACTCCGTGCTCTGGGACACATGGCTAAGAGACGAGCACGACGGGCGGCGCACCTCTTTCTTCGCCGGCACTTCGTCGGGGCTGCGACGGCCACGTCGAGAGCGCGCAGCGCCTGCTCCCCAGGTGCGTGGGGTACGCGGGTGCGCGGCCTCACGCCCACGTCGTCGCCTTTCCCATCTCCGTCGCCACCACCACCTCCTCGCATGACAGCGAAGGAGGAGGCCCGGCTCATGCAACGTGTCATGGAGGACTCCATGAACACGCACGATGAGCGCCAATGGTCGGGCCTCGAGGAGACGATGGCCCTCTCTGCGACCGGCAACATCGCCATCCCCGAGCTGGAGATGGTGAGGGCGGAGGAGGTGATGGAGGAGGAGCCGGTGGCCGCCTTCCACCCGGGCCTGGTGGGCCAGCAGTGGAGTTGGTCGTGCACGGCTCCGGAGATGGCCGACGCCATGGGGGGCGTGAACTGGTGCCCCACGCCGCCGTGGTCACCGGAGCGGAAGGCGTCGCCACGGGAGGAGGTGGTGCAGGTACCTCCCGCCTTCCAGTCCGCCACCGTGTACTACAGACCGTCGTCCCACCTCTGGACGCCGCCGGACTACGTTGATCTCGTCAGCGACCACGATGACAACGGCGGCCACTGAGAAGACGGTGACGGCCACGACATCGACGGGCACGGCAGGAGCGCGCGGGTGGCGTTTTTCTATATTAATTATGGCAATGTGAACCGTGGAACTGGGTCGTTTTGTGATCGTGATGATTAATTTATGTTTTATGTTTTTATATTTGCGTTTATTTACCTTTTTCGGCATTTCATTTTAGTTTTTCTGTTTTTTAATCAGTTCACCCCGGACATGATTTGGGGTGCGGCCGCACGTTGGGCACATCGACAACTAAAACGGACAGAAGCGGACATGGGCGAACCCATTACCGTCCCAAAGGGACGAAATCCGGCCAAACCGGACGTCCGTTTGAGGTCATGCGGTGGAGTTGGCCTAAGCTATTCAAATCAAATGATATAAGAAAAATATAATGTACTCCTAAGGCTTAAGTTTGAGAGAGGGAACACTGTGTACATGCAGCTCTTCTCTCTCACCACGCCTGGGTCTGGGTGTGGATCAAAGCTGCGGTGCCGCACCACGCCTGGCAATGCCAAGCAGCTCGTCTGCCGCGCAATCACCGAAACGGCAACTGCGAAAGGCCGGTTGCGTAAAGGGTACCCAGCTCCGTCCAACGACCAGTCTCGTCGTCCTACTCCTAGCTGCTATGCCGCTGCAAGCCACGACAGAAATCCACGAAAGAGAAGAAAGAGCTGAAGAATTCAAACTCGCACCAACGCATCATTCCGCCTCTCCTCGTGAGGGAGAAAAACACGGGGCAGAAGTGGCCTCAAACCCCTGGAAATTAGGCGGCTAAAACCCCTCCTTCCCACACATATTTCGCATCCTTGACGGGCATTTGCATCAGTCCACTCCACCCTTCCCCGCTTGCTTTCGCTCCGCTCTCCTGCCAAAATGGCTCCGCCGGCGTGGATCATCCTGGGCGCCGAGACGCGCGTGTCGGAGCAGCAGGACGCGGACCTCTCCCTCGAGCTCGCCGCGCCGCCTCGCGTCTCCGTCCTCACCGTGCCCCGGCGCGTGTCCCCCGTCCAGGCCGACCCCACCAGCGGCGCCTGCCCCTGGGTGGTCACCGCGGACCCTGCCGCCGGCCTCCTCCTCCTCCGCGCCCCGCCACCCCCTCCCACTCACTCTCCA
>LR738711.1:244277026-244299008 GCA_902687465.1 Secale cereale
CTTCCGCAACGGCGTGCTGGTCCCCGCTGTCGGCTACATCAGGCGCCACCCGCCGACCTACTTCGTCTGCGACGTCGCCTCCGACACCGCCTTCCGCCTCCCGCAACCCGGCCGCGACCCTAGCGGGCTACCTCCGGAGATCAACGCGCTGAACCTCGGCGTCGTCGCCGCCCCCGGAGCCGGAGGCGGCGCCCTGCGCTACATGGTCGTCGAGTTCCGCTACATGTTTGCAGACGAACACGCCACGCTCCTCTGCTTCTCGTCCGACACCGGCGAGTGGGTGTGGAAGCCGGTCCACAACCCCCTGGGGCGCTGGATTTGGGGCAGAGACGGCGTCGTCGCCCACGACGGCAAGCTCTGGTGGGTGGATCTCGCCGGGGGGCTCATCTTCTGCGACCCTTTCGCGGATGCGCCGGTGCTGGACATCGTCCCGCTCCCAGAAAGCGACTGCCATCTGCCTCGTGCCTCCTGCGCCCACTGCGCCGGGAGATCGATGGCCCACCGCCGGTTCGTGCAGGTCAGCGCTGGCAAGTTCCGGTGCGTGGAGTGGAGCTCTCGCAGCGACGGTCAGCATGTGGACGCTGAGTGATCCGGAGGCCAAGGAGTGGGCGCTGGAGTACAAGGTGAGCTTTCATGAGATCTGGGCCGACGACAGCTACAAGGCTGCCGGCCTAACGGAGAAGAACCCCACGTTCGCGCTCGTCCACCCCATGAATCCGGACGTGCTCTACTTCTTCCTGGAGGAGCACCTCTTCAGCGTGGACCTGCGCGCCAAGAGGGTTCTGGAGTGCGGCGTGTACGAGATGGTGGTGCCACCGTCAGGGAAACCCCCCAACTGTTTCTCCGTCCGCGCATTGGAGCTGCCAATTGCGCTTTCCGCAGGTAACCACCCATCACACCTTCCATGGTTTCTGCCCTCTATGCTGTTAAACACTGCACGTTATTTGCATTAGAATCAGCTATCAAATTTCAGTTGCTCCCCTGTCCTGCTATAGGCTTGAACAAACTTGGCCAAATTCAATCCAAGTCGATCTGTGGGACTAGTATTCACATGTGCTTGAAAGATCCCTTGGATCTTGTAGGCTAGATGCATTCCGGTGAACCTACCTTCTTGGTGGCCGGATGAACTCGATCCAGCTCCGGCCATGGCGTTGTAGGGGCCGGAGGTGAGGTCGAGATGGCGGCGGTGGTGGTGCTTCCCGTGAGCACCGCGCTAACCCTAGATCGGTAGGGTTTGTAGGTGGGGTTTGTAGCGTCGTTCAACCTCGTGATTCGAGCTCCGACCCCCCACCTCTCTTTATATAGCGCGGGTCACAGGGCCCAACAACCATAATGGGCTGTGCGCCCCCGATCAGGGCGCGGATCTAAGGGTCTATGGGCCGTTGGGCCCAAAGCAGAGGAGATCAATACCTAACATTCTCCCCCTTGATCTCATCTTTACTTTTAACCTTATACTTTCTAGTTTATTTGTTTCATCGCATATTGGTACATAGAGCATGTTTCATCGTCACGGCTTAATTGCCGATAGAATCATACAGCTACAACATACGTTCTGTTCAGAAGCAAATTCTGTTTCTTTTGGGCCTATCCAGGAATCATAGGCTTTCCCTTAAACCCATGCCGGCGAAGTGTTCCTTGAACACATTGGGTGATAAGCCTTTCGTTAGCGGATCCGCAAGCATATCTTTTGTCCTTATATGCTCGAGACTTATAGTGTGATCCTGGATTTTATCCTTCACAACATAATACTTTATCTCTATCGTTTTTGCAGCATTACTCGACTTGTTATTGTGAGCGTAAAATACTGCGGGCTCGTTGTCACAGTACATCTTTAGTGGTTTGTCAATACAATCTACCACTTTCAAGTCGGGTATAAATTTCTTTAGCCATATCGCCTGCCCTGTTGCTTCGAAGCATGCTATGAATTCTGCATACATCGTGGATGATGCAACTATTGACTGTTTGGAGCTTTTCCACGAAATAGCTCCCCCAGCGAGAGTGAATACGTATCCGGACGTGGATTTTCTATCATCCCTGTCCCCCGCAAAATCTGCGTCTGAATACCCCTTTATCTCTAGGGATTCACATCTCCTGAATGTTAGCATGCATTCCTTTGTGCCTTGCGCATAACGCAATGCTTTCTTTACCATCTTCCAGTGCTCTATGCCTGGATTGGATTGATATCTACCGAGTACACCGGTGATAAAAGCTAAGTCCGGGCGAGTGCACACTTGTGCATACTGTAAGCTTCCAACGACCGAAGCATATGGTACTCCTTTCATTTGATCGATCTCATACTGATTCTTGGGACATTGGTATTTCCCAAAACTATCGCCCTTGACTATAGGAGCAGGTGTGGCTTTACTCGCATGCATATTATACTTTTTAAGAACCTTTTCTAAATATGCTTTCTGCGATAGTCCTAAGACTCCATTTTTCCTATCTCGGTGAATTTCTATGCCCAAAACATATGATGCTTCACCAAGATCTGTTATGTCAAAATTTGAGGATAAAAACTTCTTTGTTTCTTGTAGTAGACTAACATCACTGCTAGCGAGCAGAATATCATCCACATACAAGATTAGGAAAATATATTTCCCATTTTTAAACCTTGCATAAATGCAATTATCCTCAACATTTTCTTTAAATCCAAAACTTTTAATTGTCTCATTAAACTTTAGATACCACTGTCTAGAGGCTTGCTTTAATCCATAAATGGATTTCTTCAGGCGGCATCCCATATCTTCTTTGCCTTCCATGATAAAACCCTTGGGTTGTTTCATGTAGACATTTTCTTTAAAATCTCCGTTGAGAAATGCCGTCTTTACATCCATTTGATGTAACTCTAAATCAAAATGAGCAACTAATGCCATTATGATTCTGAAGGAATCCTTACATGAGACCGGAGAAAATGTCTCATTGTAATCTATCCCTTCTCTTTGTGTAAATCCTTTTGCCACGAGACGAGCTTTATACTTTTCTATATTCCCTTTGGAGTCATACTTAATTTTGTAGACCCATTTACAGCCTACTGTTTTGGCTCCTTTAGGAATTTCCTCTAAGTCCCAAACATCTTTGGAACTCATCGATTTCATTTCATCTTCCATAGCCTTCATCCATTCCGATGAATGAGAGCTTCTCATGGCTTCTTCATATGAGGTGGGATCTTTTTCCATTTGAACCATTTCTGTGTTATAAACTTTAAAGTCAGTAGAAATAGCTGACTTTCTTGGTCTTGTAGACCTTCTAAGGGCCTCAGTTTCTGGCACTTCTTCTAAAATTTGCTGCTGCACCTCCCTTTCATGCTCAACAACGGGTTCAGTCGGCTCCTGATGGACAGGTTCCGGGTCTTGTCCCAAAGTTGTCATGGGTGGAGTTGCAACCGGTAGTGAGAAAAATGGCTCCTGAATGATCGGATTAGGTGCATGCACCCTCTTCTCCTCAAGATCAATTTTTCGAGCTACCAAGCTCCCCCTCATCATGTCGTCTTCTAAGAAGACTGCATGTCTTGTTTCTACAAACTTTGTATATCTGTCTGGACAGTAGAAACGAAAACCTTTTGATCTATCTGGGTAGCCAATGAAGTGGCAACTTACTGTTTTTGGATCTAACTTTGCAATGTTTGGATTAAACATTTTGGCCTCTGCGGGGCACCCCCACACCCTGAAGTGTTGAAGGGAGGGAACTTTTCCTGTCCACAGCTCGTACGGTGTTTTGGGCACCGACTTGCTTGGTACTCTATTGAGAATGTGAATGGCGGTTTTAAGTGCCTCCATCCATAATCCCAATGGCAAGGTGGAGTAACTCATCATGCTGCGCACCATATCCATAAGGGTACGGTTACGCCTTTCAGCTACTCCATTTTGCTGAGGCTCGCCCGGCATTGAATACTGGGCGACTATGCCAGTCTCCTGCAAGAACTTTGCAAAAGGTCCAGGGACTTGGCCATATGGAGTGTGCCGACCGTAGTACTCTCCCCCCCGGTCGGACCTTACTATCTTTATTCTTTTGTCATGCTGATTTTCAACTTCAGCTTTGAATATTTTAAATTTATCCAACGCTTCTGATCTTTCTTTGATTGGATAAATATAACCATAGCGAGAGTAATCATCTGTGAATGTTATGAACGAGTCATAGCCATCCACACTTTGCACCGGAAAAGGTCCACAAATGTCAGTGTGGATGATTTCTAGTGTTGCTGTGCTATGGTTTGCACCCTTTTTGATTTGTTTTACATACTTTCCTTTAATGCAATCTATGCATTGTTCTAAGTCAGAGAACTCTAATGGAGGAAGAATCTCACTTTTAACGAGTATCTCTATTCTCCCCTTGGAAATATGGCCCAAACGACAGTGCCATAATTTCGATGAGTCGTGAGTTCTCTTCCTTTTCTTTTGTTCTTTATTCGACGCGGAAATACGCTCATTCACATTGCATACAGAATAAACTTTGTCACGAAGTGATAATAGATAAAGCTCATCGTGGAGGAAAGCATCACCCACATAAGCATTATTAAACCATATGGCACATTTGCCATGTCCAAAATAACATTCATAATGATCTTTGTCCAAGCATGAAACACTAATCAAATTCCTATTACATGAAGGAACAAATAAAACATCTCTAAGTAGAAGCTTGAATCCACCGGCTAACTCCAAGGAGATGTCGCCGATAGCTTCAACTTCCGCTTTTATTCCATTTGCTACTTTAATTCCTCTTTCTCTTCTTTGCGTAATCCGGGTCGAATGGAATCATTGTAAAGAATTAGCAACGTGAACAGTTGCTCCTGAATCAATCCACCAAGTGGATTTAGAAAACTGTGTATAAAGGGATTCATTAACCAAGGAAACAACATCGTTACCTTGCTTTGCCATAATATGCTTCAGCCATTCAGGACAGTCCTTCTTGTAGTGACCAGTCTGGTGACAGTGGAGACATGTGTCTTTGTCCACTGGAAAGTGCTTTGGCTGATTTTGACGCTGATAGGGAGCTTTCCCATGATGCTTTGAGGGAGAACCCTTACTGTTGTCATTGAAATTCTTTTTCTTTTGCTTCACATAGTTTATAGAACCACCATGTGAAGCTTTAAGCCGTTCTTCCTCTTGGACACACATGGCAATGGTCTTTTCAAGATCCCATGATCCAGGTGACATGTTGTAGTTCACCACAAATGTCTCAAATTCCTTTGGCAAAGAAGCCATGACCAGGTGGACCAGGAGAGTTGGTTTTATCTCCAGATCCTCATCCATGGGCTTGAGCTTCGCTGCCATATTGCTCATCCTTAAGATGTGCTCCCTTATGCCATGGCCACCCCCAGTGTAGTGCTGTGAAACCAGTTGCTTCAACAGCTGGGTGGCATATGTCTTTGAAGAGCCAGTAAACTGGCTCTTTATCTTTGTCAGCAGCTCTCCAACAGCTGTGCACTCTGCAATTGAGCCCACGATTGCGTTCTCAATTGTGTTCTTTACAAAGGCCATGCACTTTTTATTCGCATTAACCCACTTTTGATTGTCTATGGAATATGACAATTCCAGAGGGGCATAATCCCTCTTCTTTCTTGCCCATGCAGCGTCATCATCAGTAGTTTCTCTTACTGGTTCTGTAGGTCTGACTGGTTGTGCTTGTTCCACAACCCAGTCAACATCGGCACAAATAAATGCCATGTCCACTTTCTTCCTCCACTCAGTGTAGTTGTCACCCCTGAGTGTCGGAACATCTTTTAAGCAACTCATGAGGAGGTACCCTCCTGAAATCACAATGAAGTGATGTCAATATAACAATTACATGTATAAATCTAACGTTGGTTAAATTAAACACATAATTGTCTAAGCATTTAAAAAACTATATTACCGTTGGGCAAATATAAGAATTAAATGCATCTTTAATTTTTCAATACTGAAATATGGTCATGCTATTTACAACGTTGGTTATATATAATAACATAATCATATTCTCAAAACATGCTCTTAAAGAAAATATTGTACTTTTATTTTCTGTGTTAAAAAAGAGCACTATTACTTTTTACGCAGCGGAAAACACGAATAAAAATTCGTGAACATTTTAGAAAAATACTTTGCCTTTTCTTTCTTTTTCTGTCTTTTTACTAAAACTGTATAATAATGTAACAGAAAAAGAAAAAAGAAAAAATATGGGCAGCAGCAAGGCCGGCCCGGCGCCCGCGGCGGCTGGTGCCTCGGCCCAGCGCGCAGCGCCCGCAGCTGCCTCTTCTTTCGCCACAAGTGGCCCGCAGCGCTCGGGCTAGCTCGCACGCCCGCGGTGGCGGCTCGGCTGGCGCCCGCAGCCTGTCCACTTTCGGCCCAGTTGGCCCAGCTCGGCTAGGGTTTCTATTACAGCCGCTGGATCGAATCGAACGGTCCCGCGCTCCGATCGGGAGGGACAAAACGAGCGCCCAGCATCGGTCGAGGGAAAACCCTCGCGCACTCTTTCCCCCTCCGCGCCGCTCGCACTCGCCTCTCGCTCTCTGTCGCCCGTACGGCGACGGCAGCAAAGAAGCGCCCCGGCCTGCTGGCCCGGCGGCCGGCGACGGCAGCGAAGGCCACCGCGCCTAGCGCATCCTCCCCTTGCAGTCCTCTTTGTTTCCTTCCTCTCCTCCCTCTTCTTCTTGATGAACACAGAGAGAGAGAGAGGATGGAGCTCATCCCAGATGCACATGGCAGCTGCAGCTCGGCTTTTGGGCGACGGCACCGTTGCTATCCCCCTCGCCGGTGGTGCGTTCTCCTTGGGGTGAGCGCGCCGCCGTCGAGTGGTTGGGCCGCGGTGCCCTCCCCCTCTGTTTTTTTTTTTGTCTGTGATCTATTCTTGCTTTGTTTCGGATTCGATCCGATCTGATTTGGGAGGGTTCAATCTCTCAATTTTTGTAGACTTTTCTTTGCCCCGTGAGGGGTAATACCTTCTTCCGACGCCTCGGCTTGCCGATGCGCGTCGAGATCGAGAGGGTTGGCGCGGCCTTGCGGCGGCGCACTTTGCCGGCGGGCCCAAGGCCCTTTTCCGGTGAGTCTTTGTACTTTGCCCTGTTCTAGGGTTCTTGGGGAGGGGATCCTTTTCTTTTCTGTATAGCCTTTGTACCGAATTCATCTAGACCTAGATGGCCTGATACCAATGAAAGATCCCTTGGATCTTGTAGGCTAGATGCATTCCGGTGAACCTACCTTCTTGGTGGCCGGATGAACTCGATCCAGCTCCGGCCATGGCGTTGTAGGGGCCGGAGGTGAGGTCGAGATGGCGGCGGTGGTGGTGCTTCCCGTGAGCACCGCGCTAACCCTAGATCGGTAGGGTTTGTAGGTGGGGTTTGTAGCGTCGTTCAACCTCGTGATTCGAGCTCCGACCCCCCACCTCTCTTTATATAGCGCGGGTCACAGGGGCCCAACAACCATAATGGGTTGTGCGCCCCCGATCAGGGCGCGGATCTAAGGGTCTATGGGCCGTTGGGCCCAAAGCAGAGGAGATCAATACCTAACAGTGCTAAGTTGCTGTGTTGTTGCTCATGTATGATTCTGATACAGTCCTTAATCTGTACTAAGAATAGTTCTACAGCTCATCCTTCTATAGTACTGTAGTTATTTGCTTGTACTTTCCTATTTTGTTTCCTTTATGGCAGGCAAATATCTTGTTCATCTGTTTAAATTAGTCGGTTTGCTTATTCGGCTCCTATGCTCTGTTTGCTTCCAATTGAAATTGTTCTGAGAAAGAGATACGTATATTACTTGTATTCATCTACGATTGATTTCCTAGTAAGCAAGCAAGATTGCCTGCATGTGCCTAAAAATGGACAGAAAATACCTTTGTTTATTGTCAACGTTATTATTATGTAAAAAGCCCAAAATATTCACTGTTATCTGTTTTGCAAACAAGATTTAATTAACGCTGCCTGAATCTGCATTGGCACACACATCCAGCCGCATTGACATTTTGCAACAGATCTGGAAGTTGAATATGCGCTCTCTCTTGTATAACTCTGTTTTGGAACCGGATGATGCATCGTAAATGACAATAGTATATAGCTACTGCTCATATGGTTTAGGTTGATCCTTAAGAAGGGTTTAGGCTGTTTGTTCTTTAGGGTCCCTATATGTATAAGCAATCTTGTAGGCTGTTAAACTTCAGTCTTTGGGGTACT
The DNA here is from genome assembly GCA_902687465.1 of Secale cereale. Classification (NCBI taxonomy): domain Eukaryota; kingdom Viridiplantae; phylum Streptophyta; class Magnoliopsida; order Poales; family Poaceae; genus Secale; species Secale cereale. Next base: position 244,285,164 of record LR738711.1, read on the forward strand.
GCTTGTAGTGGTCACAATGTATATTCTCTTGATTGTTGTTATCAATTTGTATAGTGGTGGAATGTAAATGCTTTTCTTTCTTATGACAGTGTAACTATCTCATTTATTTTCTCCATCTATACGCCCAGTTGGTCTTTTGCATGTACTCCCTCCATCCGGAAATACTTGTGGGAGGGAGTACTGAATAGTGCCACCAGTTAATTTCAAACAAACACATTTTCTGAATAATGGGTCACCAACTCACCATGCCATCAAAAATTTGGTAAAGGGACACATGGATTGATTCTTTATGTGCTTTGGTTTTCATTTTTCTATGCAGTTATTATGTTTCTAACTAGACATGTAAATCATTGACATATTTTCAACATTAGTTTATTTTAACCATTCATGACAATTAAGTTATTATTTCCATATTGGTGGCAACCCAGAGGTTTGGTTAGTCAAATAATATATTTTTTGCGGGATGATCATATAGTCTGTTTTTGCGGGATGATCATATAGTCTGTTTTTGCGGGATGATCAAATACTTGTTAGTTTTGACTGTGTGTCAATCGCTGTTTATGCAGGTTCGCTTCCATCTGATGTTGGCAGCGGTTCTAACGGCGAAGAGTCTACCCCATGGGCGTCATCTGTTTCCCTGGTGAGGTTCCATCAGAGATTTGTTATTCTGTCGATCACCACAAGGATATATTTCTTCCGCAGCAACGATGATGACAGTGATTTTCCGTTGTGTTCTCCATGCAGGAGGAAACGCTGAGTCGGCAGATCGAGTTTGAGGGGGAGGAGGGATCTTGAGACAGCACTTATCTGACATGATCGGCAAGGCAATGGGATCTTGAGACAGCACTTATCTTAGTCTCCGGTCCCTCAAGATGCAAGCACTCTAATTATCTTTGTTGCGTAACGAATCTATGGTACTCTTTAGTAGCTCGATCTAACTCGCTGCTGAACGACTTATGATTATATCCTGTAGGGAAGATGCCTGTAATGCGATTCGGAATGATTAGAGAACTTTTAAGATGATCCCAAACGATTCTGGATCGCCTTGTTTACTTTGATCTAATGGCTAGGGTGATGTGTTGTTATCTTGTAGTAGTAGATGGTAAGAGCAGGTGGACAGTTCAGATTTAAACTTCCTTCTACAGAAGTGCTGGAAGGGTTCAGATTTAAACTTTCGCTTCCAAAAGTGCTCGAATGATTTAGGAGTTCCAAAAGTGATGCCAGGTGCCATATTAGCAGTGGATAGCCACCTGAGTTATGACTTATGACCAGTATTTGTTTGAGGTGACTGCTCACAGGAAGCTGCACTGATTGAGAAATTAACTTGTTCTGCAAGTGTTAAGGAAATAAAATCGATGAGCCCAAGTGTACAAACACTCCCAATCGCGGCTACCTAAGTAGTCCATCGCACACTGTCGACTGTGGATTACGTGCATGCATATACTCTTGTATGCAAGGCAACACCTAACTAATCGTCCTCGAACATGGACAGGGACGTCGGCGGCGACAGCTGGTCGCCGTCGGTGTTGTCGCTCGCGCCTCCTCCCATACAGTTGGCCCGTTTGCTCGGCTGGAGGAAATACACGTCGTCCATGGCATGGAACGAGAGGTCCCTCTTGATGTTCTCCAGCACCGACGACGCCAGTTGTACCTCCGGCGCACTCTCGCGGCGCGCACCGTCATGACCCGTGGCCACGCCGATGCCGCCGGCACCGTCCACCTGGCCCGATCCACCGCCCATCAGGTACTGCAGGAGCTGGCCGTCGGTCCAGTCGTGGCCGAAGGCGCTGTGTGCGGCTGCGGTGGTACTATCAATTGCCTGAACCTCCGCGTGGGTCGGCGCTCCGGGGTTGCCGTCCATGTCCGGCGCGACGGCGACGCCCTTCTTGCGGACGCGGCACAGGACCCAGTCGTCCAGCTGCACCCAGCATAGGAAATATGTAATTCAGTTGACCAACAACCTGTGTGTGTACGTAGATTCATGGACGCAATGCGTGTCTGTTTGGTACGTACCCTCATAGAGTCGTGGGGCTTGTGGCGGGCGGCGCCGGCGTCGGCGTGGAGGAGGCGGTACTCGTGCATGACCCACTCGGTCTTGGTGCCCCGCGGGGAGCGGCCCTGGTAGAAGACGAGCGCCTTCTTGACCCCGAGGCAGCGCGCGCCGCCGGCAGCCAGGATGGGCTTGTCGGTGCCGGTGGCCTTCCAGTACCCCGAGCCTGCCGTGCGGTTGGGCCGCGCGCCGTTGGGGTACTTGCGGTCCCTCGGGCTGAAGAAGAACCACTCGCCCTCGCCGAACAGCGCCTTGTCTGCATGCGCGCACAAAATTGTCAAACTTCCATCCAATTATCAGTATATGCAGTAGTATTATAATCATTCTCTCTTTCCGAACGATGATATACATAAGAAATACTAGGGACAGATAGCTGGTCGGCAGCTAACGGTATTTTCCTTGGAACCTCCTCGCGCGTGGATGAGTCAACGAGATAGAAACAAAACTTGGTTGCATTTGCATGGCATGGCTACGTATGCATGCTTACCTGGGAGTTCCCACGGGTCGAACTTGTAGATATCGACGTCGGCGATGATGGAGGTGACGGCGGAGGCGGCGGAGGCGACCTTCCTCTTGAGGTAGCAGACGATGATCTCCTGGTCCGTTGGCTGGAACCGGAACCCCGGCGGCAGCTCGTAGCCCCGGAACACAAACCCTTCTTCCATCACCACCCACACTAGCTCTAGCCGGCGCGCGCGTCGTGGTCGATCTTTTCCGGCCTTGGATTTGCACGGCCGACGAAGAAGAGATGGCCTGATTTGGGAACGCTCCAAGAAATAGGCTGGCGGATGGCCTATATATACATGCACACCTAGGCTAAGTAACCGTACGTGCGCATGCATGTCGTCAGGGAACCGAAGCAGGGAGATTATGCGAGAGCGACGTGCATGGCGATGGGCCGATGGCTCTCGAGTCCTGGTCGGAGACACGGCAGGATTAGCTCCCTGACGTCCAATGGTACGTCAAGCACCCGGATGATTACGCGTAACGTGACCTTGCATGAGCTTGACAGCCGCTGTCCAAGCTTCATTAGTGCATAATAATACGTCGGTTCACCAGCTGCCCTAATACGCCCAAATGGGCTAAACCTCTTCAAGATTTACGCCCTTTTCAGCGTTCACATGTTAGTGTGAAGGCAGATTTTGTGTTTATGCATACTGCTCGATAGCCAGCTGGTGACTGATGTGGAACTACAGTTTCACTCAGGCTTAGAGAATGCTGTCGCTTTGCTACAGCGCACGTACGTACGGTTCTTCGCCGGCTTTGGTACCTACCGTACGTGCATATAAGACAGAAAAATAATTACTACTGTGGAAGTCTTTTTCCACGTAAGAACATCTCTAGCAGGTCCCTTGAAACCGGTTAGAGAAGTAAAATTTTCATTTTCGAAGGGTTAAACCGGACCTAGCCGATCTCTTATTGGCATTATAGAGGAGTAAAAAATTGTTAAGCGCCGGCCTTCCGACTCTTAAATATACTCCATCGACACGGATATTACTTTTGGCTCTAGGGAGTATATGATCCTGCACGTCAAAAATGTATTTTACAAGGGTCATTTTTTTAAAAACAAAAATGGATGTACTCATTGTCACGTCCAAATACTACCTGCAAATTTTTTGGGTGAAAGCTTGAGAATGTTGACATGTGCAAAAAAAAAAAAAAGGCGAACGACAAATGGATCTTCAAATTGTACACTTAATTTTGTTTTTATCACCGGTGAAACACTCCTATCCCATTTCGCGTGAAAAATTGGCAAGCGCGCTTGTTGCACTAACATGAACACCTAGAAAAAATATAAATTTTTAAAACTTATTTCGGTTTATTTTTAGTTTACCGTTCACCGAGGAGCATATGCTCCATAGAGCCAAAACTCCTCGTCCCGGTCGACGACACTTCTCGGGATAAACTTCGGCCTTCCTCCCCCGGCTCGCACCGAATTTTCGCTAGTGTTGCCTCCGAGTCCACTCGCAGCCTTTGGCCCCACCTACCCCACTCCGATCCATTTGTTGGTCTTCACTCGCGTCGGAACCAACACATATCTCGGCCGCTTCCACCTTGTTCCCATAGCCAAACAAAACATCGAAGTTGCTTCGTTTGTTCCAAAATGAAGCAGACAAGCGACAAAGATGCTATACAGCACCCGCTAAGGAGCTTTGTGGCGCCGTTATCGCGACAAGAATGCCAATATTTTTAGGCCATCGACAAACTTTCTCATCGCCGGGGAGGTCAATTTGAGGCCCGCCGTGATGTAGGGCACGGGCCAAAGTGCCTTGATGTGTCCCGATGTTCACGAATTGGAGGTGGCTACGAAGAGGAACGCGAGGAACACGAAGAACAAGAGGGGAAATCGCAAGAGAAACACTCAAGAACAAGTCCAATCACACACCCACTAGACTAACAAACACACAAGACCCACAAAGTACATGAACAATCAAAGGAAAATATACAAGGTAGAGTTCATCCCAAATTCAAAGGAAATGAGGTCTTGGTGATTCACGTGGGGAATCCTTCTCCCTTAGGAGGTCTTGATGATCCTAGGGACCCTTCTCCATTAGGAGGCCTTCTACTCCAATGGAGTCTTCTCTCTCTCAAAAGAAATCCCGCAAGGCGAGATACATGAGCTAAGCTCTAATGTCTAGATCTATTCTTAGCTATCTCTAAATGGAGGAGGTGGAGGAGTATATATAGATCCAAGGGATGAAGGGTAAGGAGGGGCGAAATGGGAATACATGGGAAAAGGCCAACAACAACACACAGGCCCCCCCGTGTGCACGGGCTAAGTAGAGCTCGTGCGCACAGGGTCTCCAGCAACCTGACGCAGTAGCCCGTGCGGACGGGGTCTGTGAGGCCCGTGGGCATGGTACACGCCCCGTGCACACGGGGTCTTCGGGACCGTGCAGTCCGCGAGGCCCGTGGGCATGGGGTTGGGGAGGCCCGTGCGCACGGGGTCGCATGGGAGCTTATGCCTTCTCTTGGCCGGTTTCTTCTTCGCTTCTAGGCTTCCCTCTTGGATGGTGTAGTTTTTCTCGTGAGCTTGGACTCCTCCTCGATGAATGTGTAGCTCCGCTGACACCTATGTATGCACATGAGAGAGGGGTCACGTAGTATACCATCCTCGAAGGGTACAAGTTGATACGTGTAAAGGAGATGATTCACCTTTATGTATGTGAAGTAGACGTGGCACGTGTCACTTGCCAAATGGACTCTTGACATGGTTATGTCCATAGGATGCTCCGCATCATCCCTTCCCGCCTTGGGAAAGATCCGTCCTCGGATCAAAATCCAAATCACCATGGGAAAGATATGTCGCCCCCGTGTATAAGTGGACGATCAACAAGTGTTCATCATATTGAAGCTAAAAATTGGCACTCTCCAATGTCGCACCGTCTTGTAATCCCTTGAAAGGGAGCAAAGACATCAAACACTTGGAAAACAAATTTGGTTAGCGTTAGTGCAAAACCAAGCATTCAAGAGGTTATTCACCGAACAAGTGTTTTCTCCAAGCATAGCATATGGTGTACAAAGAAGTGTGGCATGGCAAGTAAGCATATAAGTTGAGCACAATCAAGGGCATCATTGAACCAATGATGCAAAGGTGAGGTAAAGATGCTAATATTTGTGACAAGTGAACCAGCATCTACCTTCATGTCGTAGCAAGCATGCACAAAGCGCTCAACAAAAGGTCTATGGTAGGCATAGGAATCATTCACACACCAAATATAATGAGATGTCTAATACATGGGGCAAGTGCAAGACAATCCAAGCATAACGTGCATAGGGTGTAGTGAAGATATTATGGCACTCAACACAATGGAAAGAGCAATTGTTCATCATGTGTGAGGCAATCAAGTCAATCATATAACAAGCAATGGGACATGGCATATGTGAAGTGATGACATTGTTGGGACCAAACATGTGATATGAGCAAGTAATGCACAAGTCGGATGCAACACACAAGGCATATATATCATGAGGCATGGAAATGTGAAAATGGCAATTTGAAGCAAGATCTCTAACATGTGCGCAATCAAGTAGTCTAAGATGGACAATAAGTCTCATGTTGCAAGAAACACAAGTAGTATGATCCGCAATATCCATGCCCAAAAAAGATGTCACCTTGAAGGCGTGTCCTTGTGCTTCTTTCACAATACATAAGCACAAGTAAGTGCGATGTAGAAACGTCATGGTCGAAAGTGGTTCGCTCTCAAGAGCTCGAATGGTCAACTCACATGAAGTGGAAGTTGACATGATGTTGAAAGATCCTACACATGCACAAAACAAAGCAAGGAACGTATGTGCATGGTCGATAAACACATCATCCGTCATGATGGTTTTCTTCTCTTGCACATAACAATTAGAAGCAAAAGTGCATGAATAATATGACACAACAATGGCTAAATGAAAGTGCAACTATCCCTGGGTGGTTTTGGTAATTCCTAACAACATATAGCTCATTGAACTTATGCTCTTTCAAGATGATCATTTCAGAAAGTTCAATGATTGGCATGGCATGGACTAGGAATGTGGACCCCTCAAAATTCTAAGGACACATATTGGCTCAAGCTCAAGACTCTACGTTTTCATTTTAGTGATCCAAGATCACATTGAGTCCATAGGAAAAGCCAATACTATTAAAAGAGGATGAGGTGTTGCTTAAGGGCTTGCTTGCTCAAAATGCTTAGTGATATGCTCCAAAAGCCCTCAACCACTTTCTTATTCCACATATGTTCCAAACCAAAAGTCAAACTCGGCCCCACCGATTTGATCTATCTGGCGCCACCGAGTTCATTTGACATAGCCAAAGCCAGAAACCCTAATCAGTTTGGTCTCACCGATAGGGATCTCGGTCTCACCGAGATGGGATTGCAAACTCTCTTTTCCCTTCGTAATGTTTCAGTCTAAGTGAGCGATCGACATGCCGAGTTCGCAATGCAAACTCTCTATTTCCTTTTCGTAACATTTCGGTCTCACCGAAATGAGCGAATCGGTCCCACCGAGTTTGCCTGACAAACTCTATGTTTGCCTATTACATAAATCGGTCTCATCGAGTTGATGTGATCGGTCTCACCGAGATTACGTTATGCCCTAAACCTAATGAAATCAGTTCCACCGAGTTGATCATGTCGGTCCCACCGAAAAGCCTAACGTTCACATTTTGAACTAAATCGGTGTGACCGAGTTTCATGATTCGGTCCCACCGAGTTTGGTAAATTATGTGTAACGGTTAGATTTTGTGTGGAGGCTATATATACCTCTCCACCCACTCTTCATTCGTGGAGAGAGCCATCAGAACATACATACACTTCCACTATTCATTTTTTGAGAGAGAACCACCCACTCATGTGTTGAGGCCAAGATATTTCAATCCTACCATATGAATCTTGATCTCTAGCCTTCCCCAAGTTGCTTTCCACTCAAATATTATTTCCACCATATCCAAATCTATGAGAGAGAGAGAGAGTTGAGTGTTGGGGAGACTATCATTTGAAGCACAATAGCAAGGAGTTCATCATCAACACACCATCTATTACCTTTTGGAGAGTGATGTCTCCTAGATTGGTTAGGTATCACTTGGGCAAGGAGATTGCCTACTTCGTGAAGATATACCCTAGTGAGGCAAGTCCTTCGTGGGAGATGGACATGGTGGGATAGACAAGGTTGCTTCTTCGTGGACCCTTTGTGGGTGGAGCCCTCCGTGGACTCGCGCAGCAGTTACACTTGGTGGGTTGAAGTCTCCATCAACGTGTATTTACAATAGCACCACCTATCGGAACCATGCCAAAAACATCTGTGTCTCCACTTGCGTTTGCACTCTACAAACCACTCCCTTTACCTTCATATGCAATGATTCACTTTCCGCTGCTACAACTCTAGAATTGCATGTGTAGGAAGATTGCTTGACTTGTGCTAAATTGCTAAAAACTGTCAAAACATAAAATTGAGAAAGGCTAAGTTTTTATTTGGTCAAGTAGTCTAATCACCCACCCTCTAGACATACTTTTGATCCTACAAGTGGTATCAGAGCTTTGGTCTCTGTTTTCCTTGATTTCCATAGCTTTGATGATCATAGCCTTGGTTTCACAATCTAGGAGAGTATGGCGTCTAGCGGGGGAAGTTAACATCGTAGAGGTCCTTACTTTGATGGTACAAAATTTTCTAGTTGGAGGCATAAGATGAAAATGCATATTCTTGGACATAACCCTACCGTTTGGGCTATTGTGCGTATTGGTTTGCAAGGTGAATTCTTTGATGGGAAAGAACCAACCCGTGAAGCCTCCACCGAAGAATTGAAGATGTTGTAATACAATGCTCAAGCTTGCGATATCCTCTTCAATGGATTGTGCCCCGAAGAATTCAAAAAAATCAGTCATCTTGAGAATGCAAAGGAAATTTGGGATACTTTGATTTATATGCATGAAGGTACTGAGTCCGTCAAGGAATCCAAGTTGGATGTGCTTCAAAGTCAACTTGACAAGTTCAAGATGAAGGATGGTGAAGGTGTCGCTGAAATATACTCTAGGCTTGCTCTCATCACAAATGAGATTGCCGGCTTAGGAAGCGAAGAAATGATCGATAGATTCATCATCAAGAAGATCCTAAGAGCCTTGGCTGGAAAATATGATACCGTATGCACATTGATCCAAATGATGCCCAATTACAAAGATCTCAAGCCAACGGAAGTCATTGGAAGAATTGTTGCTCATGAGATGTCACTCAAGGATAAAGAAGAGCTTCACAACAAGTCTAGTGGTGCCTACAAAGCTTCATGTGATGTTCTTACATCATCAAGTGAGAAACAAGTCTTCAATGAGGAATTGAGCTTAATGGTGAAGAACTTCAACAAGTTCTACAAGAATAGAAGCAAGGAAAGAAGTTCCAAGTCAAGGTCCTACAATGATGTGACGCCCCGAGACCGATGCGTCAAGTGTCTTCCAGCTATTCGTTGTCGTTGCCATGTCATCTGCTTGCGTGTTGCATTTTGCCATGTCATCATGTGCATTGCATCTACATAGTTTTTAAAACTTGCATCTGTTTGTAGTTGCCCGCCTCCCAGTTCTCTCTGTTGTCCGTTCTGAGCCCAGACACACTCGCACGCGCCCGCGGCACCTTCGAATATTTATTTTATAAGTGGCCGAAAAACATTCTCGGGATGGGCCGAGATTTGTCGAGTGATCTCGGTATATCACTGGTAGACCGCCTATCAAATTTCGTTTCATTTGGAGGTCGTTTGATGCCCCAACGGTTAACCGCGTTAACCATCGGACCCCTCTCTCTTTGCAGCCCAGCACCCCCCCCCACAACAGCCCACTAGCCCATCTAAACCCCCTCGATGTTCTTCACCATTGGATCATGATCGCCTGGCCGAAAACCGCTCCTCCATAGCCCTCTCCTAGCTCCCTCCACCTATAAAAACGCCCCCTCCCCCTAATTTTCGGGTATAACCCTAGCTTCCTCCTCCTCCTGCCGCCGGACGCGTTCGCCCGGTGCCGGACACGTCCACCGCCGCCTCCCGCACCAATCCCGTCGCGCCATGTGTCGCCCCGCGCCCACTTCATCGCCATAGCCCACCAGGCTCGCGCGGGGCCCGCCCGTGTCCGTCCGCCGCCCGCATAGGAGCGGCGGAGGCCCGCGCCCTGCCCACCCCTCCGCGCCCTAGCGCCGCGCCGCCCTGCTCCTCCGGCGCTCCCGACCGTCGACGCCTCGCACTCCGGCCGCCTCGCGCGACCTCGCCGTCGATCGCCCGCGCGCTACGCCTTCGCGCCTCCCTGTTCCACCCGAAGCCCCGCCGCCATTAAACCTCGTCGGCGGCGCCGCCTTCTCCCACCCGGAGCCCTCGTCGCCGCCGGCTACAGGCTCCGCCGCCGCCGGGAACGGGCCTCCCGCGCCTGGATCCGTGCCTGCCGTGCCGGATCTGGCCTGTCCAGCCGGTCACCGCCGTCCCTCAGGCTCGCCGGAGCCGGCATCAGCCGCTGCCACTCTGCTCGTCCCCGGGAGGACGAGGCCTCCCGCTCGCGCCACGTGGGCCGACCCAGCTCCAGGCCTAGCTGCGCGCCTGCTCTTCCCGGCCTGCCACCTCTGCTACCTGGGCCGAGCCCAATGCTGAGCCCACTAATCCCCACCTTGTGCGCTTGTTGGCTATTCGACGCTCATGTTGTTTTTTCTCGGAGTTAAAAAAACTGCTAAGTCCCCGAAATCCAACATTATGTGTGCATGTTTGACCTGTGATAACTTTTTTGCATGTTGGTCCAAATGAAGCATATAATATGTCAAATTGTTTATCTCTAAATGCTCTACACGATAGTTGCATTTGCATGCATGTTAGGTTGCATCTTGACATGCTAATCCTTGTTGCAAAAGTGCTAAGTGTTGTTAACTGCTGGAATTTGATATAACTTGCTGTTTTGTCTTTTTAATATCTTTTTGTGTGATTTTTTAGCAACATGTCAACATATTTTAGGAGAACAATCATGTCATCTTTGCAATGGTGGAATTAGTTTTTCATTGTATGCCTTGTGGTGAGTGGAACGAGCTTGCAAAGTGACCTACTCATTGTTTACTGTTTTCAGAGACTTGGTGATTTCTGCTAAGTCTGAAACTGTTATATTGTGATGCCATGTTTGCTTGATGCTACAGTCATATCCATGCATGTTTTGGAATGTCCAGTGAACATATCTTGAATTCTATGTTATGCTCTATCCATCCATGCGCTTGTTTGCAATTATAGGTTGTTGTAGCTTGTCTCTTTCTTGCTCTCAATTTGCTTGATAATATATATGTTAGCCTATCAACAACATGTTCAATTTGGCTAAGCTCGTTGCTATTAATCTATGCACCCTATGGAGTTCTGACAATGGAGTTATTTGGAGTATGCCATGCCTACTACATGTTCATGACATTTTCATGCTTATTAGAATTGTCATGCTTGCTGTTATGTGCCTCCAAAGTCAGCATCATAATGTTGTTGTTTGCATTCCCAGATTTTTCACCAAGTCTGAGAATCTGCTATATCATGTTGGCATCTTGTTTTGATGAATGCCATGAACCTGTTGCTCCCATGTATATGACATCTTGTGTTCCTTGAGCTCCATTGTATGTTCTAGCATGCCATGCTTTTGCTTGTCATGTTCTTGTGTTGTAGCATACTTGTTTCTTGCCTCCAACATGTCAACATATTAACTTTGCTCATGTATATGCTCTGTTTTTCACTAAGTCATAATCTGTGATATAAAGTTTGCATCTTGCCTTGATCATGTTGGTTTACTCTTGATGCCTATGAACCTGATCCTTGTTGATATTGGAAGCATGTGATCTGTACTTCGAGTTCATGACATGCTTGTTCTTGTCTTGTACCTGTAGCATGTTGTTTTGATGCTTGTAAGATGCCTAGTTGATGTTTTGGACAGCTTGTCCTTTAAATTTGTTTCATGTGTATGTGTTGAACCGTGGCTCCGTTTGGAGTGTGCTCTACATGAAAGTTGCTTGGTTTTGCATGTAGATGCATCATGTCATGTTGCATACATGTTTTGGGTGTGTTTGCTAGATGTATGGATGAAATTTGCATCAATGTCATGTTTAACTTGTTTCGCTCATATCTTCTAGGCCGTAGCTCCGAATTAAATGAACTTTATATGTAACTTGACTAGAATTTTGTGTAGATCATCATGGTGCATCTTAACTTGCTATTTAATAACTTTAACTTAAGGTGCGTTCAGATCTGGACCAATTTCGAAATTTCCATATGAGGACTTACCGGAATTGTTATATGTTGTTTCCGGCCTCATTTAAACTTGATTGGTTGTGTTGTTCTTGTATGCATCATCTCTCGCCATGTTTTGCATCATGTTGCCTTGTCATGCATCATACTTGGTTGAGCATCATGTCTTGTTTATGTGTTGTGTGTTTACCTTGTTGTTTGCTTCTTCTCGTTAGTTCATGTTTCGTTGCGATCGTGAGGATTCATTCGACTATGCTTGGTTCATATTCGCGGCTTCGTCTACTCCATGGACTCATTCTTCTTCCTAGCGGGATCTCAGGCAAGGTGATCGTCACCTTGTATCTCATTACTATCATTGCTATGCTAGTTGTCTCAATGCTATCACTATATGTCGCGCTACCTATCTATTTGTTTGTCAGCCTCTCATTATTGCCATGAAATCTCTAACTTTTGACACCATCCCAGCAAACCGTTGAATGGCTATGTTACCGCTTGCTCAACCCCTATTACAGCGATGTCAGTTGCAGGTGAAGATGAATATTGCTCCATGTCAGAACTTGGATTTTGGAATATCACAATTTTCATTATTATAATTAATGCACCTATATACTTGGCCATGGGTGCAAGGCTTGACCTTTTGCTCGGTGTTTTGTTCCACTCATGCCGCCTTAAGAACCGATAAACCGGTGTTATATTCCTTGATTTTGTGTTCCTAATGCGGTTGGGTTTATGGGGACCCCTTGACAGTTCGCTTTGAAAAAAACTCCTCCAACAAGGCCCAACATTGGTTTTACCATTTTCCTAATAACAAAAACTTGCATAGGAGTTAGCGCTACCCGCGGACTTAATTTACAAACCGGGCCAGTGCTCCTCATTAGTGTTGGTCCAAACTAGAGCACCTTGCGGCGCCGCCCCTTGGCAACTTGGGGTATTTGGTCGCTGTATGCTTAGCTCATCCGGACGTGGCCTGAGCAAGATACGCGCGGCTACTATCAGGGTGTCGGCACGCCGGGAGGTCTTGTTGGACTTGTTTTACCATTGTAGAAATGTCTTGTGCACCGGGATTCCGAGTCTGATCTGGTTTTCCCTAAGATAAGAGGTTTTACCTCTGTTGATTGTGAGAGCTTGTGATGGGCTAAGTTGGGACACCCCTGCAGGTTTATGATCTTTTGAAAGTCGTGCCCGTGGTTATGTGGCATATTGGAATTTGTTAATATCCGGTTGTAGAAAACTTGACAGAGGATCCGAAATAAAATACACCAACCACGTGAGTAAATGTGACCGTCTGTTTTCAATTTGAGAAGAGAACACAGTGGGGTTATGATTGACTCGTAGGTAGTTCAGGATCACTTCTTGATCGTTACTAGTTTGCGACCGTTTGCGTAGATGCTCTTCTTATTATTGTACTCGTAAGTTAGCCACCATATAATGCTTAGTCGCTACTGCAACCTCACCACTTAACCTCTCCATACCCATTAAGCTTTGCTAGTCTTGATACCCATGGTTATGGGATTGCTGAGTCCTCGTGGCTCACAGATAGTACAACAACAGTTGCAAGTGCAGGTTTTCGATGACATGACGTGAGAGCGATGTTTACTTGTGTTGGAGTTCTTTCTTCTTCTCCTTCGTCGATCTTGGGATAGGTTCCTGGTCGACAGCTTGGGATAGCAGGATGGATGTCGTTGAGTTTTTCATGTGTTTCATCCATAGTCGGATGTCTTGTGTGTGATGTGTTGTATTCATGTGACTATAGTATGACTTGTATATATCCCCATCTGTTTATGTAATGGTACGATGTAATGATATCCATCTTGCTAAGCGCCCGAAATGCGGTTGTGCCGCAATCAGGAAGTTATCACGTGACCAGGATAGATCGCATCTTGGGCGTGACAAATGACAAAAGATCTTCTAGTCGTGAACGCAATTGATACAACTGTGGGAAACCTGGACACTACTCCAATGAGTGTACGGCTCCCCACAAAAGAAGACAAGACTCACCTAAAAGGAGAAGTAGAAGAGAAGAATCACCACCAAGAGAGAGAGAGAGAGAGAGAGAGAGAGAGAGAGAAAGAGAGAGAGA
>LR738711.1:244299029-244354376 GCA_902687465.1 Secale cereale
GAGAGAGAGAGAGAGAGAGAAGGAGTAGAGATGATCGTTATGAACGAAGACACTCTCGTAGAAGCAAAGATTCGGAAAGGAAGGACAAATCATCAAGGATCTACACAAGACGAAGACATCAAGCTCATGTTGGTGAATGGGTATCCGGTTTCGACGCCGATAACTACTCCGAGAGAAGCTATTACTCCAACTCAGAAGATACTCAAGATGAAGGTGTTGCCGGAATTGCTCTTGTGTCATCCAACTCCTACGACATATTTGACTCGCCAAATGAAGAAATTGGAAGATGCTTCATGGATAAAGGCCCTAAGGTATCACACCCCGAGTATCTTGATTTCAATAGTGATGAAGATGATTTGCTAGGAGATGATGATTTACTTGTTGGTAGCAATAGTGATGAAACCTATGATGAAAACTATGATGAAATTGCTATTAATCATGCTAATCAAGATAAAACAAATGACAATGATAAGGAGAAGATTGAGCATCTAACTAAAGAATTAAACACTCTCAAGTTAGCTCATGAAACTACCTTAGAGGATCATCGAAAACTTTCGAGGACTCATGAGAAGCTACACTTTGAAAAGCTCAATCTAGAGCAAGAGTGTGACGCCCCCGATTTGACCGTACACTAATCATGCACGCAAATGTGTACGACCAAGATCAGGGACTCACGGGAAGATATCACAACACAACTCTAGACACAAATTAAAATAATACAAGCTTCATATTACAAGCCAGGGGCCTCGAGGGCTCGAATACAGAAGCTCGAAAGCAACAGAGTTAGCGGAAGTAACAATATCTGAGTACAGACATAAGTTAAACAAGTTTTGCCTTAAGAAGGCTAGCACAAACATCAACGATCGAAGAGGCAAGGCCTCCTGCCTGGGACCTCCTAACTACTCCTGGTCGTCAGCTGTCTCCACGTAGTAGTAGGCTCCGTCGGGGTAGTAGTAGTAGCCGACTGGGGTGGCATCTGGCTCCTGGGATCCGCCATCTGGTTGAGACAACCAGAAAGAAGAATAAGGGGGAAAAGGGGGAGCAAAGCAACCGTGAGTACTCATCCAAAGTACTCGCAAGCATCAGATCTATACTAAGTATGCATCAGTATCAAAGGAAAAGCTGTATATGTGGACTGAACTGCAGAATGCCAGAAGAGGAGGGGAAAAGCCTAGCCTATCGAAGACTAGCATCTTCAAGCATCTTCTGGAAATCACCATCTTGCAGCAGTAGAAGGAAATACAGAATAGCATTTTATAATTAACAAGCATGTTGTAGTATTAACGGCCTAGAGATCTTTCCTCGCCTCCCTGCGAGAAAGTAATCTCGCAGCCACATATCCATCACATATCTCAAGTATCCATTTCTAGTTATAATAGATCAGGATATAAGACTGAACGTCCATTACCATGGACGCGACTATTCGAATAGATAACTTCCCTGCAGGGGTGCACCACGTTACCCTCACGCTCGATCACCTTTGGCCGGACACACCTTTCTGGGTCAATGCCCGGCCTCGGAAGATCAACACGTCGCAGCCCTACCTAGGCTCAGCAGAGAGGTCCCCGCCGGTCTACATCCTAAGCACTCCGGGGTCATGGGCCATCGCCCATTGCACTCCGGGTCGTTGCGAGCAGGGCGGACCAGGCACCACCTCTATACTGGATGGCGCCGGCCCAACTATGCCGCAATGCTGAACTGGACGTCTGACAAAGCTTCGGCTGATACCACGACGCCGAGGCCCATAACTATTCTCGCGTGGCGGTTAGTGCGTAAAGGCCAGAGGCCAACTCAGAACTAATACCCAAATCTGTTAGTGCATTATTGACAGAAGTGACGGCTGTCGGGACAAGTCCGGAGCTATCACCCCTCCTGGGTGATACCGCTAAACATCTAGCCGCCACCGTAACAACTACCGCGGGTGCTCACCGGGCCCGCCCGCCTTTCACAAATGTCTCAAGTAAAGTCCATGTAACCGTGTGTCCAAAACATCAAGGTGGAAAACCCGACGAATCACCCCCGACGAATTCCAGTCGATGTGTCCATCAAGGCAAACAATGAGGAATCACCCCCGAGGTTCACACTTGAGGGGTTGCACGACAGAGTCGTATCAGGAATGGAGAAAGAGGAATCACCCTCGATGACCACGACCGAATAGCTACACTACAGAGTTATCATCATGAATGCGTTACCAGGTTTCACCCTCGGCACCCGATAGTACCTCTGAAGAGTCGAGCAAAAAAGGAGGTGTGATGTGATGTGAAGTGTCGGGCTCCGGTCTTCAATCGTGTTGCTCAAGTCATCGATGATGAAGTAGTGGCAACAAGGACAGTCGGGCTTCGGGCTTCGACCACGTTGCTCGAGTCTTCGATGATGAAGCAGGGGCAACAAGGACAAGGTGGGGGTCACTGATGGATCACTAGCCAACCTATACTAAGCAGTTTAGCATAGCATGTAGGTAACAATAGCAGGTACAAAAGCAGGTTATGCATCAGAATAGGATCAAACAATAACAGTAGCAAAATCTAATGCAAGCATAAGGAAGAATGGAATGGGCGATATCGGGATGATCAAAGGGGGGGGGCTTGCCTGGAAGCTCTGCTGAAACGGAAGGAGGGTCGTCGTCGACGTAGACGATCACAGGGGCATCAACAGCGGTCTCGGGGTCTACCGGAGAAGAAGAAGGGGAAGAAACAATAAATACATAGCACACAGATGCAATACAGATGCACGACATGACAATAAGCGGTGCTAGGGGTGTTCTAACGCAGTGATACACGATACTGGCGAAGGGGGAAAACATGCGGGAAAGCATTCCCGGTGTTAGGCATTTTCGGACAGGCGAACCGAAGGGGGATTGTTCCATGTTCGGTGTGCTAGGGATGTGTGGTGGACTAACGGACCACGTATCCGGGTTCGTCTCGAAATTCTGAGCAACTTTCATATATAAATCTTTTTCATCCGAGTTACGGATTATTTTATATGATTTTGCAAAGTTCTAATAATATTACGCAATTTATTTTAATTCGAAAATGAATTGGAACTCGCTAGGTGCACCCGGTGTAGTGCACCCAGCAGTGCACCAGCAAATGACAGTGGGTCCAGGGGGTCCCAGTTGACCAGTCAACGCTGACTGGTCAACAGGGGGTGGGGCCCCCCTGTCACAGGCACATTTTCACTAACTACAGTTTAGTTAACTAATCTAATTAAATAGTTTAGTTAGACCTAATTAATTAAGTTAATTAAACAATTAATTAATTAATTAATATTTTTATAACATTTTTTTATTCTTTTTTTAGGGGCTGGGCACTAGGGCCCGCTGGCAGTGGCCCTAGGCCAGCGGGGCGGGTTGGCGGGCGTAGGGCGCCCGAGAGGCCAAAACCCGCCCGAAGCGGGGCGAGGCCGGCGGGCGCTGTACGGCCGACGGGGCGCCGACGCCAGCAGCCACCAGCAGCGGCACGGGGCGGCCCCAGTCAATGGCGGGTGCGGCACCGCCAGAGGGGGGCGGTGCGCGCGGCAGGCGCCGGGGCGGAGGTCGGCCACGAGCGGGCGAGGGTCGGCCGGAGGTGCAGCGGGAGGTGGCTGGGGGTGTGCCGGCGCTGGGAGGCAGGGCCGCGGCAGCGCGGCGCTGGAATGGACCCCCGGTGAGGCGAGGAGCGGAGGCACACGAGTGCGGCGCCGGCGGGCGTCGGCGGATGACGCAGAAGGGCATCGGGCGCGGCGGCTGTGGGTGCGAGCGGGGTTCAGGGGCGGGCGCGCGTGCGCGGCGACGCGGGCCGCGACCGCGGCAGTGGCCGGCGACGGGGCGAGCAACGGGGGCCGCGGCGAGGCACAGGGCAGAGGCGAGGCGGCCAGGGGCGGCTGCGGCGGGGTAGCCTAAGCACGCTCGAGTGCTCGGGCGAGCATGTTAATGAACATCACATAGACGGCGAGCCTCGCGGTGGAGCTACTTTCGGGCGGCGATGGCAACAGCGACTACAATGATGTACACGGCGCGAGGAGAGGAATGGAGGGAGGGAGGAGCTCACCGAGCGGCTAAGAAAAGCCCTCGAAGGCTTTGGAGCAGCAGTGGACGAAGGAGACGATGGCGGTCACCGACGACAGTGAAGACAGGGACGAGCTCGATCTCCACGATGCGGTCGTCCTCGAGCTCGATGGCGAGGCGTAGTCGAGGTAGTTGAGCGAGGCGGAGCGGATGGGATCGTAGGAGAGAGGCGATGGCCACGCTAAATCACGGCCATGGCGACGGCGGCGCTCGGATGCGTACAAAGGAAGAGCGCGACACGAGGAGAAGCAGGTAGGGGCGCGATGGGGAGGGAAAGTGGAGGGGGCTAGGGTTTGGGGCGCCCCGGGTTACTAGTAGGACGCCAGGGGGGTGGATGGCCGCCACGACCGGCCATCGCCGGCGGATGGGCGCCACGATCCCCCTGCCTCCCTGTAGTAGAGGAAGGGGACGATGGGGAGGAGCTGGGGCGGCCTCGCTTGGCCAGTGAGGCCAGTTGAGCCAAAAGGCCCAGGGGAGGGGGGGGTTCTTTTGTTTCAAGGTTTTGTGTGGGTTTTGTTTTCTTTTGTTTTAACTTTTCTGTTTATTTTACTTTACTTAATTCCCACATGATTTTAGTTTAATAAAAATATGAGACCAACACCTAATTTTGTGTTTTAGTTTAACCCTATGTCACATAAAGTTTCACACATATATAAAATAGTTTAACATTTTTAGAAAATATATAGGGCATTTAAATGATCATTTAAGCCACCGATATATTCACAAAGAGGGATTTAAACACTTTACAAAAGTGTTGGGCCACCACCAATATTACCAACTGAATATTTGGCATACTTTGCACATTTTAGTTTTGTCATTTGAAAACTTAATTTGTTTGGCTTTATTTTAAATTTTGAATTCGAACCGGTTTGAACCAAAGTGATTTCCAGCAACGGTAAAAACGACGATGTGGCATCATTAGCAGAGTATTACTGTAGCTTAATTATCCAGGCGTTGCAAATCTCCTCCACTACAAGAAATCTCGTCCCGAGATTTTAGGAGGTAGAAGGAAACAAAACGGGATATTCATCACGAAGATCATCCTCGGGTTCCCAAGTGGCTTCATCTTCATAAGGATTTGACCACATATTTTTTGAAATTTGATAGTTCTGTGTCGATGTGACGTTCTGCTTGATCAAAAACGCTGACCGGACAGATTCTTCGGACTTTGAGGTAGCGTTTTCAATTCTTACAAAAGGAGAAGCGTTGCACGTCTTCAAGGATTAAATCCATGCTTCGGCATTTTGAACAAGATGAGCATGGTAGATTACTATCTCATTTGAAGGATGCAGCAGATGGACGGTCTTAGTGGCGCAAATGATAGAAGCAGTATGTGTTTTCAACCATTCCATTCCCAGAATGAGGTCAATATTGGATGACTTCAAGACAATGGGAGAAACATGGAATTCCAACCCTTCAATTTCAACGATGGCGTTGTGACTAACCATGGTGGTTCGACATTGGCCCGCATGGGTGTGTACCACTAGCGGATTGTCCATCTCTTCGAACTTAATGCCATGCATGAATGCAAAATCTTCTGATATGAAAGAATGTGATGCTCCTGAATCGAATAAAACAGAAGCTGGTATTGAGTGAACAAGAAGAGTACCCAACACGGTAACAGGCTGGCCTTGAGCTTCATTCAGATCAATGTGGTTAGCCTGACCACGACCATAAGGCATGGCATTGTTGTTGCGGGGCTGATTGTCACCACGGCCAGTTGGAGGAAGTGCAAGCTGGTTCTGATTCTGGTAGCAATCTCTATCACGGTGTCCTGGTTGGACACACTTGAAGCATAGCCCATCATTTGGATGAGGAGCAGGAGCTTGGGGTGGTGCAGCTTGAAGTCTCGGCTGCCCAGGTGGTGGAGGTGGCAGGTGAGGTGCAGCATGGGACTGCCTTGGTGCAGGTGCGGTTGGGTGGTACATGCTGTTGGGGATCCAGATCCTATGCTTCTGTGATGAAGGGCCCGAAGATGAACTAGTGTCATGGTTGCGCCTGAGAGATCCCTGGTGTTCCTTCAGACCGGTTTCGACATGAATGGCCTTGTTCACCAAGGTGGCGAAGTCGGCAAAGTCATGTGCAAGGAGTGCGAGCTTGATATCGGCTTGAAGTCCATCACGGAACTTTTCCTGTCTACGTGCATCAGTGGCAACGTCTTCTTCAGCATAGCGGGACAAGTCAAGGAACTCCCGCTGATAAGCATCTACAGTCTTGTTGCCTTGGGTGAGGTTACGGAACTCGCGCTTCTTCCTGTCCATAATTCCCTGAGGAATGAAGCGGGCACGGAAGGCAGCTT
Organism: Secale cereale; assembly: GCA_902687465.1. Classification (NCBI taxonomy): domain Eukaryota; kingdom Viridiplantae; phylum Streptophyta; class Magnoliopsida; order Poales; family Poaceae; genus Secale; species Secale cereale. The sequence continues at coordinate 244,305,374 of LR738711.1, forward strand.
GGAAATCCGGCCAAGTGATGATTGTCCCAGCAGGTAGTGAACGCTTGTGGCTGTCCCACCATTGAGCAGCGGGACCTTTCAGGTAATATGCTGCAAAGGTGACATGGCTGGCAGGGGCTACACCAGCAGACTCTAGCTCGAAAGTGATATCACGGAGCCAGTCATCAGCATCAAGTGGCTAAGTTGAGCTGCGGTAGATGCTTGGGTTGAGATGTGCAAAGTCGTTCAGGGTCACAGTTGCAGGCTGCTGGTTCAAGTTGGGGCGAGGAAACTGAGCCATCATTCCTTCCATGAACTGGCGGTTCAGCTCGAACTGTTGGATCATACCAGCCATGTACTCAGGCGGTGGCGGGGCATTGCCACCACGACCACGACCAGCGGGTCTAACCATCCTGCTAACATATAACAGGGGTACTTCAGCATTTGATAAATTTGCAAAGACAAGAATTATTCAATATCTATCTTGTAGAATGAACGAGGTATGACGTGTACCACATAGTAGTCAGCATTATAGAGCGTGAATTATTTGAAACACTATTCTAAGGAAAAATTATGGCTTATCCAACTTTGGGGCGAATGTGGTCACGGGATCCTAATGTTTGAGTTAGTAAATTCGTTTAACCCGAATAGAAGAGAGTTCAGAGTCCCGGAGTAAAGATTGAGGAGTAAAAGATCCTAATACCACCCAATTGGCGACGTGGGCCCGTAAGCCACACAGCCATGTTAATAAAACAGTTTTTCAAAGACTAGACTCAACTTCGGCCAAGGAGTTGGAAAGGGGAATCCTACAGGCAGTCGGCTCTAATACCAACTTGTGACGCCCCCGATTTGACCGTACACTAATCGTGCACGCAAATGTGTACGACCAAGATCAGGGACTCACGGGAAGATATCACAACACAACTCTAGACACAAATTAAAATAATACAAGCTTCATATTACAAGCCAGGGGCCTCGAGGGCTCGAATACAGAAGCTCGAAAGCAACAGAGTTAGCGGAAGTAACAATATCTGAGTACAGACATAAGTTAAACAAGTTTTGCCTCAAGAAGGCTAGCACAAACATCAACGATCGAAGAGGCAAGGCCTCCTGCCTGGGACCTCCTAACTACTCCTGGTCGTCAGCTGTCTCCACGTAGTAGTAGGCTCCGTCGGGGTAGTAGTAGTAGCCGACTGGGGTGGCATCTGGCTCCTGGGATCCGCCATCTGGTTGAGACAACCAGAAAGAAGAAGAAGGGGGAAAAGGGGAAGCAAAGAAACCGTGAGTACTCATCCAAAGTACTCAAAAGCATCAGATCTATACTAAGTATGCATCAGTATCAAAGGAAAAGCTGTATATGTGGACTGAACTGCAGAATGCCAGAAGAGGAGGGGAAAAGCCTAGCCTATCGATGACTAGCATCTTCAAGCATCTTCTGGAAATCACCATCTTGCAGCAGTAGAAGGAAATACAGAATAGCATTTTATAATTAACAAGAATGTTGTAGTATTAACGGCCTAGAGATCCTTCCTCGACTCCCTGCGAGAAAGTAATCTCGCAGCCACATATCCATCGCATATCTCAAGTATCCATTTCTAGTTATAATAGATCAGGATATAAGACTGAACGTCCGTTACCGTGGACACGGCTATTCGAATAGATAACTTCCCTGCAGGGGTGCACCACGTTACCCTCACGCTCGATCACCTTTGGCCGAACACACCTTTTTGGGTTAATGCCCGGCCTCGGAAGATCAACACGTCGTAGCCCTACCTAGGCTCAGCAGAGAGGTCCCCGCCGGTCTACATCCTAAGCACTCCGAGGTCATGGGCCATCGCCCGTTGCACTCCCGGTCGTTGCGAGCAGGGCGGACCAGGCACCACATCTATACTGGATGGCGCCGGCCCAGCCGTGCCGCAATGCTGAACTGGACGTCTGACAAAGCTTCGGCTGATACCACGACGCCGAGGCCCATAACTATTCTCGCGTGGCGGTTAGTGCGTAAAGGCCAGAGGCCAACTCAGAACAAATACCCAAATCTGTTAGTGCATTATTGACAGAAGTGACGGCTATCGGGACAAGTCTAGAGCTATCACCCCTCTTGGGTGATACCGCTAAACAGCCATCCGCCACCGTAACAACTCCCGCGGGTGCTCACCGGGCCCGCCCGCCTTTCACAAATGTCTCAAGTAAAGTCCATGTAACCGTGTGTCCAAAACATCAAGGTGGAAAACCCGAGGAATCACCCCCGACGAATTCCACTCGATGTGTCCATCAAGGCGAACTATGAGGAATCACCCCCGAGGTTCACACTTGAGGGGTTGCACGACAGAGTCGTATCGGGAATGGAGAAAGAGGAATCACCCTCGATGACCATGATCGAATAGCTACACTACAGAGTTATCATCATGAGTGCGTTACGAGGTTTCACCCTCGGCACCCGATAGTACCTCTGAAGAGTCGAGCAAAAAAGAAGGTGTGATGTGATGTGAAGTGTCGGGCTCCGGTCTTCGATCGCGTTGCTCAAGTCATCGATGATGAAGCAGTGGCAACAAGGACAGTCGGGCTTCGGGCTTCGACCACGTTGCTCGAGTCTTCGATGATGAAGCAGGGGCAACAAGGACAAGGTGGGGGTCACTGATGGATCACTAGCCAACCTATACTAAGCAGTTTAGCATAGCATGTAGGTAACAATAGCAGGTACAAAAGCAGGCTATGCATCAGAATAGGATCAAACAATAACAGTAGCAAAATCTAATGCAAGCATAAGGAAGAATGGAATGGGCGATATCGGGATGATCAAAGGGGGGGCTTGCCTGGAAGCTCTGCTGAAATGGAAGGAGGGTCGTCGTCGACGTAGACGATCACAGGGGCATCAACAACGGTCTCGGGGTCTACCGGAGAAGAAGAGGGGGAAGAAACAATAAATACATAGCACACAGATGCAATACATATGCACGACATGACAATAAGCGGTGCTAGGGGTGTTCTAACGCAGTGCTACACGATACTGGCGAAGGGGGAAAACATCCGGGAAAGCATTCCCGGTGTTAGGCATTTTCGGACAGGCGAACCGGAGGGGGATTGTTCCATGTTCGGTATGCTAGGGATGTGTGGTGGACTAACGGACCACGTATCCGGGTTCGTATCGAAATTCTGAGCAACTTTCATATATAAATCTTTTTCATCCGAGTTACGGATTATTTTATATGATTTTTCAAAGTTTTAATAATATTATGCAATTTATTTTAATTCGAAAATGAATTGGAACTCGCTAGGTGCACCCGGTGTAGTGCACCCAGCAGTGCACCAGCAAATGACAGTGAGTCCAGGGGGTCCCAGTTGACCAGTCAACGCTGACTGGTCAACAGGGGGTGGCCCCCCTGTCATAGGCACATTTTCACTAACTACAGTTTAGTTAACTAATCTAATTAATTAGTTTAGTTAAACCTAATTAATTAAGTTAATCAAACAATTAATTAATTAATTAATTAATTAATATTTTTATAACATTTTTTTATTCTCTTTTTTTAGGGGCTGGGCACTAGGGCCCGCTGGCAGTGGCCCTAGGCTAGCGGGGCGGGTAAGCGGGCGTAGGGCGCCCGAGAGGCCAAACCCCGCCCGACGCGGGGCGAGGCCGGCGGGCGCTGTACGGCTGACGGGGCGCCGGCGCCAGCAGCCACCACCAGCGGCATGGGGCGGCCCTAGTCAATAGCGGGTGTGGCACCGCCAGAGGGGGGCGGCGCGCGCGGCACGCGCCGAGGTGGAGGTCGGCCACGAGCGGGCGAGGGTCGGCCGAAGGCGCAGCGGGAGGTGGCTGGGGGTGTGCCGGCGCTGGGAGGTAGGGGCCGCGGCAGCGCGGCGCCGGAATGGACCCCCGACGAGGCGAGGAGCGGAGGCGCATGAGTGCGGCGCCGGCGGGCGCCGGCGGATGACGCAGAAGGGCATCGGGCGCGGCGGCTGTGGGTGCGAGCGGGGTTCAGGGGCGAGCGCGCGCGCGCAGCGACGCGGGCCGCGACCGCGGCAGTGGCCGGCGACGGGGCGAGCAACGGGGGCCGCGGCGAGGCACAGGGCAGATGCGAGGCGGCCAGGGGCGGCTGCGGCGGGGTAGCCTGAGCACGCTCGAGTGCTCGGGCGAGCATGTTAATGAACATTACATCGACGGCGAGCCTCGCAGTGGAGCTACTTTCGGGCGGCGATGGAAACAACGACTACAGCGATGTACACGGCGCGAGGAGAGGAATGGAGGGAGGGAGGAGCTCACCGAGCGGCTAAGAAAAGCCCTCAAAGGCTTTGGAGCAGCAGTGGACGAAGGAGACGACGGCGGTCACCGACGACAGTGAAGACATCGACGAGCTCGATCTCCACGGTGCGGTCGTCCTCGAGCTCGATGGCGAGGCGTAGTCGAGGTAGTTGAGCGAGGCGGAGCGGATGGGATTGTAGGAGAGAGGCAATGGCCACGCTAAATCACGGCCATGGTGACGGCGGCGCTCGGATGCGTACAGAGGAAGAGCGCGACACGAGGAGAAGGAGGTGGGGCGCGATGGGAAGGGAAAGTGGAGGGGGCTAGGGTTTGGGGCGCTCCGGGTTACTAGTAGGACGCCAGGGGGTGGATGGCCGCCACGACCGGCCATCGCCGGCGGATGGGCGCCACGATCCCCCCTGCCTCCCTGTAGCAGAGGAAGGGGACGATGGGGAGGAGCTGGGGCGGCCTGGCTTGGCCAGTGAGGCCAGTTGGGCCAAAAGACCCAGGGGAGTGGGGGTTTTCTTTTGTTTCAAGGTTTTGTGTGGGTTTTGTTTTCTTTTCTTTTAACTTTTCTGTTTATTTTACTTTACTTAATTCCCACATGATTTTAGTTTAATAAAAATATGAGACCAACACCTAATTTTGTGTTTTAGTTTAACCCTATGTCACATAAAGTTTCACACATATATAAAATAGTTTAACATTTTTAGAAAATATATAGGGCATTTAAATGATCATTTAAGCCACCGATATATTCACAAAGAGGGATTTAAACACTTTACAAAAGTGTTGGGCCACCACCAATATTACCAACTGAATATTTGGCATACTTTGCACATTTTAGTTTTGTCCTTTGAAAACTTAATTTGTTTGGCTTTATTTTAAATTTTGAATTCGAACCGGTTTGAACCAAAGTGATTTCCAGCAACGGTAAAAACGACGACGTGGCATCATTAGCGGAGTATTACTGTATCTTAATTATCCGGGCGTTACAAAGAGCATGAGCTCTTAAAAGCAATCAATGATGATCTTCGTAAGAAAAATTCTTATTACATTGCCAAGCATTTACTCTTGTCTACTTACATGCCACAAGTAAAATCTAGCAACAAGAACAAGAAAGATTCTTCCTCTAGTAGTAACAATAATCATGATCAAACAAATGTTGTTTCTTCTAGTAGTTCTCTTAATTCCACTAATGATTCTCTTAGCGAAGTTACACTTGAGCAAGAAAATAGCTTATTGAAGGGAATTATAGAGAAAGGTGTTTATAAGAGCCTTGCCAGGAGTAAGAAATTCGAGGAGATTGTACGCAAGCAAGGAAGGCACCGGAAGAATCAAGGTGTTAGTTTTGAACGAAAGTTCAATGCTAATGTAGTTGAGTGGGAAGAAGATCAATACCCCTAGACAAAGTTTGTTCCTCAACAAGAGTAGTGTGATCCTACTTCCTTCAAAGGGACACAAGCCCAAGATGATCTTCCACCACATGACCACAAGCTAAAGGGCAAGGGCAAGCTTCAAGAAGAGATTGATGCATTTGAAGAAGCTCCTAAGGCCTTGGTCAAGTGGCTTCCCAAGACTACTTCAAGTTCTACTTCATCAAGTACATCTACAACTCCAAGGATTCCCATCAAGATGGTGTGGATCCCAAAGAAGAAGAACTGGAGAATTCTTGAGGGTGACTCCACCAACATACTTCACACTTATTCATATTGGTGAGGACAAGTGCAATAAACTTTCACATCTTGCACTAGTTCAAGGAATCACAAAGCCTCTTGTTGGTAAGAAAACGGACAAGGTAACCTAATGCCTTCGTGGACATCATCTTGTGTGAAATTCACTCTATGTCCATGGATATCTTTGTTTTCCCTTGTGGGACTAACCCGTGTAGGTATTGAAAGTGCAACTCGCTCAATTGGATTGCTCCAAAAATGGTCTACATCAACATTGAGCATCTACATCTTCAACACCTACATGATGTCATCGTTGACACAAACCAAGGTTAGTTCATCCCTCTTAGTGGGGATATCACATCTAGGGGGAGCTTTACTCTAAAGATTGAGCTAAAGCAACTCTAATGGTGTGAACACAACAATGCTTTATATAAAAGGGGCAACCCCACTTGTGCTTAAACGATGAGTATGACCTATGAACAAATGTTCTCATTTGACTCCTAAGTCAATATACTCATATATAGATGACCCAGTCATCGCCAATTACTTGATAGATGCTAGAATGTTTGTGCATGCTTTGCCACATGTTTCATTTGCTATCTTATTGTGTGAGCATGTTGAGTGCATATTTTATTCTCATTCGAGGACATCCACTTGTTGCTTTGATTGATCGACTTTCTTCGTTTGCCAAATGGATGGACAAGAATGTCTAAGAACCTCATCTAGCCATCTATGCTTTTCTTGTCTCAAACTCTATTCATGCTACATCACAAAGTTTGATTAAGTCAGATTCGAACCACTCTAAGTGAGGAGCACTCGGAGTCCTCGATTCATCATAGACTTAAACTTCCAAAACCTCTCTGGGAATTTCGGTCTAACCGATTCATCCTTTCAGTCTGACCGAGTTCGCTGAGTTGATCTTGGTTTTCAATCTCGGAGCAACTGGTTAGAACAATTCGGTCTCACCGAGTTGCAGTAACTGCTAGCAGTTTTGCATCTCCGTGCCACCGAGTCGTTCCACTCGGTATCACCGAGTTAGGGTATGAGTTCGATCCTTTGTGTTTTCCTCAGTCCAATTCTAAGCACAAAGTAAATGCCATGATTCTTGCCACGTATGAGATCATCCTATCCATCGAAAACTCCGCTTAGATTAGTTTTGATTCAAAATTTTAGGGTTAGGTTTTCGCCGAACTCATGTCGGACCGACCGAGTTGTAGGAATTGGTCTCATCGATTTGGCTTAGGCCATTGCACTTGCACTGTTCGGTCTGACCGAAACTTGCAAATCGGTGTGACCGAGTTCAACTCTTAGTGAAACCCTAGCAAACTCGGAGTTACCGAACTGTGTCTCGGTCTGACCGATTTCACTAGTTTAGACTCCATAGTTGCTTCGGTGTCATCGAGTTTAACAAATCGGTAGCTCCGAAATGCTTTCTGTAGAAACCCAAAACTAAGATTTTGACTCATTTGTTTTACAAAACCTCTGCACTTTTTGATGCTCATCCACTCTATCTCATCTGCATCTATTCACAGGGTCAGCTTTTAGTTTGCAGTTTCAGAGATGTCTGATCAAAGTGACAGCCAGAACAGGTCAGAGGAGTAGGCACATCTGAGTGAGGGCTCTAGTCCCTCCAATAGCAGCTACTATGAGAGCAGCAGAAGCACTCCAAGTAATCTTCCAAAGGCTGCTACTAAGTCAAGGAAGAAGAGAACTTCTGAGAGTGAGGATGAGGATTTTGTGGCTGATGAGGCCACTTCAAAGAAGAAAGTGACTAAGAAAGAGTATGGCACAGTTGCTTCAACAAAGCCTGGTTTGAACAAGAAGAGAGCTCCAATGTCAAAGGCCAGAGCATCAACTCAAGAAATAATGGTGTTTACTCTTGAAACAAGAGATGATGAGCCAACAGGAACCAAGAAGAGGGCTAGGAAAACCACAGCCAGAGTAGTTGTCAAGCCATCTATGAGAGATGATGATCATGATGATGAGGCTGAAGATGATGCTCATGAGCCTGTTGCACATGCTGCAAAGACTCGGAAATTGATGGGGGATGCCATCAAGTCTAGGGCTGTCCCTTCTAAGCCCAAGACTACCTCAAAAGCTTCTGCTCCAGCCCCCAAGACTGCACCGAAGAGGAGCACAAGAGACATTCCAGCAGCTAAGAAGAACAAGGCCCCAGTGCCAGATGTTCCTGAGGAGGAGGAAGATTCAGATCAATAATACTGAGATGATGATGAGTCTATGTTGCTCAGAAGACTCAAGCCAACGATTCCAGATCATAATGATACCCATCTTGTTGCTGGGAATATGAAACTGAGAAAGGATGCAGGTATGAGAAAATGGAGACAGACTGATCCATATGCCACAAGGAGAAAGACTGCTATGGACTATAGGTTTCACACCAAGAAACTATAGGATTTCTGTGAGATCGTGTTGTTGGACAAGAAGCCCATTGTCTGTGACATGAAGCGGGTTGATCGGAAGTACATCGATAAACATGCTGATTTCTTTCCAGGTGTTCATGAGAGCTTCAGGCAAAATGAAGTTGACAAGTTTGTGGAAAGAAACTTACTAGGTGGAATGATGAGATGACCATGCAGTTCTACTCTACTGCTCATTTCTATCCAGATGGTAGGATTGTAGGGATGACTAAAGGTACAAGGTACCAATCCACTGTGGCTGAATGGGAAAGTTTGGTCAATGCCCCCAAGGAGGATGAAAATATCATTGATGTGTATGCCAAGTCCAGGATGTATCCAAATTCTATGGCAAATATGTACAAGCCAATTCCTGACAAAGAGGTGAAAACTCATAAGTTTGGCTCCATATATCATCTATTGTCTGGATTGACCAAAATCAACACTATACTTAGACACACTTTGTTGCCCAAGTCAGGAGATCATACAATGATCCGAGGTCACTCCATCAACTTTCGCCACATGTTCGATGTTCCGGAGAAGTTCAAGGTCATGAGTCTGATTGTAGATACTATCAAGAGGACATCAGCTAACCAGAAAAGATCTTGTGATTATGCCCCTCACATTCAGATGCTTATCAACTCCAGGGTGGAGAAAGGGACATATCTGCTTGATAAGAGGCATCTACGTCTTAGGCTAGATTTCAAGGACAATTAAGTTGTCATGGATACAGCTCATCCTACTTCAGTTGAGGGCCAAGAGAAGATTGCTCAAGCAAAGGCAGCCAAGCTAGCAAGTGCTTCTGCAACTCCTAAGACCAAGCAAGATCAGCTCAATCATTTTCTTGAGGCCACTCTGAGGATTGAGAATAGTTTGGCTAACTTGACTCAGAATCAAGCTAGCCTTGAGAGGATAATTGAGACAAAATTCTATAATCTAGACTTGAAGGTGACAGATATGCAAACAACAGTTGAGCAGCTCCGGGAAGAAGTCGGGGAGAGGAAAGGAAAACCTACCACAACTGTCTTTCAGAGAGTGCCAAGAGGGCAGAGATCTGATGCAGTGCCCATGACTGACACTGGAGCTACTACATCAGCACATGCCGCCACATCATCAGTGCCACCTCTAGTTGCCACTCCACCAGCTCCAACAACTTCCACAAATGCATTCATCCTTGGAGTCCTCTCAACGCCTCCTCCTGAAGATCGAGCCTAGAAAGACGCATAACACTATGCATTTTCAAGATTTTTGGTAACTTGTTGCCAAAGGGGGAGAAAGTGTATAGATCATAGGCTTTGAGAGAGAGAGAGAGAGCGCTGCTTCTTTTGCCTTCTTTGGTTTTTGGTTGAAACTTATTCGTGTGCTCACTTAATACTGTATGGTTATGTGTGTGAGATACTTGTATGATCATGTGTTTGATCATATCATACTTTAATGCTTGATTGAATGATGCTATTATTTTTCTCTCATATATGATCATTCACTTTGCCTTGATGATGAGTGCATATTTTACTTTATATCATTTTGAGCGCTCCACCAATATGTATGTGACATGGAAGAGCAACCCATGATCCTAATCGATTGAGCATTTGCATTCAAAAGAAAATTTTAAATAATGTACAAATTTAGGGGGAGCTCTTGCTTATCACATACTTCTCAAACCAACGATGTATTTCAATCTTATTATCATTTGTCGAAGCTTTGATCTATATGTTGTCGTCAATTACCAAAAAGGGGAGATTGGAAGTGCAACTATCCATTGGTTTTTGTAATTCCTAACAACATATAGCTCATTGAACTAATGCTCATTCAAGATGATCGTTTCAGAAAGTTCAATAATTGGCATGGCATGGACTAGGAATGTGGACCCCTCAAAATGCTAAGGACACATATTGGCTCAAGCTCAAGACTCTACGTTTTCATTTTAGTGATCCAATATCACATTGAGTCCATAGGAAAAGCCAATACTATTAAAAGGGGATGAGGTGTTGCTTAATGGCTTGCTTGCTCAAAATGCTTAGTGATATGCTCCAAAAGCCCTCAACCACTTTCTCATTACACATATGTTCCAAACCAAAAGTCAAACTCGGCACCGATTTGATCTATCCGGCACCACCGAGTTCATATGACATAGCCATAGCCAGAAACCCTAATCAGTTCGATCTCAGTGATAGGGATCTTGGTCTCACCGAGATGGGATTGCAAACTCTCTATTCCCTTCGTAACGTTTCGGTCTAACCGAAGTGAGCGATCGGTCCCACCGAGTTTTCAATGCAAACTCTATGTTTCGTTTTCGTAATGTATCGGTCCGAAATGAGCGAATCGGTCCCACTGAGTTTGCCTGGCCAACTCTTTGTTTGCCTATTACATAAATCGGTCTCACCGAGTTGATGTGATCGGTCTCACCGAGATTATGTTATGCCCTAACCCTAATGAAATCGGTCCCACCGAGTTGATCACGTCGGTCCCACCGAAAAGCCTAACGTTCACATTTTGAACTAAATCGGTCCGACCGGGTTTCATGATTCGGTCCCACTGAGTTTGGTAAATTATGTGTAACTGTTAGATTTTGTGTGGAGGCTATATTGTGATAGCCTGGCTTATTAGGGATGATAGACTACTCATATCAATAAGAAATTCCTTCTTTTCCGGGAGCCCATTCGGATAGAAATCCAAAGTTAAGCCTGCTCAACTTGGAGTAGTTTCAAGGATGGGTGACCGACCGGGAAGTTGCTCCTGGGTGCGCACGAGTGAGGACAAAGTGCGCATAAAAGACTAGTATTGATATGCGGGGCCAGTCTAGATCCCGCCAGGAGTAACGACCACTGGCGGGTGTGTCTGTGGCGTTACATATATATACCCCTCCACCCACTCTTAATTCATGGATAGAGCCATCAAAACATACCTACACTTCCACTATTCATTTTTTGAGGGAGAACCACCTACTCATGTGTTGAGACCAAGATATTCCAATCCTACCATATGAATCTTGATCTCTAGCCTTCCCCAAGTTGCTTTCCACTCAAATCTTCTTTCCACCATATCCAAATCCATGTGAAAGAGTTGAGTGTTAGGGAGACTATCATTTAAAGCACAAGAGCAAGGTGTTCATCATCATCACACCATCTATTACCTTTTGGAGAGTTGTGTCTCCTAGCTTGGTTAGGTGTCACTTGGGAGCCTGCGAAATAGTGGAGTTGAACCAAGGAGTTTGTAAGGGCGAGGAGATCGCCTACTTCATGAAGATCTACCCTAGTGAGGCAAGTCCTTCATGGGCGATGGCCATGATGGGATAGACAAGGTTGCTTCTTCATGGAACCTTTGTGGGTGGAGCCCTCCGTGGACTCGCGCAGCCGTAACCCTTCGTGGGTTGAAGTCTTCATCAACGTGGATGTACGATAGCACCACCTATCGGAACCACGCCAAAAACATCCGTGTCTCCACTTGCGTTTGCACTCTCCAAACCCCTCCCTTTACCTTCATATGCAATGATTTACTTTATGCTGCTACAACTCTAGAATTTCATGTGTAGGAAGATTGCTTGTGCTAAATTACTAAAAACTGTCAAAACATAAAATTGGGAAAAGCCTAAGTTTTTATTTGGTCAAGTAGTCTAATCACCCCACCTCTAGACATACTTTCGATCCTACACTATATTCATGGCACTAGGAATATGGTGCAAAGAAGGAAGACAAACATGCTTCATAAGAAATATGTCAAAATCTCCAAATATAAGTGAGAATGCTATGGGGGAATCTCATTGATAAGACTATAATCATTGTTGCACTCAATACATGGCAAATCATATAACATGAGAGAGGCAACACATGGAGACATATGACAAGTAGCAATAGCAATCATGTGCAAAGCATGGCAATAGTGGCTATCAACCGCATGAAACGAGCAAGTATGAATCATCGGTGATGCAACGTAAGCAAACATAGTACTCATGTCGTGCAAACTAGTGGAGCAAAGATGCAACACACTAGAGAAAATCATGTCAATCATGTGATGTGAGCAAATAGTGGGTATAGGAAACGCACATGACATATTGCAAGTGCGAACACAAAGCAATATCAAAGTATCATCATAGGCATTGGGTACAAGTGGAACATGGCAATAACAAGCAATATCTTATATCAAGCATAGTGAACATTGCAATATGGGCAAAGGATATATAATGAACAATAACCCATAACCATGTGAGGGCCATGTAGAAGAAATGCACGTAGTCGTTGCACGGAGGAAACAGTGCGTGAAACATATCACGGGTTCCCAAGTCATCATTGCTCTCTAGAGCTCATTTCGTCAACTCGTGTGTTTGTGAGGTTGACGAGTATTCATGGGTACCTACACAAAAGATACACAAACCAAAGAAAGTGTGTGCGTGGTAAATGTACACATCATCCATCATGATGTGTATGTGCATGTAATAGTTAGCACAATATAAACAATGCTCAAAGAAATTTGATGCGTGTTAAAGAAATATGTCATCCATCATGCAATGATAGTTATTGTGCTCAACAATTGGACGCAAATTATAGCAAGTGTGTTGCACAAAAAAAGCATTTTTATTCATGGGATGCATATGGTGCACACAATCACGGGAATCATACAATTCATAGTGTGTAGCAAAATATCATAACATGTATGAGGAAACTCTGGGGGTCTCCTCAAGATCAATATCAGAAGCATTATACATAGAAACTTGACAACATGGCAAACAATGCATGTCCAAAGCTAGGTGGTCATGGCATGGCATATGAGATAAATGTTGCAAAGGGAGCATATCAATATTATCGCAAGAAAAACAAATGCCAATAATCATGGGTTTGTCATCTATGCCATATGTGCAAATTGGGTTTATTTTAATGGCATATGCATAGTCACTACGATGAGATTGCAAATAGGACATATGAGTGATACCATGCATAGCATATGACAAGTCAAGCAAATGTTTAAGCATGATGTGATCAAGAGAATTATCACAAGAAATCCTATGCAACATGGCATCACAACTAATAGACTCCACATGACAATCATCAAACTAGTCATAAATTGGTAAACCATCACATGGGGAAATCATACTAGCATGAAGCATGGTAATAGGTGGATCAACATCATGCAAGCAATCAATGTCAAGAATGTCCACTAGTGGGACTAGAGCATCACCTTCACCTATGTTACCTTTCTCATTCCACTCATGTGGTGTAGGTGAGGTGGTAAGGACCAACTCGGGGTCATCGTCATCGTGATGGAACCATGTGGGGGTGCATCATACTCCACCATGGCCATCGTCTTGTACAAAAGAAGGACGAAGTCGTCGAGGATCGAGGCGTCGTCGTATATGGGACCTAGCACCAAATGAGAAGACATAATAGAGGTAGAGGTTAAGTCATTAGAAATCGAAATGGTCTCACATGCCATATCAACTACCTCACTCTCTCGAAGTGGTGGTGGCTCACTCACTCCCTCAAGGTACGTGCACTCAGTGTCACATATTATGGAGTCACTCATCTCACTCAAGTGGTGGTGGTGGTGGCTCTCCTCACATGGGAATTGGTGCAGCTCATCATATATGGGGCTAGTGGTGAAGACATTGTCACTCTCAATATGGTGGCACAAGTCTCTCAAGTCATCATATATCGCCGTGGTCGAAGGAAAATCCCATACTCAACCATATCGTCACCGTCGCCATGGATGAAGGCCGAAGATGCACATCACCACTCTCGTCTCCAAAGATGGAAGCATCATCCTTGCTCGCCACCTTGTCGCTCGCCTCCAAATCTTGATCCTTGAGTTGCTCCGTAGTCGTACTCATCGCCGTGCCGTCTTCAAAAAGAGTCGTTGTAGACTCGGCATCATCAATGCCATAAAGAGGAATGGCGGTGAAGTCAAACTTGGGAGCACGGTCTTGGAGCTCGTCGGGCTTGGACATCTTGGTGGTACTAGCCTCATGCTCGCCATCTTGGAGTGTGTTCGTCGTGAGGTGTGCTTGGGGTCGAGTAGACTTGGCCTTCATCAGTTCTTGTTCCGCCTTGAGAGCACCAAAGTACATGTCGTCTAGGAACTCGTAGTTGTTGGTGAAGATAGTCTTGGGGATATCGTTGTTCAATCCCATCGAGAAGTGGAACATCATCCAAATGGGGTCATCCACACCGGCTCGTCGCAAGGCTTGCTTCATGTTCTTGAAGTACCCGTTGAGGGACTTGAATCCTTGTATGTTGTTCTCCAATTGGCGTTGAATATGTTCCATGTAGGTGGAAGGAACAAATTTTCGCCGCATAGCTTCCTTCGTCTTGGGCCGACTCATTTTGAAGTTTCTAGAAGGTGTGTGAAGCCACCATGTCAACGCGTAGTCATGGAAATTACTTGTGGCGCACTTCACTTCATCGCTGGAGGGGATTTGATGTAGCTTGAGGTAGTTGTCCATTTGCGCTCCCACTCGAGGTACTCTTTGGGGTCATGAGTCCCAAAGAATGGAATCTCGTAGTCGGTGTCGAAGTCGTAGTAGCTCGTGGAAGTCACGGACTTGAGCTCGTGGAGTAGGCAAAGATGTCATACATCCAAAGGCGAAGATGCCTTGAAGTCACTTGGAGAAGATGCCAACATAGTAGATGAAGTCGTCGTGTCGGGGTTGATGTTGCAGCTATAGGTGGTCCGTGCGCACGGGGTTGCAGGAGGCTGTGTGCATGGGGGTCGAAGGCCCGAGTGCACGGGGTTGGCAGAGTAGCCAACATGCTCTCAAAAGGTTGTTCTTCCGTTCTTGTGGTACGCCCTTGGCGATCTTGAGCATCCTAGTCTTGTCGGTCTCGATGCCGGTGTGTACTTGCCGGAGATGCTAACTTGGGAGTATTTGCACTTGAGCGTCTTCTAAAAAATGAGGAAGACCTCTTGCAGTTGTTGATGAGGACCTTGAGCTCCTCCATGTGCTTGTCCATCTTGGCGTCGATGAAGATCTTCATGGCACCGAACTCGTCGTCGTGGTTCTAGACTGGAGATGATGTGCTTTGCCTATCCATCACAAGACTCGAGCAAAGGTGAGTAGGAAATGAGATAAACAATAGCAAGCTAACTTTTCCCAAAGTTGAGGATGTATCCCGTGTCACTCAATGTGAAATGAAAGAACGGTGGAATTGGTACCGGACTTGTTCACTCACACCTACAAAGTAAAGCTTATCGAGTGGCTTGGTTAGTACAAGTGGCACAAATTTCATGCAAATTGAAGTCCAAGATATTGTAAATACTGAGATAAATCCAAAGGACTCAAAATGCAAAGCAAGTGATCACAAATACAGAGGAGGGCAATAAAGAAACACACACGGTGGGATAATGGGGCTTGTGCAACTACAGGGATGAGCAATACAAAATTGCCCAACGAAGACTAAGCTCGCGTTGCACAAACACTAGGAGAGCACTAACTTGATTGCACACTTGGGAATGATTCACCACTTGGCACCAACCTATATGCATGCAAGCAATTTTTTTCCTATTCCATGTATCCTCATGCACAAGTATCTCTTTTCATGCTCAACACTCTTTTGCTTATAAGCTTATGTTCTTTCTTTTCTTGCTTAGAAGCTTTTTTTGACTCTTTTTTGATATTTTCTTTGTTTCCACTCTTCTTATTGAGCCTCAACCAAATATATGGGACAAGTATCACAAGATATGCATGGGAGCAAGCAATTGCACTATATGATATATCAAATGATGCAACAATACGATATTGTATCACTATGGTGCACAAGTTTTCGCAAAACCCGGCAATACTCAGATAGATTGTCTCAATAGGTATGAAAGTATGCAAAAAGATTGTGGGGATATCAGGATTTAACGGAAAGGAAGAAAAAGTTTATGACAGAATGGATACCTTCGTCACACTTAACCTTTCACGAAGTCGGGGGTAACCAACCTTGCTTCCGGTTGAAGATGGTCTCAAAGGATGGATGATCGTCGTCGATGCAGAAGCTCGTAGTGAATGTAGTCGATGGAACGATACAAGTCACCGGTGGTGGATGAAGATTTAATTGTCCCTGAGTAGCAAAAACACCTTAGGAGACTCAAATGACAACTCAAACAACCGCAAATGCAATAAGAACCAAATATGGGTTAGGTTGCTAAAGTTTTATGTGGTGGGCAAAAGTTATGGCAGAGGGCCTATGCAAAAATGGCAAAATGCATAAAATTTCATGGAGTCAAATGGTGGTAAAACCAAGATGAGCAGATCATGCATGTCGCTAGCTTTCCAACGAGCCAAATAACACCCAAATCGGAGTTCGGGAGTTGAAGTTATGGGCAAAACGATGAAGCCGTGCTGGCTGGCTGTAGGGGGGATGTGCGCACGGGGTCTTAGGCCCGTGGACACTGGGTTCCATGCGTACAGGACAAGGCTGTGGGCACGGGGTGTCCTGGAACTTCATGGGGGGCGTGAGCATGGGGTCTGGGGCTCGTGGACACGCGGGTGGAGGAATTTCGCGATCTGAACACCAAATTCGAAGGGGATAAAAAAATAGGCCATGGGGACGCAATAGAAGGTGGATCTACTTTCTAAACACTGGATCCATGGATTGAAATCAACAAAAACACACTAAGAACAACAAATCACAAAAAAAATGGTATGACTCTTTTTGTGGGCAATTTTCAAAATTGGACGAAAACAAGCAAAATTAGGCTAGGAAAAGAAGGGGTAGGGCTCCAAATTCTTGTCAACGTGGCTCTGGTACCATGATGATGTAGGGCATGGGCCAAAGTGGCCTGGTTTGTTTCGATATTCAATAATTGGAGGTGGCTACAAAGAGGAACGCGAGGAACACAAAGAACAAGAGGGGAAATCACAACAGAAACACTCAAGAACATGTCAAATCGCACATCCACTAGACTAACAAACACACAAGATCCACAAGGTACATGAACAATCAAAGGGAAACACACAAGGTAGAGTTCATCGCAAATCCAAAGGAGATGAGGTCTTGGTGATTCACTTGGGGAATCCTTCTCCCTTAGGAGGTCTTGATAATCCTAGGGATCCTTCTCCTTTAGGAGGCCTTCTACTCCAATGGACTCTTCTCTCTCAAGAGGAATCCCACAAGGGGAGATACATGAGCTAAGCTCTGATGTTTAGATCTATTCTTAGCTATCTCTTAATAAAGGAGGTGGACGAGTATATATAGGTCCAAGGGATGAAGGGGTAAGGAGGGGTGAAATGGGAATACATGGGCAAAGCCAATACACATGGGGGGCATGAGCACGGGGTAAGTAGAGCCCATGCGCACAGGGTCTCCAGCGACGTGACGCGGTAGCCCGTGTGCACGGGGTCTTTGAGGTCAGTGGGCACGGTACACGCCCCTGGGCATGGGGTCTTCAGGACCATGCAACCTGGGAGGCCCGTGGGCACGGGGTCGGGGGGGCTTGTGCGCACGGGGTCGCGTGGGAGCTTCTGCCTTCTACTTGACATGTTCCTTCTCCGCTTCCAGGCTACCCTCTTGGATGGTGTAGTTGTTCTCCTGAGCTTGGAACCCTCCTCGATGAATGTGTAGCTCCGCTCACACCTATGTATGCACACGAGAGAGGGGTCAAGTCGTATACCATCCTCGAAGGGTATAAGTGGACACGTGTAAAGGAGATGATTCACCTTTATGTATGTGAAGTAGATGTGTCACTTGTCACTTGCCAAATGTACTCTTGACATCATGATGTCCATAGGATGATCTGCATCACGCCGTCTACCCCCACACCCCACCTGCCATCCACCCCAAGCTTTGGGTTCAATTCAATGTCGTCGGTTGGTGTTGCCTGCTTCTCCATCCGCAAGGTGTTAGATGAATTGCCTAGGTGCACTTTTTTTTAGATATTTTCATTTTGATTAGCTAATTTTGCAATCAGATTAAACCTAAAATATTGCATAGTATAGATGAATTGGCCAAGCTAAATGGTGTTTGCCGAATCTTCATCAGACGAGTAGGAAGAAGATGATGACGATTTAAAATTGTCCAATGTCATGATCGTTAACGAGGACTTTCAGAGACTGAGACTAGGATCATAGTTCAATTTCTTGTGATCAGTCGAGGTAGAGCAGAGGGCGATGGAAAGATTATGAAGGATATTTCAATCCCAATTCACCCTATCTGGAGAAGTATGTTCGTCGGTGGTTTCTGATACACCGAAGTCTCTTTCTCAGCATTGCAAGAGTTGTTGAGAAGCGTGATGATTTGTTCAAGCCAGGGAGGACTACATCGTGGGAGATAAGTGTGAGCCCTTTGATGAAGTGTATCGCGGCTGTTCGAGTGCTTGCCTATTAGTGTACGGCGGACGCCATTGATGACTATGTCCGCAGCGGAGAAGCTTCAATCTTGGAGGCCATTCGAACATACACACATACCGTGATTGGGATCCATGGGCCGCAGTACTTGATGGCATCCAATGATGAAGATATCGAGAGGCTTTTGGCTTCGAATGGAAAATGTGTATGCCCTAGGATGCTTGCATCAACTTATTGCATGCACCGGACATGGAAGAATTGTCCTGCGGGATGGAAAGGTCGGTACATAGGGCACTCCAAAGATCTAACCGTCCTTCTTGAGGTAGTTGCATTGGAGGATCTATCGATTTGACATTCATGCATTCTTTGGAATGCGTGGCTCCCATAATGATCTGGTTGTGTTGTTGAGATTGCCACTATTTGCAGGACTTGTTGCCGGAGATGCCACCTTCTTGCAATTATGTTGTCAATAGCCGTCTCATGGGGCACTACTTTGCAGATCTCATATATCCTTTATGAGCCACATTTGTGAAGACAATCACGTGTCCTTGAGGAAACAACAGGTCTCACTTTGCAATACGTCAAGAGTCGAAAAGAAGGATGTTAAGAGAGCTTTTGGTGTGCTTTAGAAGAGCTTTGCCATTGTTTGTGGCCCTGCGAGTATTGGAACCCACATGTCCTATGGCAAATAATCACATGTTGCACCATTTTGCATAACATGATCATTAAAGATGAGAGAGCATGTCAGAGAAGGTTTGGTACATCGCCAACCCCGTTGAACCGGGACAAGATGCAAACATGATATAAAGATTATTAGCAGCGTATCGAAGCAGCGAGAACCACGAAGTTCATACCCAACTACAAGATGATCTTGTTGAGCATCAGTGGCTACTCCATAGCACCAATTGATTATTGTTGTGCTTTTATTATACTATTTACTTCATTTACACCCTTTCATGTGTTTGAATTTGAATAATTTGGATTGTGAACTTTAAATTTGTAATATTCATGAATTAAGTGAACTTTGATTATTAAGTTTTGATTTTATATGTGCGAAAATTTGTAGTTGAAATGTAGCAAGTACTCCCTCCGTCCCAAAATAAGTGACACGACTTTGTTTTAACTTTAGTATAAAGTTAGAACAAAGTCGAGTCACTTATTTTGGGACGGAGAGAATATACACAAACTTGTAGGATTTGGTGATGTTTTTTTATGAAGTTAAGTTGTAGGGGTTCGGCTAGAAAGCCTTTTTTAGCGAAGCAAATATAATGAGTTAAAGGGTAAGGGACCGTTCCAAGGGCTAAATTGTAAGGAATCGACTAGAGATCCTCTAAAGGTAGTATATCCCCTCAAGTGCATTCAACATATGATTGTACTACCACGTATACTTAGAACCTGAGTGAATGTAGACTAGTTGGCAAACAAAACAGAGAAAACCTTTTTTGTATTATAGTACGACCATGTATAGTATTCAACTCTACATTGGATATCAAATGTGATGTACTCATGATACAAGGGGTGGTAAAATCAAGGTCTAGTTGTCCACAAAGGGAATATTGTACGTGGTGGTATGCGTGTATAAACGACATGGTGTTGTGTAGTAAAAGAAGGTATACGATCCACTTGCGTGGACTCGGAAGAAAATATTGTGCAATTTGCACCAGCGAGGACCACGATGAACAAAATGTCGCCACGTGATTGTCACAGTACTCTTAGACTAACGTATTGCGTCGTGCTCATGCCGTCTTGATCGGCCAGATAGACCAACAGCAACTGGCGCGTAGACGGTGCAAACAATGAAATGAAGAATGGATCTCCCTCGCAAAAGAAAAAATATTGGGCTGAACGTTTATACTCCCCCTCTCTCAGTTTATAAAGTGTGCGCGTATCCTAGGTCGTCAATTTGACCAATCTAATAGAAGTCATATATTACAAAAAACGTACCATTATAAACTTCAGATGTTCTATTTTCAAACGGTATAATTTTCGTGTTATATAGTTTATATTACGGAGATAAAATTGGCAACCTAGGTACACGCACGGGACTTGTAAACTGAAACGGAGTGAGTACTTCCTTGATCCATATTAATTGTCACAGTCTTAGTATAACTTTAGTACAAATTTATACAATAGTTGTGGCAATTAATATACTAGTGTCAAAAACATTCTTATATTATAGGACAGAGGAAGTATTATCGAAGCTTTGAGGGTCTCCACAAACAGTCCGGACACCACAATCGAACATATCCCGGTGCTTTGAGGGTCTTCTTTGAAGATGCCCCATTGGATGATAAAAGTTGACACAAACTATCGAGACACTACAATCGGACATATACCGGAGCTTTAAGGGTCTCCTTTGAAGATGCCCTTAGTAGCATCAAAAATTTGCAAGGGCATGCATGTGCGGGAGCTTGCACCTATGGATTCTTGTGCAACCGTTGATCTGCGACGGGATCCGGATAGCTGTTCCCGTGAAAAACTGGTTGAAAAATGTATGCAAATTCTTAACCCTCATAATGCGAGACAAAATACATATTTATCTTGTACGAGTACTTTGATGGACTGTTGTTGTGCTGTCTTTCTTCATGTGGCGTATGTCCCCGCTCTGTCAGATACATTCTTTAGTTTCCAACCATGGTTGAGCCGCTCCTTCATAACAAAAGTTTTATCTCACTTGTAAAAGATGTTGAAGCCATTGCATTTGTTCTGATTCAACACTTGTTTTAGGATAGGTTTTTAAATTACGTGGAAAATAATTGTGAATTTGGAATATGGTTGCCAGTTTGATAAACGTTCGTGATTTTTGGTGAATATTTTTGTGAATTTGATAAAAGTTCATATATTTTTTAAAAATATTATGAATTCTTCATAAAATCATGGATTTAAAAAAAAGAATCCTGGATTCAAAAGAGTTTGTGGATTTGGAAAAAAATCTGCATGATTTAAAGAAATTGCGGATATGAACAAAGTTCACAAACTTATAAATACGGAAAAAACACATATTTGAAAATTTCTTGGATTTGAAAAAGTATGCATATTTGCTTTTTGTTGCATGTTTAAAATTCTTTCACAGATTTTAAGAAACGTTCATAAAAATGAAAACAAGAATAAAGAGGAAACAAGTAAGTAAATCCCAAAACAAAATATAAAATATAAAACATAAAACCAAAAAGAAACTAAAAAAACAGGACGAAAGCTTCCCAAAACCAGATCGGAAGGTTCTTGAAATCCCGCAGCGACTATATCTCGCATTCAGCGAGATGGTAGAAACCCTCGCGGAAGCGTCCACAGTACTCGTGATGGCCCATCTGCGCGGATAGTAAGGCAAAAAGACCGCGCGTACACTAAAACGAAAAGAAAATGGAAAGGGGGAGAACGCGGGATCGATTCCTGGTCTCCGCGGATATCGCCAGAACAGCTAACCACTACGCCCTCCATTACAAAAACATTAAAACGGAGCTAGCTATAGCTATCCACAGCAATTTGACGTTATCAACCATTGGATCTCACCTATGAACGCATCAGATTGATTGATCGTGTTGCCACACGCACCAGGGTCGTTTTAATCTGTTTCCCCACGCATGGTCGCTGGCCCAACGTGCCCGGGCCGCTGCTCCGGAGGATGAGCTGGGCGCTCTCTGATCAATTAGGCCAATAGGTAGTTAATGGTGCCTTCATTCTAGCCCACCGTACGGTCCATCTCCCTTACGTACCTTTTTCCTCTAGAAAAAAATAGTTCACCTCAACAGCAATCCCTTTCAGCTGCACGCACTCTACCTCCACCAGGGCCGCCGGCTCATCTGCTGCTCCCCCCAAACACAAAAAAAAGATCAGGCAGAACACGAACAATTGTGAAAGGGCAGCAGCGGTACCTTCTGGCGACAACGAGTGAGTTTGCGACTGTGTGGCGCATGGAAGCGTTCATTTATGATCGGACGGATTGTTTTGCCCTCTTCCAACTTGGATTGCACCCTGCACCCTGTCTCAAATATTTTGCTTCAATCTCCTGCATGTCCTATCTTGTTATTGATTCTTCACTTATTGGAAGATTATTTTTAGGGTTTACTGGTGGTGTTGAATTGTGGAAGAATGGCCGCTACCCCGTGCCGCAGTTCCAATCGAAAAGCTAACAAATCTTACTGTTGTTTTTTTCTCATGCTCCAAATTACTCATTAGTGGTAAGAGCTAATACATGTGGTTCTGTGTATGTACCAATTTTATTCAGTTTCCTGTTTGGTTTAAGATATATGTTCAGTTTCTTGTTTGGTTTAAGATATGATGTCCTGACTCTGAGATCGCAATTTGCGTACCTAGCTAATTTTAACTAAATGTAAATGTTAGGAAGGATTTACATCAGTCACCTTCTTATGATCTCTTGGTATTTTTTCCACTAAGTGGAAGGTTTGTCCTATGACACTAATGAAAGCGCTCTGAATGATGATTTCGTCTGCTTGATGAAAGAAACTAATATACAATGTTCCAAATAATGGACAATATGATGCTACTGTCAACATGAATAAGGTGCTTTCGATATCATTTCTTCTTTCCCAAATATATGTTGAATTTATTGTGTTTGGAATATGTGATGTTAAATTGAGCCATTGACATGTGCCCTGGGTTTCATACATTTGCATGGCAACCAATGCACATTTTAATTCAATATTAAGCCCACTACCGGAGCGGGAAGCAAATCTATATGTGTAGTTTGACATAGAATTATACCCGAGTTCAAATGTAAAATCAAGCATTCTATGTCATTGTTGTACTTGACACCACAACTCATAATTTTCACTAACCATCGATCTTTTAAATATTTTCCTTATCTGTCTTCTATCTTAAGGTCTGCAAAAGATTTGTAAAATTTCATGCGGATTTTCTTGTTCTAAGGTATTGATGATTATTTGAACTGGCCCCTTCTATGGGGGTATTCAAAATAATTATTTACCATGGTATTCAAATATATTGTAGTCCATGCTAAAAATTGAGGCTCTCAATTCAAATCTTGATTGAAAATTATACTTCCATTTCTTTCATAAATAGTCGTATTGTCATTAGGATGGGCGGGCGCGGCAACGTGCGCCTTGATGTTCTAGTTTATTTACAAGATAGAAGTAGGATCCCGACCTACTAGAGGCGATCCAAGCCGGACTTCTCCTTCTTTTCTTTCTTTTTTTAATTTTCTTTGTTTCACTTCATTTTTCTTCCCGATTTTTCATTCTTTTATTTTTTTTCTTCTCCAATTTGTCTCATTCTTTTTTGCATTTTCTTTTCTTTCAAGCTTGTTTTCTTCTCTGATTTTCCCCTTCATTTCTTTTTTTCGATGTCATTTGTTTCACTATTTATGCATTTTTTCATTTTCCTTTTTTATGTTTGTTTATTTTTTCTGTTTTTATTTCATGGGTTTTATTTGTATCTTTCAATTTCATTCTACATTTTTTGAATATATCACAACCATTTTTCTAATAGATGTTTAATATTTTTCCAATACAAATTTAATACTTTTAATACATGGTCAATATTTTTCTATACATGTTTTAACATTTTTCAAACATAAGATTATCATTTTTTTAATACATGGTCAACATCTTTCCTATACACGCATTTAAACGTTTTTCAAATGTTTGATTAACATTTTTCAAATACAAGATTAACTTTTTTAATACGTGCTAAGTGTTTCTTCTATGCACTTTTAGTTTTTTTTCAAATGATTGATTAATTTTTTTAAAGGCAATGTTAACATTTTTTTAACACATGGTCAACATTTTTTATATACACATTTAACATTTTCCAAATGCTTTATTAACATTTTTAAAATACTTCTTCAACATTTTTAAAATACTTCGTCAACATTTTTAAAATGCTCGATTAACATTTGTTTTATAAACAACATTACAAAATTTCATCATATTCTCAATACATGGTCAACATTATTGCTATATACATTTAACATTATTCAAATGGTTGGTCAACGTTTTTCAAATACTTGTTTAACATCTTTTTTTCAGATGCTTAATTAACATTTTTACTTGATCAAAAAAATCATCATTTTATTAATACATGGTCAACTTTTTCTTTAGACATTTAACATTTTTCAAATTCTTGATCAATATTTTTCATATACTTGTTCAAAAAAAAATTACAAATGCTTGATTAACATATTTATATACATGATAAAAATAAGTCAACATTTTTTAATACATGGTGAACATTTTAATACATTTTCATAAAATTTCAAATACTTGATAATTTTTTTTCAAATGATTGATTAACATGTTTATATACATGATAAAAAAAGTCATCATTTTTCTATTACATGATCAACATTTATTCGATACACATTTAAAGAATTTTAAATGCTGTATAAAAAAAATTAAACACTTGTTAAAAAATTCAAATGCATTATTAATTTTTTTTAAATACATGTTCATAAATTGTGGACGCATTTTAATACATTTTTCGTATATCTAATAAACATTTTCTCTATACATATTCCACATTTTTCAAATTCCTGGTCAAATTTTTTTCAAATATTTGTGGGAGTGTATTTTGTAATATATATTTATAACAATTTAAATTATAAACAAACAAAAAAAAGAAATATAAAACTTAACAAATAGAAAAAGGATGTGGTGGCCTCCCGCGCTCCTGGGCCGGCCCATCTCGGTCTCCCCTTCAGCAAGGCTTCACACCTCTCTCGCTGAAGGCGAGACATAGTCGCGTCCCTGAAATCCTTCTGTGAGAAAACAAAACATAGTATGATATAGGTTACTAGACAACCCAGCCCGTTACTAGGATGGTCGAGGATGGTGTGAGTGCCCCGTTGAAGAAGCCTAAAACTGGCGCTATAGTTGTTCGTGCCCAATAGTCATATCGTCTTAGAGAAAGCCTCTTGTGGACCGGTCCAATAGTTATTCAGTTCATTAATTTATTCCATTTGGTTTTTTGGGTTTTACTTTTTATTTACATTTTTATTTAAGGGGACCAACATGCGTATGTCGACCGAGCCAAATTTGGGCCGGCCACCGCGCTAGCATCAAATACAAGCACATGTAACCGTCACATCACGAGAGAGAAAAAGGAAGTAAAATCCCCTTCTCCACTCGTGCACGACTCCATGAACTCCCACCGCCTCCTACTAGCAGCTCACCGGAGCTGCTCGCCTACGCCGCTTGCCGGTTACAACAACAATGCTTACTAGTCTGCCCTGACACAACATTTTGTGGTGTCGGTTCTAGCAAAAATCACCTTCGATTGCATCGTTTTTGCCAAAAAGTTGTCATTATAGCTGTTTGTAGATGGGGTAGTAGCAAAAGAATTCGCTAGTTCCAGCAAAATGTAATTAGAAAAAGAGTTGTAGAAAAAAAATCAAATACAGTGGTAGCAAAAATAAAAGGCGGTGGTAGCAAATTTGGAGTGGTGGAGTGGTATCAGGGGAAAAGATGGATCCGGCAAAGAATTCAAAGACGGTGGTGGTAGCAAAAATCAAACACGGTGGTAGCACAAATTAAAGACCATGGAAAGAAAAAAATTGAAGTGGATCCGAGCCAAATAGATATATCCAGCAAAGAAATCAAAGACCGATGGTGCAAAATCAAAAGGAACAGTGGTAGCAAAAATTTGTACCGATTGCGGCAAACAATCAATCCCAAAAATGTCGGTCGTCCGACACAACACATGTGCGCACCGCCTTGTTAGTTGCAGCACCGCCGCCGCCAGTCCGGCTTGGCGTCGACGGCTAGGAACGACGGAAGTCGCCATTTCCAGTGATTGCCTCCGCTGGTTGCAGCTCCGCCAGATGTGGTTTGCAGCTCCCTCGCTAACACGGCACGGGCTCATATCTCCGGTCGCGTGCGGTAGCAACTTCGCCAAGGAGTAGCTGCAGGAACAGCCATGAGCAGCGATTTCGGCCACAACAGTGGGCTTGTGGTGAAGAAAGTTTGGCGGAAAGGAACGGAGCGAGATGGATAAGAGTGAGTACAGGCGTGCGATTAAATTCCACATAGAACGATTAAAATAACATGTGGTGCCCCATGTTTGGTTTTGGTAATTGTTGACAATTCCTATGGACAAATGGTTACATTGAGTTATATTTGAAGGGTTTGTCATAGGCTTTTCATGAAGTCCATTTGTTGGTTTCAAGGAAAGTATGTGATGGCCAATGTGCTATGCAAGGAATTATCTAAATATTGGTCATGTGAGAGGTTGATCAATAATAAGTCAAAGTGTGAATCAAGTAGATCAACACACAAAATGTATAAGATGTACCAAGAGGGATCAAGTGATCCCATGTTTTGGTATGCATTATCCATTACGCTTTGTGCACTAACCATGGTCTACGTGAAAGTTCTTTGCGGGTTTAGGTTGCGGTGTGCAAGTTTAAGTGGATCATCACAAAGAGATCATATGCTTGAAGCTTGCCGTCCATTGTGATGACAATGGACTTGTGAAGATGTACCGAAGAGTAGTTCACCCATAGTGGATTATGGGGGGGGGGAGCAATCTACAAGTCTTCACCGAGCTAACACATTCAAGAAAGGTGGTCCATCTTGAGGAGGACAAGATCATCATCATCTAGCTCAAGTGCATTATGCGCAAGGCAAAGGTTTATCCTTGATAGTTTTTCTATTTTACCGGTCTCATGGTGTTAGTTGGGACACCATGTTATAGGATCTATTGTCATACTACCATGGGGGGCTCTCAAGTGAGTAGCTTGATCGTATCGTTTGTAGACAGCTCAAATCATTGCATCCTTGCATCATCTTTCTTGGTTCTTGTTTGGTTTTTCTGTTTGTGAGTTTAGGAGCTTTTGTTCTTCATCTTGATAAGCTCATGCTCATCGAAAATAGATTTTGTATGCATCATATATGTGTTTTCGGTGTTGGAGATTTTGCCAGATATTACTTCGAAAAATCATCTCCCATATCCTAGTGGCATTTATTCTCCATTGCTTGTTCTTAATTTAGCCAATCATTGTTGGATAGCTCTTGTCATCCTCTATCCAACAAGCTTAAGTTTTCTCAATTCGGAGCTCATATGCGAAAGTTATGGCTGTTTTAATCTTACCTGTTTTACATAGACCGGTTGTCCCAGTTCTTACACCAGTTCTACCGGTTGACTGGTACTACCGGTGTTTGGGGCTGTTGTACCGCTCCAGACTTGGTTCAACGGTTGTATCGGCCTTGTACCGCTCTACCACTGGACTGGGTTCTGTTGTGGAGCAGTTCTTGGGCGGTTGTGTGCCGGTTTTACCGGTTAGTTCTAGTTTAACCGGTACTACCGGTGCCTCGGGCGGTTGTACCGCTTAGTGCTTTTCCTACATGTAGGTATTTTTTCTATTTTGACCGGTTGTACTGGTACTTACACCGGTTGTACCGGTCCTACAATTTTCTGCATATACGACAGATTCGTGGGGACCTATATAATGGGGTCATCTTCCCCGTTGGAACCTATCCTTTTATCTTGTGTTCTTCCCCCATTGTTCACCTTCTTCGAGCTTTCTTTCTCTCAATCCCTCCAATGATTCTTGCTAGTTCTTGAGGGAAAAGAGAGAGGAGATCTAGATCTACGTTTCCACCTATCATTTTCTCCTCTATGTGAGGGGAACCCCTTGGATATAGATCTTGGAGTTCTTTGTGTTTTCTTCTTCGTCCTTCCTCACTTTTTCCTCCATGACATTAGTTGTTGTGGTGGGATTTGAGAGAGAAGGACTTTGGCACTCCGTGTGCCCTTGCCATTGCATTCGGTGCATAGGTTTGAGTTCTCCATAGTGATACGTGGAAGTGATATTTGAGAAGCCTTTTTACTCTTGAGTGCTTGGTACCCTAGAGCTTGTTCCTCATGGGTGTTTCGGAGCCCTAGACAGTTGGTGGTGTTCGGAGCTCAATCATTGTGGTGTAAAGCTCCGGGCAATTGTCGGGGTCTCCAATTAGGTTGTGGAGATCGTCCCGAGCAATTTGACGGGTTCTGGTGACAGTCCCCAAGGGTTGCCAAAGTGAACGGGTACGGTGACTGCCCCCAAGGGTTGCCATTTGTACGGGTTCGGTGACCGCCCTCAAGGGTACCTTAGTGGAATCACACCATCTTGCATTGTGAGAGGGCGTGAGGAGATTACAGTGGCCCTGGTGGCTTCTTGGGGAGCATTTTGCCTCCACACCGCTCCAAATGGAGATTAGCATCCGCAAGGGTGTGAACTTCGGGATACATCATCGTCTCCGCATGCCTCGATTATCTCTTACCCGAGCCCTTTACTTATGCACTTTACTTTGTGATAGCCATATTGTTTCTTGTCATATATCTTGCTTAACATAAGTTGTTGGTGCACATAGGTGAGCCTAGTTGTTTTATGTTTTCTGCTTGACAAATTAAACGCTAGTTTTATTCCGCATTTGTTCAAGCCTAAACTGTAATTATTTTAAAATGCCTATTCACCGACCCTCTAGGCGACATCCACGATCTTTCAGTTGGTATCAAAGCCTCGTCTCTCACTATTAGGCTTAACCGCCTAGAGAGTAAAGATGTCGACTAGGGGATTAGGTTATTACTCTGACACTCTTAGTTTCGATGACACAAATTTTGATGTTTGGGTAATTCACATACTTAATCTCTTTAGGATCATGGACCCCAATTTAGAGAGAATTGTAGATATGGGGTTTTCTCCTCCGAAGGATCCCCAAATATTATCTTTAGAGTATGAGAAAACTCTTATCTCAATGCTCAAGATTATAATGTGTTTTTCGATGCTTTGAGCAATGTAGTTATATTTGAACTCATGCCGGGATGCTCATGAGTTGTGGACCAAGCTTCCAGATAAATATGGTGCGTCCAAGACTTGTAGGGATGACTGTCCTCCCTCCACCTACGGTTGTATAGTATTCTCAACTTCTTGTACTTCACCTACATGTGGATTGCTACAAGGTAATGATATGGTGAGTAGTGGTGCTCATTGCAATGATGATAGTGGGCTTATTGTTGACAATCCTTCATCACTATCTTATTGTAATGCTCCATCTTTTGAATTTAACACTTCGAGCACTCAAATGTATCACATGCTTGTGTTGATACTTCTTGCATATCATGTACAAATTTCTTGACTAAATCTCATGATGATATGCTTGCTATGTCTTTTTGCCAAGATAAAATGCACGTATGTCCTCAATTTGTTGTGCTAACAATGTAGAGGAAACCCAACACTCCATGGAACAAGATGTGGTCTTCAATTGTGCTTCAAGGGATCCAACATCATCATCTATTGTTTCTCACTTTTGCCTCATGGCTAAGGCTTCAAAGGTATCTCCTACTTTGAATCCCAATATATCTTGTGATGATGATGTTGATAATGACAAGAATGATGATGATGTTGATAATGATAAGAATGATGATGATGTT
This sequence comes from Secale cereale, assembly GCA_902687465.1. Classification (NCBI taxonomy): domain Eukaryota; kingdom Viridiplantae; phylum Streptophyta; class Magnoliopsida; order Poales; family Poaceae; genus Secale; species Secale cereale. Next base: position 244,335,326 of record LR738711.1, read on the forward strand.
GATAATGATGAAGAGAATGATAATGTTGCCGACTTAAAACTTAAGGGGGAAATGATCTTTAAAGCTCTTCATAAGAATAAAATTTCTCATTTCAACTTCATGGAAATCATGTCTATTGCCATTGAGGGCAAGAAATATATTGAGGAGTTGGAATCTCATCTCGAGGAGCATGAGGTCACCATTGATAAAATGAAAGGTCATGAGCGTGATTACACTAATGAGATCGCAGACCTCTCTCAAGCTCTTGAACTAGAACAAACCACCAAGGAATCTCTTGAGGAGACCTTTGCCATAGAATTATCTAGAATAAAGGAATCTCATGATAGAGCCCTTGAGGTGGCGAATTATTTAAAAACAAAAAATTATAAGCTTGAAGTTGCGCATGATAAACTCCTTGAGGACCTTGAGAACCTCGAAAATGGCTCAAGGGTCATTAAGGGTGAGCTCATCAAACTCACCGAGTCCCATGCTCAACTTAAAGATTCATATTCAAAAGAGCTTGCCAAGTTTCCTTCTCATCTTGTTATTAATGATGATTCTTGTGCTACTAACTCTATTTCTTGTGAAGCATCCATTTTAAAGGAGAATGTTGAGCTCAGGGCTCAACTTGAGTTGCTATCTAGAAATTATGGGAAATTAAAAGAAAGTCATGTAAAGTATAAGCTCTCATGATGATCTTCTAGTATCTCATAATGTGCTAAAGGTAGCTCATGGGGCTATGACTACTAAGGTAACATCTAGTGAGCCTCATGTGGGTACTAGCACTACTTCAAGTCAAAATGCTATCTTTCCATGTGCTGGTCCTCGTAATTTGTCCACTCATAATGTTGCTACATAATGTGATGAATTACTTTCCTTGCCTTGTTGCTCTAACTATGAAGCTTATACTTCCTCTAGTACTTGTGTTGATACTAACCATGTAAAGGAAATCAAAGAGCTCAAGGCCCAAGTCACTTCTTTGGAGAATGACTTGCAAAAGTGTCATGAAGGGAAGTCCACACTCAACAATATCTTGAGTGTGCAAAAATCCCCCAATGATAAAGGTGGACTTGGACTCAACTCCAATAAGAATAAGAAGTCCAAGAGCTACAAGAAGAAGGAACAAGAACAAGTCAAGCATTCGGCCAAGATTGTTTACTTCAAGTGCAAAATTGAAAGGCATCATGTTAAATCTTTCCCATGGAAGAAGTAAGCCATTAGTGACAAGCAACAAAGGAAGAGGCCACAAGTTCAATCTCATGATCAACTACAAGCAGAAGAAAGTCCACTTCCCAAGAAGAATCAAGGTATTGATCTTCAAGTCACTACAGGAATCAACTACTTTGTCGTCTGCCATAGCAGACGGCAAATGACCAGGCCACGGACGGTGTTACCACTTCCAGCACTGAAAGTCACGGTAATCAACTACTTTTCGTATGCATAAGCACAGTGGACGGCAAAGACCTTTGCATCAGTCTTCCTACCAAGTTGATGGCAAAGGTCATAGACGACAACGTATAGCTGTTAGCCCCGTTAGGTGGCTAATGACAGACTTTGCCGTCCTCCAGCTAACGACAAACGAACACTTGCCTTTGCCGTCAGCTCCCTTTGGTATCAGCAGTCCTGTGGCACACATCACTCCTGCTCTATCTTTGTCGTCTGCCAGATCTGTGTTTGCCGTCTACCAGCCGACGGCAGAATGACCAAATGGGTCAGACCTGGTGCTCCCAGGTTGCACAGGTTGCTTCCATGTGGCACCTTTGCTGTGTGCCTACCGACGGCGAAGGGCTTGGCCATCCGCTGGCACATGACAAAGTGCATGTATTGCCACTTTTTGTCTGTTTTTTGTTATTTCCCTGCATTTTCACAACTCATATATGATATATATAGTTTCAAGCTGAAGCATAGGCCATGTATCCAACATCATCATGATATATTGAAAAAGAGAACACATAGGCTATTAACAGATCCAATACATACATAGTTTCACGGACTTCATCCATATATATACATACATAGTTTCACATTGCTGATCAATACAAATCAAAACAAAAACTAAACACTAGGAGTCCATCAATGCCAGCTTCCATGAAGTGAATCAAATCTGCAAAAATGGAAGTGATAAAGTTAGAAGAAGAAGAAGACTAGAAGAAGAAGAAGAAGAAGAAGAAGAAGAAGAAGAAGAAGAAGAAGAAGAAGAAGAAGGAGTATAAGATGGAGAAAAGGAAAGAAGAGAAAACGGAAGAATAGGAATATATTTTCTTCTTCTTCTCTCTTTTGTCTTTTTAGCCTTTTCCTTCTCATTCTTCTTCTTTCATTCTTTCTTTTTCTTCTCTATCTTCTTCTATTCTTTCTTTTTCTCCTTTTCCTTGTTTTTCTTCTTCCTATTCCTTATTTGTATCATTTTAGAGCTAACTTAGGTAATTATGCCATTTTAGAGCTTACTAAGATTATTATGTTATTTTGGAGGAAAATAAGCTAACTATATGACATTTATGAGCTAACCAAGGTTATTATGCCATTTTTGACATAACTAAGCTAATTATGTCATAAATGAACTAAATAAGCTAATTTATGCCATTTTAGAGGATAATTAGTAAAGTATATCTTGTTTGGGGAAAATAAGCTAAGTATGTGGCATAATAGGGCTAACTAGCATGTACGAAGCTAAGTATGCATTTGTTAAGTAAACACTAGAGAACACTTACCGTCGTCGTCATCATGGAGGTAAAGCACCGGGGTTCCTCGGGCCGGTTTTACCTGGAGAAGGGGTATGTGATGCGGCTCAGGAGTTATGCTGCACCAAAGATCATTTGCAATGTCTCGTTAGCATGTTGACACTCAAATATTAAAACTAGTAACTAATGACCAATCAAATGAGACTCATCGTTCCTGCCGCAGTAATGACTGGCATCGACAGAGGGGTGTGACCGGTCTTCTCGCACATAGACTGCACATTTGGTTTTGACGAGTCAGTCATATTAGTTATTAATGAAACAAGCATTACGTGCATGATTTGGTTAATATGCAAAAGAAACTTACCACGAGGAGCTCGTACATGGCCCAGTGAGCCGCCTCATTCCGTGCCCTCTCCTCCCCCAACAACCTAGCCGTCTTCTCCTCCGCCAGCAAATCCTTCTCCGCAGCCACCCGGTCCCTCTCCTCTAGAAGCGCCTGGTTTGTCGCTCTCTCTTTCTGAAGAGCAACCTACAACACCACTTCTCGTTAGCATTGTAATCATCGATGGGAAAGTTATCCGAGTCCGTCTAATAAACTCGATGGTGAGATTGACTAGCCGTGGATGAGTCCTTATCTTAGGACATGAGCTCGTTTGGCGCGCCTTGATATCCGGGAGAGTGAGAGGACAACATATCAGTCCATCTCCAATGGCTATCAAGCCATGGGGCCTCCTGCCACCAGCTATCATCACCAGCTCTAGGTCAATACAATTCTGGCTCGGGTTATCACTACAAAAAAGACACATCCATCAAATTTTGGCCTGAAAGATTTTTTTTCCTGTCATGCTTATGACACTTCTATGATGATAATTGTGAAAAAACCTATATCATCATAGATGTGGTGGGATCCTACTTCTATGACAAAAAATCATGACAGAAAATGGGCTTTTTGTCTTGGGCGGGCCGGAGACGCACTTGCATGACATTCTTTGGGCCGTCCATGATTGAAAAAATCGTGGTAGAAGCGAGGGCGAGGAAACTTTCGGGGAGTTCCCAGTTACGGTGGGTGGTCGGGGCGAAGCGATGCACAGAGGTTTGCGCGTTTCTCTTGTATACATACGCGCGTGTGTGCGAGGCATTGGGCTCTAACTGAACCTGAGCGAGGCGTTCGCTTACTGAACCCGAGCGATTGTACTAGCTATGTTACTGAACCTGAGGGATAGATCCCTTGGCTGTTAATAGAACCCGAGCGATTCCTTCGCTACCGCTGCTAACTGAACCCGATCGACCGATCGCTGCTACTACTTACTGAAGCCGATCGAACTTGCTGCCTCTTGATGAACAATGACCGTGGGGGTTCGTTGAACGAGTCGAGACGTACGTGGTTGGGGTTGGATGAATAGTTCCCGGTGGGGGTTGGATGAACAGACTTCGTGGTAGTAGGCCGTTGCCACTGGATGAACAGGACCCAGGAGCCACCACACCCCAGCCAGTTCGGGTCGTTGAACAGAACCCCGTGGAGGGCTGGATGAACAGTACCCGGTGGAGGTGGAGGAGGTCGACGGTGAATGAACAGTAGCCCATGGAGGCTGGATCAAGGCAGTAGACTGTGATGAACAGTAGCCCGTGGAGTCCCGTTTTGCGGTACACCACACCCCCCCGATGAACATGACCCCCGTTTCAATCGTAGCGCTCCAATAGAAGTCAGTTTCCTCCGTTTTGCGGTATGCCATACCCCTCACGATCAACATGACCCCGTTTCGACTGTAGGAGGTCGAAGATAACTCTGATTCCTCCGTTTTGTAGTACGCCAGACCTCGAGCCGATGAACATGACCCCATTTTGACCGTAGGCGGTCGAACAGAAGGTTGTTTCGTCCGTTCTGTGGTACGTCAGACCCTATTTCGTCTCTTCCATCCAAGCCGGTTGGCTCCCGTTGAACAGGACGCATTCCGACCCAGTTGGTCGCCTCCTGATGAACACAACGCTGTTTCTCCTTTCCAACCCCGCCCATATGTACGCACCATTGTTGTTGTACGTGTTTGAGACCCCGCCCATATGTACGTACGTGGCCGTATTTACTTTCTTGCAGCGTGTCTGTACGTACGTGTACACGATATAGACGGGACTGCATGACATGCTACATCAGTGGCTCTACCACGACACGTGCCGCTCCTTACTAGGCCACGGTTCATCACTGCAGAGAGACCGATCGACCGATATGCACATACACTTTTGCGACCAAATAGGTAACGCTACGTACGTTTCAACATGGTGGGTCCCAGCTGTCGGGGGTTAAGGAGGCACTTCCTTCCATGCGAAGATGTATGTAGTGGGTCCCAGCTATTAGGGAAAACTTTTTTCGTGAAATATACAGGCCCTTCCGGTGGGTCCCCGCTTTCATGTGGAGGAATCATTATTTTACGCTTAATAAGGAGGCACTTCCTTGCGTGCGGCCGTGGACCCAGCTGTCAGCCTCTCCATGTATAGTCCTCTCCGATACATGTCGTTCGATGACGACGTTGACCACGGTGCGCCAAGAGAACCAAGGCGGTGAACAATGACGAGGCCTAGGAAGGGAACGACACAGGGCCGAGGAAGACTCGACAGTTATTTCCCACACGGAGGGGATTACGAGGGTTTACTGGTTCCTCTATCATCGTCGAAGAATAACACGAGGTGTGGGTGAGTAGAGAGATGTCTAGGCCAGCGATGGGAGTAGGGAAGGGAAGTGAGGCCTATGCGGCAGCACCACTGCCCACGAGAGACATGAGCAGGCGGTCCCACCGGTGCTGGTTTGGGCGGCTGGAGCAGGAAGATCAGAGGTTGACGAAGCAGCACGGCTGTTGGATTAACATCCAAAAGGCAAGCTACTAGAATCATTTGTTGACTAAGTTGACAAAGCCTTGCATACGCGTCGGGTTAGCAGGCCCACAAGTCAGCCACCAAATATGTCGGGTCCCATCTGTCATCGGGGGGAGTAGTTTTTTTCGCATAACAAGGAGGCGCTTCCTTCTGTGCGAAGATATAGCCGGTGGGTCCCAACTGTCAGCAAGATCATTCATTTTTTGGTAATAAGGAGGCACTTGCTTGCGTGGGTCTCTACTATCAGCCTCTCCACTTACATCCCTCTTTTGATGGCTGTTGTTTGTTGACCATGTTAACCACACCGCGCCGAGAGCACCAAACGCGGTGGACGACGGCAAGGCCCGGGAAGAGAAAGACCCGGAGTCGGTGAAGCCACAACAGTGGATGCCCAAGCTGATGGGGGTACGAGGGGTTGACTGGTTGGCTGCGGGGTAAGGGTGATGTTGTCATAAAATAACATGAGGTGCGGGTGCGTAGAGGGATGGCCTGGCCAGCGGTGGGAGCAGGGTGAGCTAGTGAGGCCTACAGGACAACACAGCCGTCCACGTGAGGAGGGAGTAGGCGGCCCCACCGGCGCTGGTTTGGGCGGTTGGAGCAGGAAGATCAGAGATTGTACAAGCACAATGGCCGTTGGATGGACATCTAATAGTCACTTCTCTGTGTTGACTAAGTTGACAAAGCCTTGCCTATGCGTCAATTTTTTTAGGACAACGTCATCGTCAACCTAGTAGGTCCACAAGTCAGCCTCCAAATCTATAATACCTAAATAGTTCATCCCCACTACTTGATTTCTCTTAACATGCAAGCTACCCACATCAGCAATCACATGCATCCATCCAACTCAGCCCAATCCGCCACTTCAGCAAATGAATTCCACGAAAAAATCATGTGATTTAATCACACATCTGTTCCTATTCGCCTTCTGAAACTGACGAGATAGTCCCTTTAAGAGCCAAAGACGCTCTGTTTAATTCTCGGCTCTCCACCGCATAAGCTTCTCAGTGGTTTGCACATCTCATCTTCCCTTCATCAAGAAATCTTGAAGCCTCCATGAAAGATGGGCAGCAGCAACGAGCTCACGCTACCCCACTTGATGGAAGATGACCCAACCCCAACAACCTCTCCTAGGTCTAGCAGCCACTCAACTGGATCTCTGGCGGCCTAAATTTTCGCTGCAGAAGCGGGGCTCTGGCAAACGGAAGCCAGCATGTCTAGATTGGGCCGCTGTTCCATTGCCGCCCCTTGGAATCCTAAATCCCCGACAGAAGAACAACCATTGAGGACTGTACACACCGTTCCTCTACAAAGCAGCGAGGGCCTCACATAGATCTAGTTGTGTGGCTGCGCCGTGGAATCACACTTATGCTTCCGTTGAATTAGATGATGGCGACAAGCATCCGCGAGACCGCGACCATGGCCACTGCATCCCGGCGCGGCGCCGACTTCAGCCAATTCCACATCGCCACTTATTCATCCCATCTATCAATTCCCAGATGGGGGCCCATGAATATGTCTTTCTGATTCCATGCATCTGCTGCAACGGGGGAATGGCGAAGGAAGATCATGGACTCTGTGTTTTCCAACATCACCCGGTGCACCCCCGCTTTACACCATCTCTCTCCTCTACTCCGGTTGGTACACCGTCTTCTATATACACTCTGCTATCTGTCGATTTGCTTCTAAACATGGGACTTTCTGTTCTTGTGGGCAGGATCACAAGGTCGCCGCATTTCAGGACATCAATCCCTCCGCGTTCAGGTACTTGCTGGTCTTTGCAGTTTGTTCTTTCAGTGGCATGTACCTGTCATTGGCCCAGATTTGGTATCTTTTTTGCATTCTAGATGTGGTATTAGCATACGTCATTAACGTAGTAGTGCTTCTATTCATTGCGTGGAACAGTTAGCCACCATTACGAGAATTATTGTTTACATGATTCTGTATATGATCATAGTTGTGCCAGGTATGTTTTTCTAGGATGATTCAAATCTGTTGTCCATTGATTTCTTTGGATGCTGTGGGACAAAGACACATCATTTGATCTGGATTTTATTTTACCATCTGTGCCTCTGCCCCGCACACCTCAAACACTCTCAATCCAGGCTATAGATCGATTTCACAAAGATTCTCTTTCACTTGGATATAAGATAATGGATATCATTTTAGATTATACAATTATGATTTTGATATTTTTTTCATTTGTCCGTCACCATCCATCCATGGGTGCAGCTCCGACACCAGCGAACCTGACGTCACTACTGGGAACCAGTCGGAAGAGGTGAGACTCGGAAATTAACTTCAACGTATTTGCACGATTCAATCTTTAGACTAGAAGTAATTTCACAATTGAGGGACAAAACACAGTAAGTTTATCTTTTGTAAATGACAAATAGTGAGGATCTTTGAAAAAATTAAAACATTGAAACCCAGGGCGGACTAGATGGAGTCCATTCAGATCACAACAGAGTATTTAATTTAACTCAAACCTATCATATGCACACTATCAACACCAAACAGGGGCCTTTTTGCTGTGTGTTTATTTGTGCTATGACCGAAGTACTCTATGATCTTCAGAGAACTAGCTCTCAATGAATTTGATTGTGACTTATCATACACTGTCAGCACCACTCGGAGGCCTAATTTACTGGTGGTTTTTTTGTGCTATAAAAGTAGTACTCTCATCTTCAGAGTTCCAACTCTAAGAAATTCAGAAGCATATGTCTGTAACACTAGACCTTGGTAAACAAAAACATCCAAACTACAGAAAGATTATTATTATTTTTTGCAGTGATGGAAAGATTATTCTCAACAAGAAACTTCAGAAATTTTCTTCAGGTTACTATAATAATTTCTAAAAAATAATTGAGGTAAATATTTCCTAATTAATTGACAACCAATGTTTGCCTTAAAAACATGGATGTCAGTTCCTTTGTAAATTCTTTTTTCTGGTTTATTGGTTTTCTTCTTTCGATTTTCGAGCGATTATGTTTAGACCAGTCTTATACTGTTGTGTTATGCTTATCTTGCAATTATATTTTTTTTGTACGCATTTGTTGAACCCTATTTTTCATGTCCACAAATAAGAAAGTCAAATTTGTCAGCACTAACCCAGTTTATTTCTTCATTTCCCGATTCTAGGATCTTGCTGTCACGGTCGGACAAGGCAACTAGGTAGACCAAGATATCTCTCCAAGTAAACATTCATTTAGTCTTATAGAACCTCAGTTTTAACGGTATTGTCTGCCTCATAATTGTGTTATTTAATATAACCTTTCCCTGCCTAACATACATCATGCAAGTATGATATTAGGACACTGTGCTGATGGATATAAGATCTTAGCTCCTTTTTGGTGCAATTATTCTCTCGAAAGTGTTGGTCAAATGTTGTGTACATTAAGAATTTTTTGTGGGTGGTGTACATTAAAATTTTACTATGGCCTATATCATCAGAGCTATATTTGGTATGCCCTGATTTATGAAAACTGGCATTCATTTTGTTTTGAGTGATTCACATTAGTATTTTTTGTATCAATTGTGTGTTCTTTTAATATGAATCTTCTAAGATGCCAATGTCAACCTTTCTGTGCTAATGTGTCACTCCGATAAATTTCACACCTACATGTTTTCATTTTGTCATATCTATCTAAATCATTGTTGAGTTCCGCTGCAACGCGCGGGGTATCCTCTAGTCTATGGAAAAAAGCATACATCCCATTTGCCACTATTTTCAATAATTTATAGCCCATTTGCTAATTCTTAAGAATATTTTGAAGCCAATATTCTTTTTGTTAGCATTGCAGACCATATTTTGGCCACTGCTAAAAAATTCAGCAAATTTTGCACATTTCGGTGGGGTACGAACTCTTTCAATCACGAAATTTTGAGTCATATTTAAAATAATTGTAAAACTATTTCTATATCAAATTAAAATACAACAAAATTTTCCCGCAAAAAATCAATGAAATTAAAATCTTGAAATGGTGAAAAATGAAATTTGAATCTAATTGCCCGTTTGCTATGTTTTTAAAATTTACAGCCCATTTCATACTACTTATAGCCCATTTTCTCGGGAAGATTTGCAGCCCAGAAGGGCTGAGAAAAGCAAGTAGGCCTCGGTAGGGTAGTCTCCAAAAAATAAATAGAACTGGGCTAACCATTTTCAAAAAGAAAAAATATCAACTGGGATTGTCATGTGCTTAAATAAAAACCTGGGCTACATGGGCCACGGCCCCCGCACAATGCGCTGTTGATATCCTGCTTTGTCTGTAAAACTAAAAAACATCCGGGCGAGCTGCTAGGTCCCTAGCGTCAGCCGCTCATTGTGTAATTCTCTCGTTTGTTGACTACACTGACAATGGTTTGGGACCCATATGTCAAATCATTAGAAGAAAGCATTTTTAGCTTGTAATAATGAGGCACTTGCTTGCGTACCGCCATGACCATGCTGGTGCTGGGTCCCTACTATCATCCTCTCCATGTACAATCAACTCCTTATTCCTCTCGGTTGTTGACTACGTTGACAACGCCAGACAGCGGCGCACCATGCATGACAAGTGAACCAAGTTAGAGGACGATGGCGAGGCCTCGGACGGGAACACACATGAGCCGTGGAAGATGTGGTGGTGTAGTCGCAGACGAAGGAGAGTACAAGGGTTGATTGCTTCAGGTACGAATAGAGGGGAGCCAATGTTTGACCGTACGTAGGGCGGCGGAGGCGCATCTAGCCGAGTGAGGTGGGAGCAGGTGGGACCGGCGGCAAGGTTTGGTTTGGGCGGCTTGAGGAAGAAGACAAGAGATAGAAGAAACACAACAGATGATGGATGTCAATCCTATGGCTGGTAGGAAGAATTGTTTGTTGACTAAGTCGACACCACCTTGGATAGGCTTTTTCCTCGTGGGTCCCAAATGTCAGAATCCAAATCTGTCACGGCCATGCAGCGTTTCTTATGAAGAATCACAACCTATGTTTTCTGTAGGAGCGAGGAAGAAGGGGAACAAGTGTTTTCTGTAGGGGTGAGGAAGAAGGGGAGAGGGCGGAATTGGGGAACGGGGCGAGGGAAGGGGGAGAGTCCAGGGCAGGGGTTTTTCGGGAGCTCCCCAATTCAAGAAATATGGGCTTTTCCTCGCAAATAACAAATGGGCTTTAATATGGATTGGCTTTCAAAGGCCTGATCGGATGCCGTGTTTCATCCTGGACGGTCTTAACACAAGAGGCAGTCCATAAGAGACACTCTCCGGCTCTCCCAGCTTATTGCCCATTCAAAATAAGAAAAGAGACGTCCTCCAGCTCATGGTTCCTCATTGATGACCTTTTTCAACTTTGAAAAAAAGGTATGGCTCCTTCTCGGGTCCGCTTGGCATCCATTAAATTAGAGGATGTGGTACTGCATGCAGACACTGACACTGGTCGTAGCGCGGAAAAATGAGGTGCCAAATAACAGGCCCACAATATACTACTAGATTGTGAAAGTTCACAGGCTAGTCAACATTCGCATTAAACTAAGCTTCAGAAGATATGGTATGCATACTAACATTCACAAGTACAAAAGTGCAACATGTTTATGCATCTCAATGATTCGCCATACTATAACGAAGACATAGCTGTGAGAAGGTGTAGAAATAAAGAAAAATGATCGATGCATCTCTTAGCAAAGGGCCTCCCTGCGCACACATTAATTTCCTAGGCATTCTTGTTTCTTCTCAACTAGTAAGATGCCCGTGCTACGCTACGAACCACATAAAATAAGGTGGAATAACAAAATTTATGAGCTACTTTTTTGAGAGAAGGTTAGGTTCTAATCACATCAAACAAGTCCATGTGCAATAACACTGCCAACACAACCAAAGATCCATGGAGCCACACGTTTGTCGCAATGATGCCGTCAACACAACCCAAGTCTCGTGGAGCCGAACATTTGCTGCATCACGATTACATCCATATCCAACCTTAAATACTTTAGAGGACAATACCCTTTCAAGGATCAGTATATATAACTTGGAGGTATATATCGCTCCTCGCGATATTTGTCACATTCAGGCTACCGAGCTTGATTTCTGGTGTGTGACTTGCATGGGTGGTAAATGAGCCATTCTAAAAGGTTGTCGCTCCGGTTCCATGAACATTGGTAACTTGGTATGACCGATGAAACTATTAACTCTTCTTTGGTATATTTTGTATTTCATTTGTTTTTTGAGGAAAATGACAGTCGCTACTGACTATGCATTTTTCAGACGACAAAGTAACGACATGTAATCCACAGAAGATAATGTTGCATAAAAAGGATCCTGCTAATACCTGTAGCAGCAGATGATGTTTCAGATGGTGTGCTAGCTGCTCCTAATGCAGCTGCATAATGATACAACTACAATAACTATCGATTGCTCTCATTTTACAACTTTGACATGGCTATGATGAACATATGATGTGCTAGATGCAGTTATCGTGGTTGTATCATTGGAGCTGTGTGTATCAGACGACAATGGCACCGTTTCTAGATCTACCTGCAGAGCTTCCTCATATGTTGAATTGTTCAGATGATGAAATAGAGCATCAGTTGCAGATAACTTGGTCAGGAGAACATTGTTACATACCTGCAGCAGCTTGGTTTGGGCTATCTCCTGGCTGGAAAGAAGACAGAATACATCTTGTGCAATTTTCAGACTAAGGCATGTCCCCTGAAGCAGGAGGCGGAACATTAACTTGGTCGGTACACTACCTCGTTCCCATTTGATCTAAATGAAATGTTTAAGCAAGAACTGTAACAGATCTATAGTGAAACTACAATAACTACGTTTCAAACCTGAACTATGACTCATAATCAATACAAACTCATGCCTACCTGAATGTTATCGAACCTGTTCGAATGCAGCAGAAGCATTCTTCGAATGGAGTAGAGCTGAGGAGTAGGCAAAAACGTCCAGAAATTCCAAACAACACACAATTCATGTTTCGTGCTCGTGCATAGTGTACCTTTTAAAGTTCATTAAGCTATAATCTGGTTGTAATCAGAACTCAATTAGGCTATCAAATCCTAGAAGAAAAGTAGAAACCAAAATTACATCCATAAACTTCAGTTGAGTAACCTAAAATCTAAATGGTTCAGAACTAAGGAAACACCGTGTACACGTACAGAAAATAAACGAAGAGTCAGCGATGCACTTGGATGGAAGAGACGGACGACCAACTTGTTTCTCGACGTGGTGCGGCGCGGCCCTCGGGAGGACTCGATGCAGTCCGGGCGAGCGCGACCGTCCCGGATAGGCAACGGCGAGCGGGCGTGCCAGCAGGGTGTGGGACCTCTCCACATGCGCAAGAGATGCAGGTACCACGTTCTGGCTATGATGAGTGAGCGACGACAACAACGGGTGCGAGATTAATGCGGTATCGACGACGGTGAGCGAGCTGGGCGGCAGAAACCAAACGGAGGAAAGAAAGACACAGCGAGGGATGGACGGCGTTGCTGGGTGGTGGACTGCTGCGACACAGGAGGAGGCATGAGAGGCGTCGGGGAATGGACGGCATTCGCAGCGTACTTGCGGAGATTGGCACTGGACGAGACGGAAAAAGGGGGCGGAGGAGGGGAGGCCATGGTGTTTGTGGCTGGTGGGTTGCGGTGGCAGAGAGGAGGCATTTGGGGCGAACGGCGCCGACAGCGGCCATCGCGCCAGATTGGACTTCCATGGCTTGCTGGAGAAAGTTCGCGAGGGAATGTATCTGGATGGGTCTGGAAGGGAGAGATAAAGGGGTTTTCTGAAAAGAATACAAGGAGAGTGGCGGGGGTCTTTTTGCAAAAGTGTCAGAGCTTGTCTTAGATGCATTAGATGCAGATCGGACGGTTGAAATTGATAGATGGCAGACACACCATCATCACCAATTGTGGTTTTTATAAGAGTAGAGATGCTGCGAGCACTTTGAGCATGTTGGCAACTCCACAACTAGCTGGCTGCCTCATCTTGCAATAGATGTCGACACATTTGCAGCAAATAGAGGAGGCAATAGAGAAAACTCAACATCAGACCATATTGTGCAGTTTCACGGAAATCATCTTCATTGTCATGAATCTGAAAAGATAGGAAAACAATAGTTGTACTTAAACGGTGTTGCAAAACAGTAGCACATATCAATAGCTCGGCATGACAAAACACGATTATCTAGACGAAGGGGATACTGACCTGCGTGTGGAAGATTTCAAATAATTTCATAATTCGTTACTTGATTTCCACCTTGGGGTATCATCGCATGCCGTGGAGGAAATTCTATCCAATCAATTAGTGCAATTCCTTCCGTGTGGCTATAGAAAATTTGTCTGACACACCCCAATATATTTTTTGTGTAGTTCCACTAAAATGATGTACCGCTGTTTGAACGACCCCTACTCGCCAGCCAGGACGTATATGCCTCGGGACTCTTTTATCTTGCATTGACGTTGCGGCTGCACTGCGTTGTTCCTCCACACATGACATGCTTGTTCCACACTTTAATCAGCAAGTCAACGTACAAATAAGCGTATTTCATCTTGCGGTGGTCATTGTACCTAGTTACCAATGTAAGAATACCCACCATGAGGTTAGCTGGCAGTAGGTAGTTGCAGCCATATAATTTTGTGAGGTTCTGACGTGCGCATGAGATGCGTCGGTGTTTCCCCAAAGAGGAAGGGATGATGCAGCACAACGATGGTAAGTATTTTCCTCAGTTACGAAACCAAGGTTATCGAACCAGTAGGAGGACCAAGCAACACTATGTAAACGGTACCTGCACAGAAAGAACAAATACTTGCAACCCGACGCGTAAAAGTGGTTGTCAACCCCTTTCGGGTAACGGTGCCAGAAATTGACGTGCTGATAGGATAAAATTGTAGTAGATTGATAAATGCAAGTAACGGCAAATAAAACTCAGTGAGGTATTTTTAGATTTTTAGTAATATAGATCTAAAAATAAAAGGAAATCAAAATAGATCTCGAAAGCATATAGTAGATCAAAACGCAACTATGATAGAAAATAGACCCCAGGGCCGTAGATTTCACTTGTGGCTTCTCTCAAGAAATAACACACAGTGGGTAAACAAATTACTGTTGGGCAATGGATAGAAAATCGAATAGTTATGACAATATCTAGGCAATGATCATTATATAGGTATCACGTCCAAGATTAGTAGACCGACTCCTTCCTGCATCTGCTATTATTACTCCACACATCAACCGCTATCCAGCATGCATCTAGTGTATTAAGTTCATGGAGAAATGGAGTAATGTAATAAGAATGATGACATGATGTATATGAGATCTATTCATGTAGGAATAGCCCCCATCTTATTATCCTTAATAGCAATGATACATGCGTGTCTTGCTGCCCCTTCTGTCACTAGGAAAGAACACCGCAAGATCGAACCCATCACAAAGCACCTCTTCCCATAGCAAGAAAAATCAATCTAGTTGGCCTAACTAAACAAAATATTTGAACAAGAAATATGACCGAAATCACTATTTTAACCTTACCAGGAAATTTTAGCACAAAATGAACGCCTTTGAATTTTAATTCCCAATCCGACCCTTTTCAGAAACGCCACGGACCGTGATGTTTCTGCCGTACATAGAAACGCCAAACCATCGCGCGTTGCTGGCCTACCGACGTGGCAGTCCTAAACGGCAAGCTCTGTTGCATTTCCAGAAATGCCACGCCTCATGGCGTTAGGGGCCAACATAGAAACGCAGAACTAGGCCTCATAGGAAACAGTAGCAGCTGCGGCCGGTGCACAAATGCTTGCTGCTTCACTGCATATGCATGCACGTCCATGGCAGGAGAAGCCACGGCTGGCTCGCATGCTGTCTTGAGTACGTGCATCGCATGCTGCATGGGAGGTTGGCCCAGCGGCGTAGTAGCACCCAGAGCTATAGCGGAGCCCGGCGGTGGCGGCTACGATGACGGCGACGACGGCGAGACATGGGTTTTGTTGGAATACACCTAGAAGGCCGGCTGCTCCTACGTGATTATCTCACACGTCGCTCTTTCTATATGATAGCCTAGTTTCACGTTGCATGGTTACATGTGCATTAGCTAGAGGAGTCACATTCGGAGGTATATATGGTAGAGTAGTGTCTGCTCTAGTAACGCCATGAGCCATGGCATTTCTATGTTGGATGGTAACGCCATGTGCAATGGCGTTTGCGGAAACGCGGCAGAGCTTGGCGTTTAGGACTGCCACGTCGACAGGCTAGCAACGCGGGTTGGTTTGGCGTTTTTATGTAGGACAGAAACATCACGGTCCATGGCGTTTCTGAGAAGGGTCAGTTTGAGAATTAAAATTCAAAGGAGTTTATTTTGTGCTAAAATTTCTTGATAAGGTTAGAATGGTGATTTTGGCCAAGAAATACGAGGCTATAAGTAATCATGCATATAAGAGTGAAAAAGACTCAAATAACCTTCATGGATATAAATCTGATTATAAACTCAAAGTTCATTGGATCCCAATAAACACACCACAAAAAGAGTTACATCAAGTAGATCTCTAAGAGACCATTGTATTGAGAATCAAATAGAGAGAACAAGCCATCTAGCTACTACCTATGGACCCATTGGTCTATGGTGAACTGCTCACAAATCATCAAAGATGCACTAATGAGGATGATGAACCCCTCCGTGATGGTGTCTAGAACGGATCTCGTGGTTCTGGAACTTGCGGCGGCTGGAACAAATTTCGTCGACTCGCCTCGGGTTTCTGGAATATTTGGGTATTCATAGAGTAAAGAGGCGGTGCGGGAGGCCATCGAGGTGGGCACAACCCACCTGGACACGCTAGGGGACCAGGCTCGCCCTGGTGGGTTTTATTCTCTCAGAGCCCCCTATGTT
This sequence comes from Secale cereale, assembly GCA_902687465.1. NCBI lineage: Eukaryota > Viridiplantae > Streptophyta > Magnoliopsida > Poales > Poaceae > Secale > Secale cereale. Next base: position 244,351,694 of record LR738711.1, read on the forward strand.
ACTTCTTTGTCCCAACTTGTGTCTTCTGGTCCAGAAAAATTCTCCAAAAAGTTTTGCTGCGTTGGAACTCCGTTTGGTATTGATTTTCTGCAAAGTGAAAACAAGCAAAAAACAACATCTGGCACTGGGCACTATGTCAATAGGTTAGTCCCAAAAAATGATATAAAGTTGCTATAAAATGATTGTGAAACATCCAAGAATGATAATATAACAACATGGAACAATGAAAAATTATAGATATGTTGGAGACGTATCAGCATCCCCAAGCTTAATTCCTGCTCGTCCTCGAGTAGGTAAATGATAAAAACAAAAAAATGATGTGTAATGCGGCCTAACATGTTCATCACATATTCCTTTATTTTTTAGCATGGACATTTGGACTTTTATATGGTTCAAAGCAATAGTCTAGTTTTGACATGAAGACTTTAATACACAAGCATATCAACAAGCAACCATGTCTTTTAAATTATCAATACTAAAGCAAGTTATCCCTAGCCCATCATGCTCAATCATTGATTCATTCATGAAACACACTTGCATATTAGCTACATCCAATGCTCAAGTCCGATCATAGTGCCCCTTAGTTGGTGCTTTATAAGAGAAGATGGAGACTCAATTTTTTTTGCTTAAAGTAAATAGAAAGGCCCTTCGCAGAGGGAAGTAGGGATTTGTAGAGGTGCCAGAGCTCAAATGTTAAATTGAGAGATATTTTTTTGAGAGGCATACTTTTCCCATTAACGAAAACGACTAAAAGTTTCCAATACTTTCCATGCTAGATACATCATAGGCGGTTCCCAAACAGAAAATAAAGTTTATTCCTTTTTCCACCATTCTTTCACAATCCATGGCTAACCGTATCCATGTGTGCCCTCCATACCAACACTTTCCAAGGAATTTATTATTTGACAACATAAAGTAAATTTCTTTTTCATTTCGGGACCAGGCATCCCTATTACCGCCGTACTCTCGTGCAATGACAAGTGAATGGACACTCATCTTGATAATAACACATCTAGCATGGAAAAATATCGGCCACCCCTCACCGCCTCATGAGCGGTACGGGAACACAAAAAAGAATTTTATTTTGAAATTTAGAGATGGCACATACAAATTTGCTTAGAATGGCACGAAAATACCACATATAGGTAGGTATGGTGGACACATATGGCAAAACTGAGTTTAAAGAGTTTGGATGCACAAGTAGTATTTCTACTTAGTACAAGTGGAGGCTAGCAAAAAGATTGAGAAGCAACCAACCAAGAAACGAAAAATTAGATAAGCGAGCATTGAGCATAACTAACACCAAATTATGCACCACAAGTAGGATGTAATTTCATTGCATAACTATTGACTATCGTGCTTGCATAGGGAATCACAAATCTTAATGCCAATATTCTAACTAAAGCATAATTATTCATCAACATGACTCACATATCACTATCATCATATCTTAAAACTATTACAAAGAATCAAATTTATTTTGTCCAAGGATCTTCATGAAAGTTTTTATGATATCCCTCTTGAATATCTATCACTTTGGGACTAGTTTCATATGTTGCTTTTGATAAGCTCAAACAAATCTAAGTGAAGAACGTGAGCATAAACTTTTCTTCTCTCAAAATAGTCTAAGTGAAGCATGAGAGAATTTTTTCAAAAATTTACCAACTCTCAAATAAATATAAGCGAAGCATGATAGCATGTCCTCAAAAATATTAAAGCACACCATGCTCAAAAAGATATAAGTGAAGCACTAGAGCAATTCCATAGCTCTTAAAAGATTTGAGTGAATCATAAAGAGAAATTCTAAGAAATCATAGGATAATTTTGGCTCTCTCAAATAGGTGTGTCCAGAAAGGATAGATGAAACAAACTAAAAAGAAAAACAAGCAAATACTCTAATCATACAAGACGCTCCAAGCAAAACTCATGACATGTGACAAATAAAAATATAGCTCCAAGTAAAATACCGATGATCGTTAGAAGAAAGAGGGAATGTCACTCGGGGCATCCCCAAGCTTAGTTGTTTGATACCTCTTGAATATTATCTTGCGATGCCTTGGGCATCCCTAAGATTAGGCGCTTTCTACTCCTTATTCCTTCATCCATAATGATCTCACCCAAAACTTGAAAACTTCAATCACACAAAACTCAACCAAACTTCGTGAGATCCATTAGTATTAAAAACCCAATCTTTACTTTAAGTACAGTAGTGTGACGCCCGGATAGTTAAGCTACAGTAACCCTCTGCTAATGACGCCACGTCACCTCGATTATGGTTGCTAATCTCGAGTTAGTTCGAAGCCGATTCATATTCAAATTCAAATCAGGCAAACCATAAAAGTTTTCAAATATTAAAACTAAAATGATCGGAGTGAATCAAATAATGCATAGGAAATTATGGTGGACAAACCACACCTTTATAAAATGTTTAAATACTACAAGATAAATAAAACAACAGCAAAAACAATTGTTCAAATGCTTTTAAAATAGTAAACGATTACCATCTATTTTATTTTAGGTACCTAGATAATTGTGGTGGTGGCATATTTATGAATACCATTTTAGATACAACCTTTGCAACTTATAAAAGAAAAGAAACAAATCAAATTTAATAAAACAGAAAAGAATAATAAATAAAAGAAAAACACAAAACAAACAGAAAAATAAAAGAAGGAAGAACCCC
>LR738711.1:244363219-244518073 GCA_902687465.1 Secale cereale
GGAGTTCCCCCCCTCGCTGGAGCCACGCCGGCCGTCTTCCTCTTCGTCGACGGCCTGCACCAGGCCTCGCCGCCCCTCTTCTCACGTCGCCCGTGAGCCTTCTCCCCTCCTCCTCTCCCCCTGCGGTCACCACGCGCGGCTCCCCCCTTGTCCCGACACCGTACCCCCATCGCCCGCGGTCACCGCGGCCTCCCCTGGCCTTTGGCCGCGTCGGGCAGCGCCGCGCCCGCCCACTGCATCCGCCTTCGCCCGCAACTCCCAGCGCCTCACCCCGCCGCTGCCCACCGTCGCCGGCCGTCGTCCCTCGCCACCACGCCCTCTGGCCGCGTCGACCGCGTCCACCCCCTGCCACCGGCCGCGCCCACGCCTCCCTCCGGTCGACACCCGCTCGCCCCGCTGCTCCCCCCGACGGCATCCCCCTTCGTCTCCGCTCTGCGCCTCCGGCGCCGCCCCTTGGCCCGCCGACGGCCGCGCCGACGGCGCTCGGGCTCGCCCAGTCCGGCGCCCCGGGGCTTCGCCCCTCGCGCCCGGCGGCTACGCCCCACGCCGGCGCCTTCAGCCCCTGACGGGCGTGGGCGCCCTGCAACAGCAAACCGTTAACCCGCCCCGGTCGGCCTGGGCCACCGACCAGTGGGCCTAGCGTCATGTTAAAAAAAAATGGAAACGAAGTTATAAAAAAATAATATAATAAATAAAAAGTTAATTAATTAATTAATAACTAACTTAATTAATCTTGATAATTAGCCCTAGTTAATTATGCTTAATTAACCTAATTACACACTAGTCTAATTAACTCTGGTTAACTAAACTAGTCTATGACAGCTGGGCCCCGCACGTCAGTTTGACTCAGTCAAGTAACTGGTTGACTGCTGACGTCATGCTGATGTCATGATGACATCAGCAGACACTATTCTGGATAATGTTCTATTAAATTAATTAATTAAATTCCAGAAATTAATAAAAACTTTAGAAAATCATATCTTTTAAACCGTAACTCGGATGGAAATACTTTATACATGAAAGTTGCTCAGAACGACGAGACGCATCCGACTACGCAACCCGTTCGTCCACTGCACCTCCCTATCATATCGAACCTGCAACTTTCCCCCTCCGGCCCCTTTGCCCGAAAATGCCTAACACCGGGAATACTTTCCCGGATGTTATTCCTCTTCGCCTGTATCACCGAGCACCGCGTTAGGTCACACGTAGCACCGCGTATTTCCGTGTTATGCTTTGTGATGCTATTGTTTGCTCTGTTATTTATTTGTTTCCCCTTCGTTGCTTATTTTCGGTAGACTCCGATACTGTGATAAAACCCCGAGACCATTGATGCTTCGGTGTTCGACTACGGCTACGCTTCCGAAGATTCCTTTCGTCTGCAGGGCTTCCAGGCAAGCCCCCCCTTTGATCACCAGATATCGCCTACTCTTCTCTCTACTGCTTGCATTAGAGTAGTGTAGCATGTTACTGCTTTCGATAATCCTATTCTGCTGCATAGCCTGTCATTGTTGCTACCACTGTTGATACCTTACCTGCAATACTAAATGCTTAGTATAGGATGCTAGTACTCCATCAGTGGCCCTACACCCTTGTCCGTCTGCCCTGCTATTCTATCGGGCCGTGATCACTTGGGGGTGATCACGGGTATATACTACATACATTTTACATGACACATGATGATGGTTCGGATATGGGGGCTGAAGGGGCAGGTGGTTCCACCCAGGTAGTGGTGGGCCTGGGTTCCCGACAGCCCCCTATTGGTTACTTTGTGGCGGAGCGACAGGGCAGGTTGCGACCACCTAGGAGACAGGTGGGCCTGGCCCTGGTCGTTGTCCGCGGTTATTTCATAATAACACGTTTAACGGGATCTTGGTATTTGATCTGAGTCTGGCCATTTGGTCTATACGCACTAACCAGCTACGTGGGAATAGTTATGGGTACTCGACATCGTGGTATCAGCCGAAGCCTTTTTGACGTCAGCGACTTAGCGGCGCGCGCCGGATTGGACTGGAAAGCCTACTCTGGTATTAGGAGAGGCTAGGTCTGCTTACCGGCCGCGTACGCAACGTGCATGTGTGCGTTGGGCGATGGGCCCGGACCCCTGCGCGCCTAGGACTTAGACCGGCGTGCTGACCTCTCTGCTGTGCTTAGGTAGGGCTGCGACGTGTTGATCTTCCGAGGCCGGGCATGACCCTGGAAAGTGTGTCCGGCCAAATGGGATCAAGCGTGCTGGGTTATGTGGTGCACCCCTGCAGGGAAGTTAATCTATTCGAATAGCCGTGTCCCTCGGTAAAAGGACGACCCGGAGTTGTACTCGGACCTCATGACAACTAGAACTGGATACTTAATAAAACACACCCAGACAAGTTCCAGATATAACTCGGTGGTTGCTCTCTCACAGGGTGATGTGCGGGAGGATCGCCGGGTAGGATTATGCTTTACGATGTTACTTGGTGAACTCTTCTGCTACTCAAGACGGAGGCTGCCAGAAGCTTTGATAGTTGTTACTATTCCATCTACTCCCTTCTACTGCTTCAAGACGGAGGCTGCGAGATACGAGGATACTTGTTACTTCCATCTATTCACTTCTACTGCTGCAAGATGGACGTTGCGAGAAGCGTAGTCTTCGTTTGGATTAGCTATCCCCCTCTTATTCCCGCTTGCTGCAGTTCAGTCCACCGATATTACCCATATCATTGATACCGTTGCATATGTAGTGTAGATCCTTGCTTGCGAGTACTTTGGATGAGTACTCACGGTTGCTTTTCTTTCCCCCTTTTCCCCTCTTGTTCCTTCTTCTCGGATGATGCAACCAGATTGATGGAGTCCAGGAGCCAGAAGATCCCGAGGATGTTTCTACGTGGAGTTCGGCTTCGAGGAGTAGTTAGGAGGTCCCAGGCAGGAGGCCTTGCCTTTTTGATTGTTGCTACTTTTGTGCTAGCCTTCTTAAGGCAAACTTGTTTAACTTATGTCTGTACTCAGATATTTTTGCTTCCGCTGACTCTTGTGTTTTCGAGCTTATGTATTCGAGCCCTCGAGGCCCCTGGCTTGTAATATAAAGCTTGTAATATTTTAATTTGTGTCTAGAGTTGTGTTGTGATATCTTCCAGTGAGTCCTTGATCTTGGCCGTACACATTTGCGTGCATGATTAGTGTACGGACAAATCGGGGGCGTCACAAGTAGCAAACCAATTCATATTTTGTTATTGCATTATATCTATTGTATCTAGCTTTTCCATGGCTTAAACTCTTCATACGAAACCGTAGATTCATCAAAACAAGCACATAACACAACAAAAACAAAATCTGTCTAAAACAGAGCAGTCTGTAAAGATGAGAGTTTTAGTCATACTTAGGTAACTCTAAAACTTCTAAAAAATATAGGACAACATGGGCAATTTGTATCCTGATAATGTGTAAACATTTCAAGAATTGATCATGTTCCAGTCGCCATCAACAATTCTGGCACTGGACGCAAAAAAAATATGATTTTCAACGTAATCAAATCAACTATCAACAAAATCATCCCAAAGGCTTTGCTTGGGAAAAACACTAATTTAAACCACAAAACACATCTAACCAGAGGCATAATTGTGTATTTATTGGAAAAAAGCACAAAAAGAAAAAATCAAAAGGAATTAAGTTGGGTTGACTCCCAACAAGATTGTTTTACGCCCCTAGCTAGGCATAACACATAGATCTCAAGTATTGTCATCTTTGGTTTCCAGTTCCTCAATCACACAATTCTTCAAAGATTCGGCATGCATGCTTTCAATAATGATATTTCTAGGAATAAGATTGAAAATTCATTCTTGCTAGTAGGGTCTCTTATCACTTCAACAAATTTGGGATGAATATTAATCATTTAAAGATCCTCTTTGTTGCTAGTAGAAGTGGCACCCTTGTTCTTAGTGACTTGAGTAGTCTTGCAAATTTTTACATTTTTTTTCAATAGTTTTAACGGAAGAAAAATCAGTGCTTAAGTTACTAAAAATTTCTTCCAACTTATCAATCCGAGAAGGAATTTCTTCAATTCTTTCATTGATTACGGTTTCCTTCTGCCTTAATAATTTAAAAATATAACCCGCTTTTGATTCAACTTTATTAGCAAGAGTATGCATATTTTTATCCAAGTTTTCAATTTGTTCAATAGTAATCATCTTCTTTTCAATACAATATAATATTTGCATAACATGCTCAAGAGTCAAATTTGTGTTATTAAAAATGATAGGTGGTGAACCCACTAGATTTCCCATGGCATTAAAAGCATCCACAGATTGCACATCAAGAAATTCCCACCGGTAATCGTATCAAGGATGAATCTATACCAAGTGGTGATACCCACATAAAAAATGTGAATCAAAATATCGGTAGATTTCTTACGAACGGATTAATTATGAGCATTGCAAATCCTACACCAAGCATATTTTATATTCTCCCCTCCCCTTTGTTTAAATTAAATAACATGTTTCTCGGGGGTACAAGCAACAGAGGAAGAACTAGCCATAACGAACAAGCAAGCGAGATTGGATCTGATGAGAAAACGACGAACGAAAAACAGGGCAAATAAACTGACAAATTTTTGTGAAGTGGGGGAGATGAAAACGAGTGGCAAATGGCACATAATGTAAATTTCAAGGAGATGAGATTTGTGATTAGGAACCTGATAGATGTTGATGATGCCTCCCCGGCAGCGGCGCCAGAAATTCCTTTGACGTGCGTTTGAGATGCGTCGATATTTCCCCAAAGAGGAAGGGATGATGTAGCACAACGATGGTAAGTATTTCACTCAGTTACGAAACCAAGGCTATCAAACTAGTAGGAGGACCACACAACACTATGTAAACGGTACCTGCAAACAAACAAAAAAATACTTGCAACCCGACACGTAAAAAGGGTTGTCAATCCCTTTTGCGTAACGGTGCCAGAAATTGATGTGTTGATATGATAAAATTATAGTAGATTGATAAATGCAAGTAACGGCAAATAAATCTCAGCGAGGTATTTTGGGGTATTTGATAATATAGATATGAATAAAATCAAATAAAAATATATCTCAAAAGAAAATAGTAGATTGGAAAGAAAATATGATAGAAAATAGACTCGGGTGCCGTAGATTTCATTAGTGGCTTCTCTCAAGAAATAGCACACGGTAGGTAAACAAATTACTATTGGGAAATTTATAGAAAATCAAATAGTTATGATGATATAAAGGTAATGATCATTATATAGGCAGCACGTCCAAGATTAGTAGACCGACTTCTGCCTGATCTACTACTATTACTCCACACATCGACCGCTACCCAGCATGCATCTAGTGTATTAAGTTCATGGAGAAACAGAGTAATGCAATAAGAACGATGACATGATGTAGATGAGATCTATTCATGTAGGGATAGCCCCCATCTTGTTATCCTTAATAGCAACGATGCATGCGTGTCTTGTTGCCCCTTCTATCACTGGGAAAGAACACCGCAAGATCGAACCCATCACAAAGCACCTTTTCGGGCAAGAAAAATGATCTAGTTGGCCTAATTGAACCAACGATTTGAAGAAGAAATGTGAGACTATAAGTAATCATGCATATAAGAGATCAAAAAGACTCAAATAACTTTCATGTATATAGATCTGATCATACACTCAAAGTTCATCGGATCTCAACAAACACACCGCAAAAGGAGTTACACCAAATAGATCTCCAAGAGACCATTGTATTGAGAATCAAATAGAGAGAAGAAGCCATCTAGCTACTGCCAACGGACCCATAGGTCTATAGTGAACTACTCACACATCATCGGAGAGGCACCAATGAGGATGATGAACCCCTCCGTGATGGTATCTAGATTGGATCTCATGGTTCTAGAACTTGCAGCGGCTGGAACAAAAAGTTTCGACTACCCTCAAGTTTCTGGAATATTTGGGTATTTATAGAGTGAAGAGGTGGTGCAGAAGGCCACAGAGGTGGGCACAACCCACCTAGGTACGACAAGGGGCCCAGGCATGCCCTAGTGGGTTGTGCTCCCCTTGGAGCCCCCCTCTGGTACTTCTTTGGCCCAACTTGTGTCTTCTGGTCCAGAAAAATTCTCCAATACATTTTGCTGTGTTTGGACTCCGTTTGATATTGATTTTCTGTGAAGTAAAAAACAAGCAAAAAATAGCAACTCACACTGGGCACTATGTCAATAGGTTAGTCCCAAAAAACGATATAAAGTTGCTATAAAATGATTGTAAAACATCCAAGAATGATAATATATAACAACATGGAACAATAAAAAAATTATAGATACGTTGGAGACGTATAAGGTTCTACCAAAATTGAGGTTTGTGTCCCTTCCCCTTCTTTTGAGAATTCTTCTTGAAGCTTGTAGAATGTGACGGCTTGTTCTTTACATCAAACTTGCATTCCCCCTGGGATTTGTTCTTGTTGTTTTGGGGCTTGTTGGGATGGAAGTTCTTCTCGTGTACCATGTGGGAACTAGAAGCTCCCTTGGCGACTCGAGCACGTGTGTCTTTTACTCTCGCCTTCTCTTCAAAATCAAGAGTGCTATTGAGATCTTAAATGGAAAACTCCTGTCTCTTGTGTTTCAGAGAGGTAGTAAAATTGTTCCATGAAGGTGGAAGCTTGGCAATGATGGTCCCACCAACAATTTGTCCGGCAACACACACTTAAAGTAATAAAGTTCCTTAGCGAGTGACTGTATCTCATGAGCCTGATGAACAACAGAGCACACATCAGTCATCTTGTAGTCACAAAATTGCTCCATGACGTACAACTCGCAGACATCATCAGATGCCCCAAACGTGGCCTCGAGCGTAGCCCACATGTCTTTGCCGTTGTCAAGTGACATATATGAATCCACAATGGAATCATCAAGAACACTCAGAAGGGCGGCTTTGAAGAGTGTATCCATGTTCTCAAAAGCATCCTGTTGTGTAGGAATAGGATCGCCCTCATGCTTTCCCTTAGTGGCGTCATAGCAGTACATGATCTGAAACCAGTAAACTGCTCTCATGCGCCACCTTTTATATTGCATCCCTTAAAGGTAGGTGGCTTAAAAAGCACAACAAAACCACTCGGAGTAAATTGCCTATAATCAGGTTTTTGTATTGTGTCGGTTTATGGGTTCCGGCAAACCCTTGAGGTTCGAACACTGGGGTGCGCACGAAGATCTATCCTTTCCGCTCTAGCTCGCTCTTGCACCGATTACTAGGCCTAGCTCGTCATGCCCAAAGAACAAGAGACACAAGGGTTTATACTAGTTCGGGCCACCGTTGTGGTGTAATGCCCTAATCCAGTGTGGTGTGGTGGATTGCCTTGTAGGCTGAGGATGAACAGGTACATGGGAAGAACAACCTCCTGAGGAGAGGTGTTCTTGTGCTTAGTGAGCTAGTGGGTGTCAGGGTGGTCTGGATCTGATCCCCCCTCAATGGTGGTGGCTAGTCCTATTTATAGTGGCCCGGGTCCTCTTCCCAAATATTGAGCGGGAAGGGATCCCACAACGTCCAAGTTTGAAGGGGGAGAGCTAGTACAATCTATCCTGACAAAAGGTGGTCTTCGCCTGCCAAAGGCTTTGGTGGTGACGTTGTCGTAGGCTCCGTGGTGACCTTCGCCCTATCGTCCTCCTGGTCTTGGTCTTGTTGCACCGATATGGAAACCTTTGCCTGACGCCTCGGGACTCCTCGCCCTCACTTGTCCCTTTAGCACCAAAGAGGAAACTAGCATCCTGCGCCCGCTGGCGCCCGCCTGGCCTTGGTCGTCATGGCTCACGTCACGCGAACCTCACAAGGTACCCCTTGCCTTGATATCTTCGCTCCTCGGGAGCCATCCTAGTGAGGCCGCCCCCAGGGGAGGTCTTGCGTCATCCACCTCGTGAGGGTCTTGAGTGGTTGCTGATGAAGATGGGCCGCACCAGGCCGCTGGATGAGCCACGCTATGGGCCGCAGGCAGGCAAGTCTGGGTACCCCCATTCCCAGAACGATGACAGTAGCCCCCGGGCCCAAGGTGAGCTCGGACTTGGCTTCGCTGCGAAGCCAAGGGTCAAGTGCGGAGCGCCGCGGGCCCCAAAAGCATGCGGCCTTGATCGACACGTGGCAATTGATAGGTCGTGGGCATATCCACTTCCCCACGCTACCTCGGCAACTACACAACTTGACATGTCCTTGCATGCACAAAGACCATCATTGCATGCGATTATGGAGGCCGGCGGTCGGCCTCCTCCCGGCTATAAATGAGGCGACGGGCGGAGCCCCCGTTGCCCGTCTCTTCCTCCATTCCGCCTGCTTCTTCTTCTCCCTCCTTGTTTCTTGCTTCGCGTCGACACCCATGGCGCCGGTGAGGAGGTTCTCGTCCACAGAGAAGGGGAAGACCCGCCAGGAGAGGCCCAGCTCACCACCACCTAAGAGGGGCGAGGCCGCCCTCACAAGTACATTGCGACCCCCGCCGTTGCCCCTCGTGGGCACGGGCGGACTTCTTCGGGGCCTGCACCACCCTTGGTAGCCACGGCGGTGGCTCTTCACGCGGTGGGGATCGCTAAGGTTGCGGTAGCCTAGTTGACGAAGGGAGGCACGCCAGGGTCGCCCGGCCTTCTCGGCCATGCTTCCACTCGGCGGAGGTGCTGCCGGAGTTCATCTTATGGTTGGAGAACCTGGCTGGCGCCCGACTTCAGCTCCCGCACTCCTTCGCCGGCGAACTGTCGGCTGCGGGTCCTGGCGGTCTCTGGCTGCAGACGGACGGTTGCTATAGCAAGGCTTCGTGGGTCGCAGTGGAGGTCTGTGCCACGGGCAACGTAACCCCGGCCCACGGTTGGCAGACGTTCGCCCGCGCGCGTGGCTTGAGCGGGCGGTGCTCCATTCACTTCAAGTACGATAGCGACGCGACCCTCTTCATGAGGTGTTCGGGGAAGACGGTCGCCGTGCCGGGTGCTGCCCCCAGAACAATGATGGCGGCGAGGTGCTCGGCCTTGGCGATGGCCGTGACATGGGTGAGGATGAGCTCGCCCTTGGCGCCGTCCGCAGTTCGTCCAGCTATGGCAGGTCCTCCCCCAGCGGCAGCTCCAGCAGCAGTGGCTATGTCCAGCCGCCACGCCGTCATGCCCTCTTCGAGGGCGGTGGCGGGTCATCTCGCCGCCGCACCCCAGTAAAGCATGAGGAGGGCTCTGGCTGAGCCCGAGGGGCCGATCCTCGTGAGCAGCCACATTTTAGGAGCCGCTTTTGCCAGTCCTTGCCTTTCCTTTCCTCCTACATTACCAAAAACAAGTATGGGGCCCTGCTAGGGCATGTAATGGATCGTGATCTCTATGCTGCTTTGTGTTGTGTTTACCGTTTCCGGATTGCGTTGCGAGATCCGTGCATTATGCGGGTGTAGGGGGAGAAGACTTATCTTGATGCATTCGGGGTAGCCCCCATCTCGTTAGGTGCGGCCCTTCGAGGAACTGCAAAAACTCGTTAGGAGATCCTTATCCTTCGTTGCACGAGGTTCCAGGCATGGGCTGAACATGGTCAAACACACTCTATCGCAGTACCCGTGGAGCACGGACTTAAGGAGAGGGATGTGTCGATCACGAGCCCAAACAAGGACGCCTCGTAGAGACAAGGGGGGGGCATGCACGCCACCCTATCCAGCCCCCTTGCGAGGCGCGCGAGGGAGAGCGTCGGGAAACTGCCGCTCTCCCTAGCGCAAAGCAAAGAATCAAGGGAAGAATCAAAGAGAGAGGTGGTTCGACCAAGCCATTCGAGAAATGCTAGAACTTTCAAATTCCATAAAAAGAAGGAAGGGTCAAGCCAACTCCAGAAAGCAAATGAACAGCCGCGTCCGGCACCTAGTCTAGTCTTCTCGCCGGCGCGGAGCTAAGTGCTGCCACTAGGACATGGGAGGGAGCCCCCGAGGCCCGAGGGCGACACTTCGGAGTCTCCGAGGCATGTACAGCCCCACTTATTATTATGTGAGAGTGTCACGGGCAGAGACCTTCATAGGCACTGGGCCTTGCTTCACAGGCACAGGGCCTTGGCTTCACATGCACTGGGCCTTGCTTCATGGGTAGAACATCCGGAGGTGCTGGATGTTCGAGACGTTCTGGATGGGACCCCGTCCCCCGTCTCCCTGCGTACAGCGCCAGGCCTGGAGACATGGGAAATCCTGAACGGGCCGTCCCACATGGGTGAGAGCTTGTGCAGCCCCTCCCCCGAGAGCACCCGCCTCAGGACGAGGTCGCCCACCTCGAGCGTCCTGGAGCGGACGCTGCGACAGTGGTACCGTCGCAGCGCCTGCTGGTACCTTGCCACCCGGAGTGAGGCTTCCAGGTGGCGTTCCTCCCCCAGCACAAGGTCCATCCCCCCGCATGGCGTCCTGATGCATTTCATCAAATGCCAGGACCTGCGCGGAGCGATGCTTGACCTCGTGGGGGAGAACTGCTACTGCTCCGTAGACGAGGAAGAACGGGGTGTCGCCTTTGGCTTGGTGGCAGTGGTGCGGATGGACCATAGCATGGACTGGAGTTCGTCGTGCCAGCCCCTACCGTAGGCCTCGATCTTCTTCTTGAAGGTCCTGGCCTTGAGGCCTCTTAAGACCTCCGCTTTGGCGTGCTTGGCCTGGCCATTGCTCCTGGGGTGTGCCACCGAAGCATAGAAAATCTGTGTTCCAAGGTTAGCACAATATGTCTTGAAGAGGTTACTAGTGAACCGCGAGCCGTTGTCGGGGATGATGCGGTCGGGGACCCCGAACCGGCTTACGAGACCCTTGGTGAACTTGACCACAGATCCGGCTGGGATGGTGTGGACGGCTTCTACCTCCGCTCATTTGGTGAACTTGTCGATGGTGACGTAGTGGTAGTGGTAGCCCCCGGGCGCTAGAGGGAACGGACCCAGGATATCCAGCCCCCAGACCACGAATGGCTGGGAGAGTGGGATAGTTTGGAGGCCCTGAGCCGGCTGTTGGATCTGCTTGGCATGGAATTGGCAAGCCTCGCAGGACTTCACCAGCTCAGCTGCGTCGTTGAGTGTCGTGGGCCAGTAGAAACCGCTGTGGAACGCCTTGCCAACCAGGGTGCGTGATGACGAGTGATGCCCGCAGTCCTCGGCGTGTATGTCAGCTAGCTGCTCGCTGCCTTGCTTCCTGGAGATGCATCGTAAAGAAACATCATTTGGTCGTTTTCTGTAAAGCTCACCGTCTTCAATGCAATACGCCGTAGCCTGTCGGGCTACATGCTCTGCATCCTCTTATTTCTCCGGTAGCGCTCCTCGCACTAGGTACGCCTTGATATCCTCGGACCAGCACCCCTACCGAGGATCGAGCGCCAGGAGCAGGCGCGCTCCCGAGGTCGGGCCACATGCGGGGGCTCCCGAGGTCGGTGGTTGGGGGAGTTCCTCCTGAGGCATCGCCGACCCCTCAGGCGGAGGTGACGCCGAAGGCTTGAAGAGTCGTTCATCGAAGACGCTTGGCTCCTGGGGCCCTGGATGCCCTTTTGGCGATGTAGTCAACTTCCTTGTTGGTGCCACCGGGCACGTGCTGCAACTCTAGGCCTAATAACTGCTTCTCCATTTTGCGTACCTCCGCGAGGTATGCCTCCATGTGCTCGTCCTTCGGTTCGTATACCTTGTTGGAGAAGTTGACAAGGAGCTACGAGTCAGCCCTGATGGTGAGGCGCTTCACTCCTAGGGCCACCACAACCTTTAGGCCAGCGATGAGGCCATCGTATTCTGCGATATTGTTGGAGACTTTCTCGCCCTGCTGAAAGCAGAGCTGCACGACATAGTAAAGCTTGTCCTAAGTGGGCGAGATGAGCACAGCTCCAGCCCCCGCGCCCTGGCGTGTGAACGCGCAGTCGAAGTATATGACCATACTGTCCGGCGCTTCACTTCCTTGTGAGAGGGATCGGCCCTCGCCCGCATCGAGCTTTCGAGCGTCGGTCCATTCCACCACGAAGTCAGCGAGTGCGCCTCCTTTGATGACTCTGGTTGTGCTGAACTCCAACTGGAATGCTTGTAGCTCGATATTCCATTCGGCGACTCTTCCCGCAGTGTTGGAGCTTCGGAGTACCCTCTCCAGCGGGTAAGCCGAGACGACCTTGATGGGGTGGCCTTGGAAGTAGTGGCGTAGCTTGCGCGAAGCGACGAGGTGTCGGGGGAAACTGTCCACCACGAGCACCTATGGGACCGGAGCCCCTTGCTTGTGCGGTAAGAGGGCGGAGGGAGCATAAAGAGCAGATCGTAGTGAACACGCGGGCAGTTTACCCAGGTTCGGGCCGCGATGGACGCGTAAAACCCTATTCCTGCTTAGTTTGTATTGAGTTGGAGAGCTCGGGAGCTTGAAGAACTAGCTACACCGAGCGTATGAGCGATCTAGGTTCCGAACCCTTTCTACGTTGTGCATGGGCCTCCTTTTATAGTGCAAGGGGTCACCGACAGGTGTCAACGTAGGAGAAAGGGGTAAAAATGTAAAAGAGGTGGTAGTTGTAACAGTGCGGGAATAGTGGAGCTACAGTGCGTGAACAGTGGTCGCTACCTACTTTGACAGTGGGGGACAAGGGCATTTAATGCCCGTCGCCGTCGACCCCAAAAGCGCCCGCCCTTGCGTCTCCGTCTGCCACGGCGATGGCTTTTCCACCGTGGTGTGCCACCGTGTCCCCCAGGCTGCACAGCCATCCGCCACGCGTCCCTGGAATGGCCCCAGTGCGACACGTGGTTCGATGAGCTGGAGCGCGGGCACACAGCACAACTCTCCCCGGCAAGCACCTTGCCGGGGTCTTGACCTTGCCGGGCCCGGGAGCTTGTCGGGCTCTGAAGCTTGTCGCTCCCCGGGCCCCGCCGAGGCGCATGCTGCGCCGAGGCATGTCTTCTGAAATGTGATCTTCTAACCTTCCTGGCAAGCTCTTCTTGCCAGGATCTTGCGTGAGTGAGGTAATCTTGAGCCTGGAACGGCCTTCCCGGCAAGCTCCACTCGCCGGGGTCTTGGTCTTCTGTCTTGTATACTTTGTTTTTGAATGGCTTTATATGGAGCAGGAAGGTTTCCGGCAAGCACGTGGTAGGCCCTGCCGCGGGAAGCTGCTACTGCCCGTGCACAAGTTGGGGTACTGAGGTACCCCTACCTTAGTACACCGACAGGAGCCCCCGGGCCTGGGCCACACACGGTGCCGAGCGTTATTGGGCCAGGCCCAAAACAGTGCACGGGCACGCGTGGCCCACGGCACGCCGAATCCACTTCCGCATCCGCCGCGTCCCCCCGTAACGGCACGCGTCGATTGCGGCGTCGTGGGATGGGACGTGGCCACATTCTTTTAATGGAAAGAGCGAAACGTCCCCCACTTCCCCATAAAAGCAGAGGAAGCAGGAGCGGTTCCCCTCCTACGCCTTCATTGCATCTTCTTCCATCTCCAGAGATCCCCTCTTGCGCTCCGCCTCCACACCTCCTCCGCCGCCTTCCGCATCTGCGGCGCCGCCGGACTCTTCATCCCCCTTCCCTCGCCGCCTCCGCCATGGCCCCGAAGACCGAGAAGGCGAAGGCGGAGAAGACCAAGAAGGAGAAATCGGAGCAAGCGGCGAGGCTCACCTTGTTGCGGAAGCGGAACGTCGTCTTCTCGCCGAGGCTCAGCGCGCGGGAGCTCTGGAAAAAGTACTACTTGTTCTGGGCCAAGAAGACCAAGGCGCATCCCCGCACCCGAGCCTATCCGGCCGTCGCCAAGGACAACTACCCCGGCGGGTACTTCTTCTTCGCAGCTTTCTTCCACTGTGGCCTCTGTCCCCCTTTTTCCGACTTTTTCTGTGATATAATGCACACCTACGGCCTCCATCTTCTAGACTTCACCCCCAACGCCATCCTCACGATGGCGGTTTTCGCACATATGTGCGAAAACTATATTGGGATATACCCAAACGTAGCGTTGTTTAGGCACTTCTTCACCCCTAGAGTAGAAGCCGGCGCTCCCCTCTCCGGGGGGATTTCTTGGGTCTTCCGCTTGAATAAGAAGAAGTCCTACTTGCCGGGGGAGCTCCGCGGCAAGTGGGAGGAGTGGCGTGCAGACTGGTGTTGGATAGTCGAGGACGAGCCGCAACCTTTCACTGCGCTGCGCACAACAGCCATCGTGCGTGGCAGGGACTGGAGTGAGTTGGATTCGGACGACGGCAAGCTCGACGTCGCCCTCATCAGAATTCTTCGTCTCCGGGTAGCAAGGTTGTCTGTCGGAGAAGTAGGCACAGATTTCCTCCGCCGCCGCATCGCCCCTCTTCAAGATAGGAAGAGGCCTGCCTGGGATTACGGCAACGCGGCGGACATAATGAGGCTGCGCCCCGGGCTGAACTTCAACTTCACATCACTGGAGCTGAAGGGGATGGTCCGGGAACTATTTAAGCATGACCCGGCCCACCCGGAGTGGTTCAGATCTCCCCGGGGAGTGGTGCCTCTCTGCAACAGCACGGCCCGGGATTCCCTTCGCGCCATGATGCCCGCGTGTGACTCGCACGGCATCGACCGCACATGGATTGCGCCCAAGCCAGACGTCATCTTGAACTTCTTCGACAACTTGGTGGAGGTGGCGAAGAATAAGGACGAGATCAAGGGGCTCACACGGGACACCACTGACCAGGAGATAGCGTATATAGCTTCTCGGGTTGAAGAGGCCGCTGCAGCCGCAGCGGCAGGAGAATTTGGCTTTACGCCCGAGGAGGCAGAGGCCGCGGAAGCGTCCTGCCAAGCAGAGGAGGCGGAGATCCGCAGACTGCTGAAGCTTCCTCCCGACGAGCTCGCCGGGGTCCCTTCCTTGAGGCACTCCGGGATCCCTGGAATCCTGACCGAGGCCGCGGCGAGAGGCAGCGTCGCCGGAGGAAACAGAGGCGCCGCAGGGAGCGGAGGCGCCGGAGGGGGCGGAGGCGCCGGAGGGAGAGCGGCCACAGTGGAGGGCGCTGGGCCCAGCAAGCCTGCCGAGGAGGAGGAGGAGGAGGAGGACGTCGGGGCCGACGAAGACTCCGACGGATCCCTGGGGCTCTACGCCGACGACCTCTCCTCGTCATCGGAGACCTCCCCACCTCGGGCAAGCCCTAGGCGCTCTCCGCTGAAGCGTCTCCGCAAGACGGCGACAGGGACGAGGGCGCAGGCGCCCCGGCAACAACCAGCTCGCCGGGCGGCGCGAGCTACCCGGGGAGCCAAGCCGCGACGGGGGCGCCCGGCGCACCAACCACGGCGGGGGCGACCCGCACACAGGCCACGGCGGGGGCGACCCGCACACAGGCCACGGCGGAGGCGCCCCGCACGGCAGCGCCAAGCGGAGGGAGGTCTTCGCAGAGCAGAGCGGCAGCTCTGCCCGCTCCCCGGGCCTCGGCTACTATAGGGGCCGGGTCTTCGCAGCCCCCGGCCCCGGGGACCGCCAAGCGCCCGAGGGAGTCTTCGCCTCCTGCTCCTCGCGCGGACGCGTCTCAGGTGGCGTTTGACTTCTCCGCCTTGAGCGACGACGACGACGACGAGGAACAGGAGTAAGAACTTGATGCTTCGCACCTTCTTTAACATTATCTTGATTCTTGTTGATGCTAATCTTGTTTTTGCTTTGATCTTAGGACCTTGGCCCAGCGAGTGGCGAAGAAGGCCAAGGTTCCCGTTGTCGAGGTCGGGGACGACTCGCCCGTCGCGGCGACAGGGGACGTGCCGGAGCCGAGCCTGCCGGACCGGAGTGCCGCTCCAAGGAGCAACCCCCGGCGCAGCCCCGAGCGTAAGTCTGGGTTACATACTTCCGCTCGTCGGGCGCGCTTGAAGATTTTGTCTTGTGCTAATATCTTGATGTTTTCGTCTTGTCTTGCTTGTTTTGCGCAGAGGTGGAGCCGCTAGCTCAGGAGCATCCGGAGGTCGCTCCCGAGGAGCCGCGGGCCCCGCCGTCCCCGCCAAGGCCGAACTCCCCGGCAAGGGAGAGTATTCCGCCAAGGGCGGGTACTCCGCCAAGGGCGAGTACCCCGCCAAGGGCGAGTAGCCCGGCGAGGGCGGCCACCCCGCCAAGGCAGAGCTCCCCGGCGAGGGAGCCCGCCGCTGACGACGTCCGCCAAGGTAAGTTCTGTAATTTTGTCTTCTTGGATTCGTCTCTTTTTGGATATTTGCTTGAACTTCTTCTGCTTTTTCTTCTTCTTCTAGATCTTCCTCCCCCCGAGCAGATGGAGACGGAAGTCATCGTCGTCGAGGAGGAGGGCGCGCAGGGCGGCGGCGGCGACGCCCCTGTCGCTGAGGACACGGCGGGAGCCGCCGAGCCGGCTGCGGAGGAGGCCGCTCCGGCCGCAGACGCGGCGGACGGGGAGGGGGATGGCGGCCATACTGCCGGCCCGGAGGCGGCAGGAGCGTCGAGCGCTGCGCCGGCCGCCGACCCCTCCACCGAGAAGGAGCCATCCGCCTACTACCTTGAGGCCCCCAACGGCGTCTACATCCAGGTGCCGTGGGGTTCTTCATCGCGAGCCCCCGCGGAGGGCGAGGCCTTTGATGGAGAGGTCCTCGCCTCCGCGGGTCTGAAGATCGTCGAGGCGCCCGGCGGAAGTGAAGGGCCCGAGGAGGAGAAGCTGCTTCATCAGCTCCTGGCCCTTTATCGGGCCAGGCAGGCGAAGGTTGCTTCTCGGGAGGCCCTTGCCGCCAAGGCCGCCGTTGAGATGGAGAAGCGCGCGGCGGAGCTCCGCGCCGCCAACCAGGCTGCCCTCCGCGACGTGGCGGAGGAGCGCGAGAGGCTCGCCGGGGAGTACCAAGAATGGCTGCTGGAGAAGGCTGAAGCCGAAGAGCAACAGCGACTTGCCGGAGAGGAGCTGTCCCGGCGAGAAGGAGAGCTCGCCCAACGGAAGGTCAACCTCGACTCCCACGAGGAAGACCTTGCCGCTCGGGAGCAGGCCCTTGGCGGAGAGCTGAAGGAGGCGAAAGCCGCCGCGGCTGCCGCGGAGACCGCCAAGGAGGAGCTCGCGGCCAAGGTTGCGCAACTGGAGGAGTCGTTGAAGGCGAGCGTGGAGAGGGTCGCCGCGCTCAACACAGAGCGCGAGAAGGACGCCCACACCAACTCCGAACTCCAGGTGCGCCTCTCCAAGCAGGGCGACGAGTTGAAGGCCGCCAAGGACTCCATTGAGGATCTAGAGCTGAAGGTTTCCACATTGAAGGACTCGCTTGACGCTGTCCGGGACCGGGAAACCAAGCTGAAGGAAGAGCTCCGCAAGGAGCGAGGCTTGGTGGAGAGCGCCAACACAGCGGCCGAGAACTTCCGCCGGACCGTCGAGGTGTGGACCGACGACTTGGTGTCTTCTGCATCCAACATCGATCAAGAGCTGCTGGCGCTGAAGGTTGAGCATCTCATCTACTCTCCGGATCCAAACCTCCCCCACAGCGCCAAGCTCAGCCTCTTCTTCAGGGGGATCGCGCCGGCTCTTGCAGATCTTCGGAAGAAGCTCCCCGCGCAACTGGCCGAGGAGTCGCGCCAGCTCTGCGCGGGAACCTTGGAGCGCGTCCTGACGAAGATTGTATACCGCAATCCCGGTATAAACCTCACCAACGTTCTCCGCAGCTTGCCGGCCGACGCGAACATGGAGGCGCTGAAGGCGCAGGTCGCCCGCATCATTGCCAAAGTGAACAAGATCTCCAGGATTGAGGGCGACCGCGTAGATTAGGCCTCCTTTTTCTTTATCTCTTTTGTTGCTGCATAGGGTGTTATGAACTCATTAATCATTGCGACAAGTTAATCCTTGTAAGATATTTATCTTATTTTGATCAATCAGTGCAATGTTATCTTCCTTGTCTTGGTCATCTGCTTTGTACGTTTTTCACCCTACGCTCCCGGGGAGCTTGCCGGCAAGGGGCCTTTGCCGCGAACGCTGAGTGCTGGACTCCGAGCAGCCTGCTGGCCAAGGTCTTACCGGCAAGCAACCTTGCCGCAGCTAGTCGCAACGCACTCGTCTTGTTGAGTGAAACTCGAAAACGAACCAAGGGCGCGACACTTGTCGCAGCTCACTTAAGTCGTTGAGCGTATTCGAAAACAAGACAAGGGTGCGGCTAGCCACGAGTAGGTTCCTCCGCGCACAGGTTTTCCATACAAAGTGTGATTGTTCAAGGAAGACAACTAAAAATTAAAAATTTGAACTGCTCAAATCCTAATAACTTAGCTTTCATATATTGCTTGCTTCTCGGTAAGGCTTCTCTTTCTTGAACATCACTTGTTTCCTCTTCCATCTCCTCCCCCCCCGGCAAACTTGTGCGCGAGGAACGTTCCTCCTGCTTAAGAGGCAAGGAAAAAGCAGAGGAAAACAAGTACATGGCCTTTCGGCGTGCTAATGCTTACCGGATATGTACGTTGCACAAGATGCCAAATAACACATGCAAATAGCAGAGAAAAGCATGTAAAAGGCAAATAGCGCAAAACACGAAAACTTTACTGATGCACGGGGTCTGCGCCCGGCTTTGTACAAAGGGTTACATGCAACAGAGGCAAAGCTTTTACAAAAGATGGTTGCCGGAATGGATCACGGCAACCGCGCCTTATGGGTGAAACTTGCGAAGATGCTCTATGTTCCAGGAGTTGCTCACCGGTAAGCCTTCTTCGGTCTCGAGGCGGACAGCGCCGGGCCTCGTGACTTGTCTCACCCGATAAGGGCCTTCCCACTTCGGCGTCAACTTGTTGGAATTCTTGGCGGACTGAACACGCCGAAGAACAAGGTCGCCTTCCTCGAGACTCCTGGCCTTGACCTTGCGGCTATGATAGCGGCGCAAGGCTTGCTGGTATCGAGCAGCTCGTACAGCAGCCTGGAGACGTCCCTCCTCGAGGAGCAATGCATCATCTTGCCGCAGTTGCTCTTGCTCGAGCTCATCATAAGCGAGCACTCGAGGAGATCCGTATACGAGTTCCGTGGGGAGAACTGCTTCTGCTCCATAGACTAGAGCAAAGGGTGTCTGTCCGGTAGCTCGATTTGGTGTCGTTCTGATTGACCAAAGAGCCGCCGGTAGCTCCTCTATCCTATTTCTTCCGCACTTGCGCAGCCTGTCAAAGGTCCTTGTCTTGAGTCCGCGCAGCACTTCAGCATTGGCCCTCTCCGCTTGACCGTTGCTCCTCGGGTGAGCAACAGAAGCGAAACAGACCTTGGCGCCAAGGTCTTGGACGTACTGCATGAAGGTGCGACTAGTAAATTGTGTACCGTTGTCGGTGATGATCCGGTTAGGGATTCCGAAACGACAAACAATCGACCTGAAGAACCTGACTGCTGACTGTGCTGTCACCTTTCTCACTGGCTCCACTTCTGGCCACTTTGTGAACTTGTCGATCGCAACGTACAAGTACTCAAAGCCCCCGACGGCTCGGGGGAAGGGGCCGAGGATATCGAGCCCCCAGACCGAGAAGGGCCAGGACAAAGGAATTGTCTGGAGAGCTTGAGCTGGCTGATGAATCTGCTTTGCATGGAACTGGCACGCTTCACACTTGGTTACTAGTGCAGTTGCATCTTGGAGGGCTTCTTGCCAAAAGAACCCTTGCCGGAAAGCTTTTCCGGCAAGCGCCCTTGCGCCAATGTGGTGGCCGCATATGCCTCCGTGTATTTCTGCCAACAGCTTCTGTCCATCTTCCCTGGAGATGCACCTCAATCTGACACCATTGAGCCTTCTTCTGTACAGCTCGTTATCCACAAACTGGTACATACTTGACTGCCTGGTTATTTTCTCTATTTCTTCTGGGTCGTCGGGAAGTTCTCCAGTTTGCAGAAAACGGACGATCTGCTGCGCCCATGCCGGAGCCCGAGGCTCGACGGCAAGGACCAAAGGCATGAGGGCCGCTGCGGGGACCCCAGCTTCTACGGCAAGAACCTCTGGCTCCGCCGGAGCTGATGGTCCCCCGGCAAGCTCGCCGGGACGAGGCTTGTCGGGAACACTTGCTTCAACTGCACAGATCCTCGGATCTGCAGGAGCAGACCGTTCCTCAGCGTTCTGGTCGTTGATCTTGGGGACCTTGGCGGCGGTTTCAGGAAGATCCGCCGGCAAGTAGTCGCCGGAGACCAACTTTTTCTTCTTGGACTGCCCAAGTGATGGTTTAACGGACGATTGAGTTAGCTTGAGCAAGAAGGTTCCTGGTTCCACAGGTAACTTCATCGCAGCGCACTTCGAAAGGACATCTGCAATTTCATTCTGAGCCCTCGGGACGTGCTCCATTTGCAGACCTTCAAAGTGCTCTTCAAGCTTCCTCACTTCATCTACATAAGCTTCCATCAAAGGGCTCTGGTAACTCTTGTTAACTTGTCGGACCACCAACTGAGAATCTCCCCGCACAATCAGCTTTCTGATCCCAAGTTCGGCCGCAATCCTGAGGCCGGCGAGCAAACCTTCATATTCAGCAGTGTTGTTTGTCGCTTGCTCCCTGGGAAAGTGCATCTGGATAACATACTTGAGGTGCTCTCCGGTGGGCGCGATGAGTACCACGCCGGCACCGGCGCCTTGCAGCGAGAAGGCACCATCAAAGTACATTACCCATTCACTTGTTGCTTCTTGTACGGGTGCACTTGTTTCTTGGACTTCTTCATCGGGCGTCGGGGTCCACTCAGCTATGAATTCTGCCAAAGCTCGACTCTGTATGGTTGAGGTACTTTCAAACTTGAGTCCAAAGCTCGACAGCTCCAGTGCCCACTCAACGATCCTGCCTGTTGCTTCTGGATTGTGCAATATCCTCTTTAGCGGAAAGCGAGTGACCACTGTTATCTCATGTGCCTGGAAGTAATGGCGCAGCTTTCTCGAGGCCATGAGGAGGCCGAAAAGCAGCTTTTGTACCCTAGAGTATCTTGATCTAGCCCCCTGGAGAAGGGAACTTACAAAATACACTGGGCGCTGCACCATCTTCTTCCGCACTTCTTCCTGTTCCTGCGCAGAGTTGTCCTTGTCGGGGCCAGAGCTTGTCGGAGCAGCCCCCTGCTTGTCACTGGATTCGCTTGCCGGTGGTGCAGATTCCTCGTCGGCTTCCCTTTCCGCTACTAACGCAGCACTAACCACTTGGTTGGTTGCCGCTAGGTACAGCAGCAACTTTTCCTGTGGTCTAGGTGCAACAAGTATTGGAGTGGAGGATAGGTACCGTTTCAAATCTTGCAGCGCTGCCTCCGCTTCCGGAGTCCACTTCATGGGACCTGCCTTCTTCAAGATTTTGAAGAAAGGTAGGGCGCGCTCTGCAGACTTCGAAATGAACCTACTGAGGGCAGCCACACAACCTGCAAGCCTTCTGACATCCTTGACGCGCTTCGGGGCCTCGATCTGCTCAATGGCTTTAATCTTGTCGGGGTTAGCTTCAATCCCCCTGTGTGACACAAAGAACCCGAGAAGCTTGCCGGAAGGGACTCCAAAGACGCACTTCTCGGGGTTCAACTTGAGCTGTATCTTGCGCAGGTTCTGAAATGTCTCTTCCAAATCTTGGACCAGGGTATCCTTGCTCTTGCTCTTCACCACGATGTCATCCATGTAAGCCTCTACATTTCTGTGGATCTGTGGCTCGAAAGCAGTGTGCACTACCCTTGCAAATGTTGATCCTGCATTCTTTAGTCCGAATGGCATGCGTATGAAGCAATAAGTCCCACATGGAGTGATAAATGCAGTCTTCTCTTCATCTTCTTTGGCCATAAAGATTTGGTGGTAGCCTGAATATGCATCAAGAAAAGAGAGTAGCTCGCATCCGGCAGTGGAGTCAACGATCTGGTCAATGCGCGGCAAAGGGAATGGATCCTTGGGGCCTGCTTTATTCACATCGGTGAAGTCTATACACAGTCTCCACTTCCCGTTGGCCTTGCGCACGACGACTGGGTTTGCCAACCACGTCGGATGGATCACACCTCTAACTAGGCCTGCTGCCTCTAGCTTCTTAATTTCTTGAGCAATGAATTCTTGGCGCTCCACGGCTTGCTTCCTCACCTTCTGCTTGACGGGCCGCGCATGAGGACAAACAGCAAGCTTGTGCTCAATTACCTTCCTGGGAACACCGGGGATGTCAGATGGTTGCCAGGCAAACACATCGACATTCGCCCGCAGGAAGGCAACGAGCGCGCTTTCCTATTTGCTGTCAAGCGTGGCACTGATGGTGAAGGTACCACCAGTGCCGTCCTCCTTGGCGGACACCTTCTTGGTTGCCGGAGGAGCGGCCATCCCCTTTTTGCACTTGCCGGTGGAGCTCGATGGAACGTCCTCGACGGCAGCGCAGCACTCCGAAGAGGTGCGGTTGCCGGAGTGGGTCCCAGAGCACTTGCCAGACTTGGTCTTCGTCTTCTTCCCCCCGGGAGCTTCAGCGGCAAGTGTATCCTTCTCTGCTGCGGCTGCTGCGTCCCGGTAGATCTTGTCGGCGCAGACAAGCGCATCTTTCTTGTCGCCCTGGACAGTGATGACGCTTATCGGCCCCGGCATCTTGAGTACGTTGTAGGCGTAGTGGGAAGCTGCCATGAACTTGGCGAGGGCGGGACGGCCGAGTATCCCATTGTATGGCAATGGGATATCGGCGACGTCGAATGTGATGCGCTCAGTTCTGAAGTTGAGCTCCCCGCCAAAGGTCACTGGCAGAGTTATCTTCCCCTTGGGCTTGCTCCTTCCCGGGTTGATTCCTTGGAAAGAACCGGTCTCTTCGAGCTCGCCATCTGGGATTTGGAGTTTCTTGATCACAGCAGAGGAGATCAAGTTCAGCCCGGCCCCGCCGTCAACCAACATTTTGGCGACCTTGAGGTTGCGGATGGTGGGCGAGACCAGCATCGGCAAGCACCCGACCGCAGTGGTGCGATCAGGGTGATCCTCAAGATCAAAAATGATGGGCGTGCTGGACCATTTGAGGAGCCTGCGCGACTCCACGGGCGGCTCTGCTGCATTCACCTCGCGCACCCACTGCTTGAGCTGGCGGTGGGAGGTGTGCAGAGAGGCGCCACCGTCGACGCACAGGACCTCCGTGGCCTTCTGGAACTCCTGCTCGCTGTTATCCTCATCCTCCATGTCTTCGTCGTCGTCTTCTTCGTCCTTGTCGCGGCCCCGGGGAGGTCGGTCACCTTGCCGCTGCTTGGCCTTGCCGCGGCGTCCTCCCCGGCCATTGAATGGCCGCTTCTTGCTTGGCTCTCCTCCGCCACCTTGGGCCTTCTCCTTGTCGCGCCTCTCGTACTCAGCTTTCTGCTGCTCGACGAGGTACTCGACGCGTTTGCAGTTGGAGAGGTCGTGGCCCTTGGTGCGGTGGATTTTGCAGTATTGCTTGTCGGAGCCGTCCTGCTTGTCGGCTGCCGCTACAGGGGCAGGCTCCTTGCCGGAGCCGCCAGCCTGTGCTTGCTTGGCGGGAGCCTCCTTGCCGGACTTCTCGACGGCAAGCACTTCTTTCTTGTTCTTCCTTCTGTTGTTCTGCCGCCGGCTCTTCTTTGCCGGGGCGGCATCGTCGCTGTCGCTTCCTCCTGCGCCAGCATCTTCCCCGGGGAGTCTCCTCCCCTCTTCTGCGCGCGCGCACTTATCAGCTAGAGCGTAAAGCTCGCTGACATCCCGTATCTTGGTCATGGCCATTTCTTCACGCATGCGGCGGTTACGCACGTTCTGGTGGAACGCGCTGATAACCGCGGCAGGGTGGACGTCGGGGATGTTGTGCTGCACTCGACTGAAGCGTTGGATGTACTTGCGCAGGGATTCTCCTTCCTTCTGGGCCAGGATGTGGAGATCACTCTCCTGGCCGTGGGGTTTGTGGCCGCCCGTGAAGGCGCCAACAAACTGATGGCAAAGGTCCGCCCAAGAAGAAATGGAGCCTTCCGGCAAGTGCATAAGCCACGAACGGACGTTCGGCTTAAGCACGAGCGGGAAATAGTTCGCCAAAATCTTCTCGTCGCGCCCCCCGGCGGCCTGCACCGCGATGGTGTAAATGCTGAGGAATTCCGAGGGGTGCGTCTTGCCGTCGTACTTCTCCGGTACGTCGGGCTTGAAGTTCTTCATGCTGGGCCACTGGACGCGCCGCAGCTCACGGGTAAACGCAGGGCAACCTGCCGCGTACGGCAAGTCGCCTGGTTCACCGGGCGCGCGTGCGTCGACAGCGTTCCCAGCTCTCTGGTCTGATTGTCGCCTAGCTTCTCGGCGGCGCTCGATTGTTGTTCGAGCGTCTTCTTGTCGCCGGTCGTCAAGGACCTGGCGCTGGTCTCGACGAGCCCGCGGATCCGACGACGCCGTGGAGCCGTCGTCGGCGTTGTTCCGGCGGGGTGGCGTCTTCTGCTTCCGCGGCGGGGAGTGCACGGTGGTTGCACCCCCGGCGGTCTTGTCGCCGTCGGCCTTCGTCTTCTCGACTTGCCACGGCCGCGAGGTCGCCGACTGCTGTGGAGAGTCGTTGTTGGCGAAGGCGATCAGGCTCTGGATGGTGGCCCTCCAGTCTTCGGCCTTGTCTGCCGCTGGAGGGAAGTCGAGGAGCAGTTGCGCCCTTGCGAGCGCTTCTGCTGGAGTGGAGGGGAGCGGGGGCGAGCGGTGCGAGGAGCGGGATATGCTCGGACTCCTAACAGCGTTAGAAGGAGCAGGGTCCCGCCCCGGCGACCGCGCCTTGCTCGTGCCAGGACGATGGCCCGGAGCGTCCCGCGAACCTCCGGTTTGCCCTTGGCCCAGCAGGCGGATGCCACCTCCTGTGGCATGGCGCTGCTGGGTTGTTGTTTGCTGAGATGGACGCGGCGCGTCCACGGAGACCGAGGCTCGGTCGTCCGTCCTATCCTTGGATTTGGTGGCGCCGCGAGTGTCCTCTCCGGCGACCACCCTCCCGACGACGTCTCCCCCGCCCACCGTTGGTTCTGGTGGCGGCGGATGAGACGCAGACGGGCCTGCGACCTCTGAAGCCTTCTTCTTCGGGGCCATGGCGCAGTTGCTGATGAAGCTGACGAATTCGGAGAGGTTGATGAAGAATGCGCCCGCGTGAGCGCCGGATCAGGTTCGCACAACCTCGACGCCCCCTACCTGGCGCGCCAAAGATGTCGGGGGAAACTGTCCACCACGAGCACCTATGGGACCGGAGCCCCTTGCTTGTGCGGTAAGAGGGCGGAGGGAGCACAAAGAGCAGATCGTAGTGAACACGCGGGCAGTTTACCCAGGTTCGGGCCGCGATGGACGCGTAAAACCCAACTCCTGCTTAGTTTGTATTGAGTTGGAGAGCTCGGGAGCTTGAAGAACTAGCTACACCGAGCGTATGAGCGATCTAGGTTCCGAACCCTTTCTACGTTGTGCATGGGCCTCCTTTTATAGTGCAAGGGGTCACCGACAGGTGTCAACGTAGGAGAAAGGGTAAAAATGTAAAAGAGGTGGTAGTTGTAACAGTGCGGGAATAGTGGAGCTACAGTGCGTGAACAGTGGTCGCTACCTACTTTGACAGTGGGGGACAAGGGCATTTAATGCCCGTCGCCGTCGACCCCAAAAGCGCCCGCCCTTGCGTCTCCGTCTACCACGGCGATGGCTTTTCCACCGTGGTGTGCCACCGTGTCCCCCAGGCTGCACAGCCATCCGCCACGCGTCCCTGGAATGGCCCCAGTGCGACGCGTGGTTTGATGAGCTGGAGCGCGGGCACACAGCACAACTCTCCCCGGCAAGCACCTTGCCGGGGTCTTGACCTTGCCGGGCCCGGGAGCTTGTCGGGCTCTGAAGCTTGTCGCTCCCCGGGCCCCGCCGAGGCGCATGTTGCGCCGAGGCATGTCTTCTGAAATGTGATCTTCTAACCTTCCTGGCAAGCTCTTCTTGCCAGGGTCTTGCGTGAGTGAGGTAATCTTGAGCCTGGAACGGCCTTCCTGGCAAGCTCCACTCGCCGGGGTCTTGGTCTTCTGTCTTGTATACTTTGTTTTTGAATGGCTTTATATGGAGCAGGAAGGTTTCCGGCAAGCACGTGGTAGGCCCTGCCGCGGGAAGCTGCTACTGCCCGTGCACAAGTTGGGGTACTGAGGTACCCCTACCTTAGTACACCGACACGAGGAGCGCGAGGAGAAGCTTTTGCGGTATGGGATATGAAAGCACATTTGCTCTCCGGGTGGTTTTGGTAATTAATGACAACATACTTTGTGGTTGGACTAATGCTTTTGTCTAGTATGTTTCAGGAAATCCAATCACATTGGCATGGCTAGATGACTGAAGAAGTGGACCCCTCAAATGCTAAGGCAAGCATTGGCAAAAGCTCAAGACTCTATTTTTGGTTTAGTGATCCAAGATCACATTGAGTCCATAGGAAAAGCCAATACTATTAAAAGGGGATGAGGTTGTGTTGATGATCTGGTTGCTCAAGTGCTTAGTGATTTAGCTCCTTCAACTATCAGCAACTTTCACTACTAAACACACTCATAAGTAATCTCGGACAAACCGATTCTTCCAACTCAGTCCCACCGAGATGAACCACTTCAGCCATATTCCAAACCCTAGAAAAATCGGTCATTCCGAGTTTGAGATCGGTCTCACCGAAACTGGACTACCAACCTTCTGTAACCATTTGACATCATTTCGGAATATCCGAGATTGCATTTTCGGTCTCACCGAAATTGGCCAGCTCCTGTCTTGGCTCAAATCGGTCTCACCGAGATTGCATTATCGGTCACACCGAAACTGGCATGTTCCTGTCCTTTCTCAAATCGGTCTAACCGAGTTTTCTTTCTCGGTCCCACCGAAAACTCCAACGTTCATATCAGTTACACTTTCGGTCTCACCGAGATGGTATTTTCGGTCCCACCGAAAATCCCAACGTTCACTATATTTGAACTTTCGGTCTGACCGAGTTTTCACTTCGGTCTCACCGAGATTGCTCAATTATGTGTGTAACGGTTGGATTTTGTGTGGAGGCTATATATACCCCTCCACCCCCTCTTCATTCGTGAAGAGAGCCATCAGAAAGTCTACCACTCCTACCACACACTTTCTGAGAAGAGAACCACCTACCCTTGTGTTGAGATCAAGTCATTCCATTCCTACCATATGAAACTTGATTTCTAGCCTTCCCAAGTTGCTTTCCACTCAATCCTTTCTTCCACCACAGCCATATCAGTGAGGAGAGTTGAGTGTTGGGGAGATTATCATTTGAAGCACAAGAGCAAGGAGTTCATCATCATCAACAACATCTATTACCTTTTGGAGGGTGGTGCCTCCTAGATTGGTTAGGTGTCGCTTGGGAGCCTCCGTCTTTGAGATGTGGAGTTGAACCAAGAAGTTTGTAAGGGCAAGGAGATCGCCTACTTCGTGAAGATCTACCCCGAGTAAGGCTAGTCCTCCGTGGGCGTAGGCCATGATGGAATAGACAAGGTTGCTTCTTCGTGGACCCTTCGTGGGTGGAGCCCTCCGTGGACTCGCGCAGCCGTTACCCTCCGTGGGTTGAAGTCTCCATCAACGTGGATGTACGATAGCACCACCTATCGGAACCACGACAAAAATCTCCGTGTCTACAAACTGCGTTTGATCCTCTCCACCTCTCTTTACTATATGTGCAATTTACTTTCCGCTGCCCATACTCTAGAATTGCATGTGTAGTGTGTTACTTGAGTTGATCTTAATTGTGAAACTGCCAAAAACTTTGCATGATCAAAAGGCAGATTTTTATATTGTCAAGTAGTCTAATCACCCCCCCTCTAGACATACTTCTTCGATCCTACAATTGGTATCAGAGCTTTGGTCTCCATTGCTTTGGTTTACACACCATTGGAGGAAGATGGACGTGTCTACGGATGGAAGTGTTAGCCATAGAGTGCCTGTTCTTGATGGAAGGTTCTATAACTCTTGGAGGTCTGAAATGCTTAGTATCTTTAAAATGTACAATTTGTGCAAATATGTTGAGACCCCCTATGTGCCTCCATTTGATCCCTTGCACCCTACTATGGATGAAGAGCTTGATTTGCTTCGTAACCTTAGAACTGTAAATCTTATCATTAAAGGGTTACCTGATGACTTGCTTAATCTTGTTACAAACTTTGAGTGTGCCTATGCTATGTGGAAATTCTTGGAAGAACTTTATCCGGACTACTCGTTGAGAAGTCTTGATGAAATTCTACACAAGACTATTGAATTTGATAAGTTGCACCCCAATGATCCTAACTTTGTTAAATGCTTCTTTGAGCTTCGTGATCTTATGAAAAAGAAGGGTGATCCCGGTCTTATCAATATCATAATTAGAAATGCTCTTGCATTGCATTCCGAAGATTATTGTCACATTGACCAAACTAATGCAAGCACTTATCAAATTGACCTAGGTGTTGATGATGAACAATCTATGGGTCAATATGATGATGAGCATGAGCATGATGATGATTACTCCGATTCGGACACCGAGCTAGACAAGGTCATGAAGAGTCTCAATCTTATGGCAAATATGAGAGACTACATGTCCGGTGGAAAAGAGTGGATTCTTGATAGTGGATGCACCGATCACATGACCGGAGACAAAGACATGTTTCGAGAGCTTGCAAAGAACGATGGCCCACGCAAGTATGTGACTTTTGGAGACAACTCCAAGGGTAAGGTACTTGGCCTTGGTAAGGTGGCCATATCTCATGATAGCTCTATTCAAAATGTCATGCTTGTAGAATCTCTTGGATACAATTTACTTTCCGTGTCTAGATTAGCTGACTTTGGATTCAATGTGCTATTCACCAAAGTAGATTGCCAAGTCTTTCGTCGTGACAATCAAAACATGGCTTTTACTGGTATCCGTAGAGGTGATCTATATATTGTTGATTTCACTAAGAAAGCCCAACCTAGAGCTTGTTTCATTGCTAAATCCTCTAAAGGTTGGTTATGGCATAGAAGGCTAGGACATGTTGGTAACCTAGACAAGCTAATCAAAGGTGATCATATTCTTGGTGTTAAAGATGTTTTCTTTGACAAAGATAGACTTTGTAGTGCTTGTCAAGCAAGAAAACAAGTTGGTGGAAGTCATCCCGTGAAAAACATCATGACCACAAGGAGACCGCTTGAGCTTCTTCATATGGATCTCTTCGGTCCCAATGCTTACAAAAGCCTTGGTGGTAACTCCTTTGGTCTAGTTATAGTTGATGATTATTCCAGATTTACGTGGGTATTTTTCCTTGATGATAAATCGCAGGTTCAGAGGATCTTCAAGACCTTTGCCAAAAAGGCCCAAAATCAATTTGAGGTGAAGATCAAGAAAGTTCGGAGTGACAATGGAACGGAGTTCAAGAACGCCAATGTAGACTCTTTTCTCGATGAGGAAGGGATTCTACATGAGTTCTCGGCTACGTACACTCCTCAACAAAATGGAGTTGTTGAGAGGAAGAACCGAACGCTCATTGAGATGGCAAGAACGATGCTTGATGAATACAAGACACCGAAACACTTTTGGGGAGAAGCGGTCGAGACAGCTTGTCATGCTATCAACAGGCTTTATCTTCATAAGCTCCTCGGCAAGACATCATACGAGCTCCTCACCGGTAACAAACCCCAAGTGGGATACTTTCGTGTCTTTGGTTCAAAATGCTATATCCTTGATAAGCATCGTCAGTCTAAATTTGCTCCTAAATCTCATGAAGGCTTTCTTCTTGGTTATGGATCAAACTCCCACACCTACCGTGTCTACAATAATTTCACCCGAAAGGTTGAAGAGACGGTAGATGTGAAGTTTGATGAATCTAATGGCTCGCAAGTAGAGCAAATGCCTATTGATGTAGGAGACAAGGACCCATCGGAAGCTATCCAAGATTTATCTATTGGAAAGATCCGTCCCATGGAAGTGAAGGAGAGTACCTCATCTACATATGTGGAGCCACCTACCTCACGGCGAGATGAACCTCAAGGCAACATGGAGGCCTCCACAAGTGGAACTCACCAAGATGAGGAAGTGCTACAAGAAGATCCACCACAACCTCCTTCTCCACCGCCTCAAGACAACACCAACAACAATGAAGAAGAAGAAGAGGAAGATGAAGATGATGAGGAAGCTGAGCCACAACATCAACAAAAGCTATCCCGAGTTCGAGCAAGAGTCAAGAAGAATCATCCCGTGGAACAAATGATGAACGACATCAACTCCGGGAGAATTACTCGCTCTAAAACTCGCTTAGCTAACTTTTGTGAGCATTACTCATTTATCTCTAGTATTGAACCTATGAAGGTAGAAGAAGCACTTAAAGACCTGGATTGGGTGAACGCTATGCACGAAGAACTACACAACTTCGAGAGGAACAAGGTATGGACTTTGGTAGAGAAGCCCAACGATGATCAAAACATCATTGGAACCAAATGGGTGTTTCGGAACAAGCAAGATGAAGATGGACAAGTCATCCGCAACAAGGCTCGTCTCGTAGCTCAAGGTTACACACAAGTCGAAGGTATGGACTATGGTGAGACCTATGCCCCCGTTGCTAGACTTGAATCCATTCGCATTCTTCTTGCTTATGCCAATCACCATGATATTACTCTCTATCAAATGGATATCAAACGTGCTTTTCTAAATGGTGAAATTGAGGAGGAAGTATTTGTGAAACAACCTCCCGGTTTTGTGAATCCCAAAAAGCCTAATCATGTTTACAAGTTGCACAAAGCTCTTTATGGTCTTAAACAAGCTCCTAGAGCTTGGTACAAATGCTTAACTAGCTTTCTTCTTGAAAAAGGCTTTGAAATTGGAAAGATAGACTCAACGCTGTTCACAAAAAGGGTTAATGGTGAACTATTTGTGTGCCAAATATATGTTGATGATATTATCTTTGGTTCAACTAACCCCCATTTTAGCAAGAAGTTTGGATAGCTCATGTCGGAGAAGTATGAGATGTCCATGATGTGTGAACTCAAATTCTTCCTTGGGTTGCAAATCAAGCAATCTAAGGAGGGTACCTTTGTCTCACAAACAAAGTACACCAAGGATCTCTTCAAGAAGTTCAACATGCAAGAAAGCAAAGGTATGAGTACCCCCATGCCTACTAGTGGACATAATGACTTGACAAAAGATGGAGAACCCGTTGATCAAAGGGTTTACCGATCTATGATTGGTTCTCTACTATATCTTTGTGCTTCTCGTCCTGACATAATGTTGAGTGTTTGCATGTGTGCGCGATATCAAGCAGCCCCTAAAGAATGTCATCTTAAAGCTGTTAAAAGGATAGTGAGATACTTGATACACACACCAAACTTTGGCATTTGGTATCCTAAGAGGGCCTCTTTCGATCTTGTTGGCTATTCTGACTCGGACTATGCCGGTGACAAGGTTGATAGAAAGTCAACTTCGGGTACATGTCAATTCCTTGGTCGATCCCTAGTATCTTGGTCCTCCAAGAAACAAAATTCGGTATCTTTATCCACTGCCGAAGCAGAATATATTGCTGCTGGTTCGTGCTGTGCTCAATTACTATGGATGACACAAACGCTTAAGGATTATGGGATACATGTGAGACGTGTTCCCTTGCTTTGTGACAATGAGAGTGCAATTAAAATTGGACACAATCCAGTGCAACATTCTCGAACAAAGCAAATTGAAGTTCGTCACCATTTTATTCGTGATCATATTGCCAAGGGTGATATTAATCTTAAGCATGTTCGTACTGACAAACAACTTGCTGATATCTTTACAAAACCTCTTGATGAGAAAGTGTTTTGTCGTTTGAGGAGTGAGTTGAACATCATTGATGCTTCAAACTTGGAGTGATAACTCCATTGATGCATGCAAGGCATGAGCCTCTTGACTAATCCTTGATATTTCTCTTATGATGATGATCATATGTCTTGGACACATTTGCCTCCTTGTATTGCATCTAACTCCTTGCAGGTACTTGGATGATCTACATTCCACAAGATTACCACACACTCAAATCATGAGTAAACTTGTCATTCGACCAAGTATCTAGCCCTTTGGGATGTTGAGTTCAAGGAACAAAATTCCACATATCCTTTTTGACACCTTATACATCTAGTATTTCACTCTTGTCATCTTGGATATCCTCGAGTATTTCCTTGCTTGCCTAACCCATGTAGGAAGATAAACTAAACAAGTAGAAATGGCGCTCCAACTTCACATTCAATGAGCACCTACATCAAGCCTACCTACATGAGCAAAGCATCAACAAGCCCAAGGTATGTTCTTCACATCTTTGAGGAGCTTTGCTCAAAGTCATGATTACAAGCAGCTTCATAAGATGTGATCACATCAAATACTTAATCGAAAAATGGCAACCCCATTTTGAGCTTAAACGATGAGTATGACCTATGATCAAATGTCCTCATTTGACTCCTAAGTCAATATACTCAAACATAGGTGACTTTGTCGCCGACCTTTATCTAGATGAAGTACATATGCTTTTGGAGTTTTTCTGTTTTCTCTTATGTTCTCTCATTGAGTTTTCTTTAAACAAAAAAAAAACTTCATCTAGGAATCTTTTTTTTATTTCTTTTCTTATGTTTCCTTGTGAATATCCTTCTGGCTCTGATCAATTCCCCGAAAATCTTTTACAAATTCATTGCAAATCTTTTGAAATACTCCTCGCAAAGTGAGCTGAATTATTTCTGTATTTCCTTGGAATAAACTCGGAGTCACCGATTTAAAATTTTCGGTCTAACCGAAAAGGATTCGGACCCACCGATCCATCTAATTCGGTGTCACCGATTTATCTTCCAGGACATCAACTTCTGCAGCTCCACTCAAATTTAAATCTTAAAGGGGAGAAGACTCAAATTTAGACTCAAATTGTTTCTCTGAATGTTCTTATTTGCCCTGTTGTGATTCTTAAGGATCCCACTTCTTTCTTTCTTTCTTTCCTTCTTTCTTTCCATCTTTCCTGTCCTACCTAGTTTGTTGTCCTTTTCGGCACTTGATGTCAAAGGGGGAGAGGACTTAGGGGGAGTAGGGGGAGTAGGGGAGAAGAGAAGACTTAGGGGAAGAAGAAAAGCAATCTTATCTTAAGGGGGAGAGAATCACATCAAAGCTTTGTCGTGTTTTACATTGGACATTACAATTGGCATCATTCTTTTGATTTTGCTTTCCATAACAAAATCTCTCAGAGTTCATTGAAAATCTTTTAGTTTCGGAGACATGTTTGCTGATTCAAGCTTGTTCTCAATATGAGACACTCTTTATACATGTCCTCCCTGGCTTGGTACTCTTGATGTTCTTGCAGTTGGTTGAAGGAATACTCTTGTGTTATCTAACCTTGTTTTCCCAAGTTTATTCTTTCAGGTACAATGCCAAGGAACCTCAAGGTAAGTATATGCATCTTGCAGAATGTGCATGATGGTGACTTGCTTGTAAATACTTGTTTGCAAGAAATCACCATGCACAAATGCATTATCACTCACTTCTTTTTCTTCTGCTCTGATGCATATAGCCAAGCTGCATGTAGCACATCTTGCTTATCTCTCTTGTGTGCTTGTGGTAGTCCAAAACCAAAATTTACGAACATCTTGCACACTTGTAGGGGGAGCCTATGTACTACATGCTTGTCAAAGCTTTCATGATAATTCTGTCCTTCTTTCAATAAGCTTTGATGTCTTGTTTAGTGTGATTCTAGTGTGTTGCCATCAATTACCAAAAAGGGGGAGATTGAAAGCACATTTGCTCTCCGGGTGGTTTTGGTAATTAATGACAACATACTTTGTGGTTGGACTAATGCTTTTGTCTAGTATGTTTCAGGAAATCCAATCACATTGGCATGGCTAGATGACTGAAGAAGTGGACCCCTCAAATGCTAAGGCAAGCATTAGCAAAAGCTCAAGACTCTATTTTTGGTTTAGTGATCCAAGATCACATTGAGTCCATAGGAAAGGCCAATACTATTAAAAGGGGATGAGGTTGTGTTGATGATCTGGTTGCTCAAGTGCTTAGTGATTTAGCTCCTTCAACTATCAGCAACTTTCACTACTAAACACACTCATAAGTAATCTCGGACAAACCGATTCTTCCAACTCAGTCCCACCGAGATGAACCACTTCAGCCATATTCCAAACCCTAGAAAAATCGGTCATTCCGAGTTTGAGATCGGTCTCACCGAAACTGGACTGCCAACCTTCTGTAACCATTTGACATCATTTCGGAATATCCGAGATTGCATTTTCGGTCTCACCGAAATTGGCCAGCTCCTGTCTTGGCTCAAATCGGTCTCACCGAGATTGCATTATCGGTCACACCGAAACTGGCATGTTCCTGTCCTTTCTCAAATCGGTCTAACCGAGTTTTCTTTCTCGGTCCCACCGAAAACTCCAACGTTCATATCAGTTACACTTTCGGTCTCACCGAGATGGTATTTTCGGTCCCACCGAAAATCCCAACGTTCACTATATTTGAACTTTCGGTCTGACCGAGTTTTCACTTCGGTCTCACCGAGATTGCTCAATTATGTGTGTAACGGTTGGATTTTGTGTGGAGGCTATATATACCCCTCCACCCCCTCTTCATTCGTGAAGAGAGCCATCAGAAAGTCTACCACTCCTACCACACACTTTCTGAGAAGAGAACCACCTACCCTTGTGTTGAGATCAAGTCATTCCATTCCTACCATATGAAACTTGATTTCTAGCCTTCCCAAGTTGCTTTCCACTCAATCCTTTCTTCCACCACAGCCATATCAGTGAGGAGAGTTGAGTGTTGGGGAGATTATCATTTGAAGCACAAGAGCAAGGAGTTCATCATCATCAACAACATCTATTACCTTTTGGAGGGTGGTGCCTCCTAGATTGGTTAGGTGTCGCTTGGGAGCCTCCGTCTTTGAGATGTGGAGTTGAACCAAGAAGTTTGTAAGGGCAAGGAGATCGCCTACTTCGTGAAGATCTACCCCGAGTAAGGCTAGTCCTCCGTGGGCGTAGGCCATGATGGAATAGACAAGGTTGCTTCTTCGTGGACCCTTCGTGGGTGGAGCCCTCCGTGGACTCGCGCAGCCGTTACCCTCCGTGGGTTGAAGTCTCCATCAACGTGGATGTACGATAGCACCACCTATCGGAACCATGACAAAAATCTCCGTGTCTACAAACTGCGTTTGATCCTCTCCACCTCTCTTTACTATATGTGCAATTTACTTTCCGCTGCCCATACTCTAGAATTGCATGTGTAGTGTGTTACTTGAGTTGATCTTAATTGTGAAACTGCCAAAAACTTTGCATGATCAAAAGGCAGATTTTTATATTGTCAAGTAGTCCAATCACCCCCCCTCTAGACATACTTCTTCGATCCTACAGGATAGTGTGCCCGAGCATCGCAAAGCACCATGCTGATGAAGTACACTGGTTTCTCAATGAGGGTGGAGCCCGAGCTCTCCTGGGGTCGTGGCGCCTGATTGGGTAAGGGGGCCTCAGGAGATTGGTCACCTGATGGGGCAGCTATAGCTTTGGTAACATTGTCTTGCGGAGCCTGATCGTCGGCTGGCCATGCCGGAGCCTCGGGAGCATCACCCCGTGGTTGTCGGGTCTTGTCTTGGCGCTCCTCTCGGACTACCACTAACGCTGCGCTGGCGGAATGTGGTGTAGTGGCTAGGTAAAGCACCAGGGGCTCTTGTGGTTTGGGTGCCACCATTACTGGTAGGATGGTGAGGTATTTCTTGAGGTCTTCAAATGCCGCATCGGCCTCAGGGGTCCACTCAAATGGGCCTTTCCTTTTCATCAGTTTGAAGAAGGGGAGGGCACGCTCCCCCAGCTTGGAGATGAAACGCCCGAGCGACATCACGCAGTCGGTGAGCTTCTGCATCTCTTTGAGGGTCTTTGGCGGACTTATCTTTTCTATGGCCTTGACCTTCTCGGGGTTAGCCTTGATCCCTCCGCGTGACACCAGGAAGCCCAACAGCTTGCCTGACGGGACGCCGAACACACACTTTTCTGGGTTGAGCCACATGTCTACCTTGCGCAGGCTGGCGAATGTCTCTTCCAAATCTTCGATGAGGGTCTTGGCCTCCTCAGACATTACCACGATATCAACAACATAGGCCTTAGCGTTCCTCCCGAGCTGCTCCCGCCCGGGCGATATGCATCAATCGCTGGAAAGTTGCTCCTGCATTCAGCAACCCGAACGACATACAAGTGTAGCAGTATACCCCACACGGGGTGAGGAAGGCAGTCTTCTCGACGTGTTGCACCGCCATCTTAAATTGATGATGGCCCGAAAAGGCATCCAGGAAACACAGTAGGTCACACTCGGCGATGGAGTCGACAATCTAGTCGATGCGAGGCAGCGGGAAAGGGTCTTGCGGGTAGGCCTTGTTGTGGTTGGTGAAGTCGACACACATGCTTTCCTTACCGCCTTTCTTTGGCACAATGATGGGGTTCGCCAGCCATTCCGGGTATCGGACCTCGTGGATGACACCCGCTACTTCTAGCTTGCGGGTTTCTTGCACGATGAAGGACTACTTCTCTGTAGACCGGCGCCTGGCCTTCTGCTTCACATGGTGCACGCTGGGGCATACGTTTAGGTGATGCTCAATCACCCCCCTCGGGACTCGTGCCAGGTCCTTGGGTTCCCATGCGAACACCTCCTTGTTTGCATGCAGAAATACGACCAACGCATTTTTCTTGAGCTGGGGGAAGGCCAGCACCTATGGTGAAGGTGGCTCCTCACGCGCCATCTTCATCTACCATCACCTGCTTCGTCTCGGACCGGTCATGAGAGAAAAGCCGTTTCTTTTTCACTGGTGCAGCCCCCTTGGCCCCTAGGGCGGCCTCATCTGCCGGGCGTGCCGCCACAACGGCCCAGAAGATGAGCTTGAGGGCCGCCAGAGCCTCCATGGTGTCCCCACCCATGGCGAGGACGCCGCTGCTCCCCGGCATCTTCATGAGGTTGTAGGCCGGATGGGTAGCGGCCATGAACTGAACTAGGGCAGGATACACGAGGATGGCTGTGGGGACCCCGACTTAAGAGTCGAGATCACCGAATGCATGTGTACAGTGATCCCAGAGATCAATGCTCACTGAACACACAGAAGCTGAATAACAAGAGTCTTACGTCCATACATATTGTCTTACACAAATTATGACCATGATGGCCAAGTCTTACATAGATAAAGCCTCATGGGCTGAATAGCAAATAAACTTGAATAGCAGAAGTCTTCGTAGATAAGTAGAACCCATGCCATCTGCCTTAACCCTACATGCATTCTGACTGGGAAAGCGTCCTAGTTCGCATGTTCGTCTCCATAGAATTCTTCTTCAAATTCCTGCTCCTCCATGCCTGGCCAATTAAATAACCAGTGGCAAGCCAATGAGTACTTTGAATGTACTCGCAAGCAACCCATGATTTGGTTCAAGGCAACAATGCAAGTTGTACAACGATAAGCAACCTAGCTACAAGCTAGATAAGATATTCTACCATTTGTGAGACATGCATCAATGTACTGGGTAACCTCGAGGACAGGTTATAGATATCAACATAAATAGAGTTCAAATCATTTCTGGTTCTTTCAATGAGTCAAGTCATCACCTTGACTCAAAACACACACACCAAGATTGTAAAATTCTGGACATAGTTTAAGTAGCACCTCCCAACTGTCCATGACCCTGGACACGGCTATTCGAATAGTTTTACACTTTGTAGAGGTTGAGCACTTTACCCACAAGATCCGGGAAGCTTTCGTGTCATCCACGATCCCGCAGTACCTCAAGTACTCGGGGGAAGCACCCGGTCATTACCTTTCCCTAGACGACACTAACATAGGGTCCACTCGTTGGTGCACAACCCTCGTGTACAAACAAAAGATCGTGGGACTTGCCCTTTTTACATTGTCACGCATACACAAAGGGACCAACGGTGTGTCCGGTGCCCTGTAAAAACAATCATGGTCGCCTATCCAAGCACGACCCCATCCCGGGAGTGACCTCAAGTCTCCCCCGTCACTAGTGATGTGGGCACCATGTTAGTATCAGCCTAAGTAATCAATAATGCTCCGTCCCATAAGGGGTAGAGTGGTTGCACATGTTTGGTTGGGACTATAATCACACATAAATCTAATCCATTATTTTACCCACTCACGAGAACTCTCTTTGGTACACCACTTCTTCCTCAAATGGTGGCCTTAACTCAACATCACCCTCGGGCATTAGGGGCACCCGATGGGGTTTTCGAAAGAATGCAACCACGAAGGGTTCATGGTACATATGCAACATCATG
Organism: Secale cereale; assembly: GCA_902687465.1. Lineage (NCBI taxonomy): Eukaryota > Viridiplantae > Streptophyta > Magnoliopsida > Poales > Poaceae > Secale > Secale cereale. Next base: position 244,401,193 of record LR738711.1, read on the forward strand.
TATCAAAAACTAATCTTTTGACATTGCATCTATGCACAAGGTAAAGTTATGAGTAGGGGTATGCACCATGTGGTGGTTCCCAACAAGTTTACCACCGTCATATTTCATCATCATGCAATCGGAAAAGTGTATCGATGAACAAGAGGGATATCATGGTCAAAGGGCTGCTTGCTTGGATTGGCTTGGTCTTCAACGTCTTCAAATCCTTCTCCTTCTTCTTCTTCAGCAACTTCGTGAAACACGGTATCTAATCGTCGCAATAAAATCACGGGAAAATAAGACAATAATAAAAACAAAAAATTCAAATTGCTCAGAAAAATGTCAACATATTTTTATAAAATACTAGAAGGAAAACTAAGAAGGGGAAAGTTACTAGTTTTGGATTTAGAGTAGTAGAATAGAAGAAATGGATTTTTAGAGGGGTTTAAATATATTCAAATTCGAATTTGAATATGAACAATACATAAAAATTGGTTGGTCATGAATGAAAGTTAAACCATTAAATAGGTGGGATTGTTACAAGAATTTAGGAACCGGAATTATTTCATTTGGATTAATATTTAGTCCAGAGGAATTTTTGCAAGTTTGACAGAAAATAAAAAGGAGAAGGGCTCTGTGCCTGCTGGGCCAGAACAGCCGCAGCGCAGCAGGCCCAGCCAGAGACGCGGCCCAGCGCACTGGTGCATGCGCGCGCGCCAGGTTTAAACCTGACGGGCGGGGCCTAGGCGTCAGCGAGAGAGAGAGGGGCGATGGAGAGGAGAGGCTGACAGGCGGGGCCCGCCTGTCATCCCTAACCCTTCGGCAGAGGGCCGGCGAGCTCACTGGCGTCGATGCACGGCACGACGAGGTCGGGCGAGGGTACGGATGGACTCAGCGTCGAGTCGCCGTTCGGGTGGAGGTGGTTGCGGTCGCCGGGGTGGCCTGGTTCGCCGGCGACGAGGTCACGCGCCGGAGGAGCTTCGGGCGTCGACGGTTCCGGCCGTTTCCGGCTGCAAAAGAAGCAGGGAGGAAAGGGGAAATGATGAGTGAGCCGCGGCGGTTCCAGATCGAGGAAGAGGAGCAGCGGAGAGGGCCTGCACGCTGAGATTGACGGCGACCCGAGGCGGCGGAGCTCGAGCTTGATCTCGAGCTCGAGCTCGTCTGGAGAGGGGTGAGTGGTGTAGGGGGTGATTAGGGGAGTGAGAGAGCGAGTGGTGAGGATAGTAGGGCTCGAGGAGGCCCTTAAATAGGTGAACGGCGGGGTGACGTGGACCCGTGCATCAGTGGGCTCCTTCTCATCGCCACAGGGCTCGGGAGGAGCTGGCGCCATGTCTGGGGTGTTGCTGGGCGTGGACTACACCGAGGGGAGCTAAGGGAGAGAGCGGGGTAAGGCCAGAGATGCCGCGCGTGTGAGGAAACTCATTGGAGCTCTCGGGCGGCCGGTGCGCGTGCGAGGAGGGGCAGCAGGAGGGAGAAGGAGGAGGGGGACAGGGCCGTGGCATGTCGCGAACGTCGAGGCACCCCGGCTGGCGTGAGGGGGAGGCTCGAGGTGGTCGGAGACGCCGGGTCAGGAGCGGCTATAGTGCCAGAGCGCATTGTAGCGTGCTCTAGAGTGCGCAAATGGCCGACATGGCTTTGTTTATGCTCTGTGGCCATGGCCACAAGTGTCTAGAGGATAAGGGAGACCATAAACAACGTGGAATTGGCATTGGATGCTCTAGAGAGCTTCTAGAAGGAGGGAGGGTTGAAAGAGAAGAGTGAAAATGGCTGTCCAGAGATGTAAATGGGGTTTTACCCCCCTCAATCAGTGAGCTGCGGTGCAGCCATTTTGGGGCACTCTGATCAAGTTACCCTTCTCCAAAACTTGTGCCATTTGGTCGAGATGCATAAATAGACCATTTTAGCATGTGCACCAAGTTTGAGAGCATTTGGACAAGTTTGGCAATGTAAAATTGCTCAACTTCAAAAATGGACAGAATGATTTTGAGAGGTTTCGATGATGTTTTCTTGCTCCCCAAGGCATGGGGCTTTGCAAGATCATCAAATATGTCATATCTGACATGATAGAATTTCCCTGGAATTTTGAGAGAATATTTCCTTTGTAAATATTTCAAAAGCTTGAAATATCTAGAAAGGGTTCATGAGGGATTTGCCCAATATTTTGAACATGGCCAAGTGTTGAAACTCTTATATATGGACAATGTATGTCCTAAGAGTCTCTCTGAATTTTGGCAAATATTTTTGAAATAGTTAAATAATTTTTACCTATTAAAGACCATTTCCGTCCTTCAGAAAAAGCCTTTAAATAAAATAGGAAAATAACTTTTAAAATTATACTTTTGTGGCCTTTGGGAGTCCTATACCTAATAGGATTCAAATATACTTTTCCAAGGATTTTTATCACCCTAAATTAAGTACTTCCAGTGCAAATCTCAATACAAGGGTTTTTGGAAAACTAATTTTTGAAAATACTATTTGGCCAAAATATTTTTATAAGAATATACTATATTGTTCTATACACTTGGTATGATCATTGGGCAGAAGTTTGGGGTAAGGAGATGAAGTATAGAAGGTGAGGCTATGTTGACTTTCAAAGAGCACTTGAAATCAGAGAGAGAAAAACTCAACTCCAAATAAAAGCCAAATGATGCAAAAAGTTTTTGTTGGTCCAAATTTTCATGCTTTATTAATGCAATAACCATGTTACAAAATGCAGGGTGTGACAGACCTACCCCCCTTACAAGAATCTCGTCCCGGAGATTCCTAAACTAGGCTTTAAAAGAGATCGGGAAACTCGGATCTAAGGTAGTCTTCACGCTCCCAGGTTGCTTCTGCTTCCGCGTGGTTGCTCCACTGGACCTTGAAGTACTTGATGGTGCGGCTTCGCGTCTGTCACTCTGCTTCATCCAGAATGCGAATGGGCCTCTCATAGTAAGTCAAATCAGGCTGAAGGTCAATGGCTTGGTGATCGACATCCCTGTAGAGATCAGGTTTCTCCGGAACTTGGAGATACTTCCGGAGTTGTGACACGTGGAATACGTTGTGCACATCAGATAGCTCAGGTGGTAGTTTCAACTGGTAAGCCACTTCTCCTCGTCGTGCAGTGATCTCAAAGGGGCCAATGAACCTTGGCGCGAGCTTCCCTTTAACGTGGAAACGCTTGGTTCCCTTCAGAGGAGTTACTCGCAGGTACACTTGGTCTCCAACACGGAAACTCATATCTCGGCGACGTGAATCGGCGTAGCTCTTTTGTCTCGACTTGGCGGCCTTCAAACGTTCTCTGACTAGTTGGACTTGCTCCTCTGCTTCGCAGAGAATATCTGGTCCAAAGACTAGCCCTTCTCCAGTCTCTGACCAGTTGAGGGGTGTGCGACACTTGCGTCCGTACAACACCTCAAATGGTGCCATCTGAAGGCTCGACTGATAACTGTTGTTATAGGAGAACTCGGCAAAAGGGAGGAAATCTTCCCACTTGGCTCCATATGCCAAGACACAGGCTCGGAGCATGTCTTCGAGTATTTGATTTACTCGCTCTGTCTGACCTCCGGTCTGCGGGTGGAAAGCCGTGCTGAAAGACAACTTGGTTCCCATGGCCTCTTGGAATTTCTTCCAGAACCTTGAGGTAAACTGGGTTCCTCGATCTGACACAATCTCCTTAGGAACACCATGAAGGCTCACGATTCTGTCGATGTAGAGAGTTGCCAGCTGGTTGCCATCATAGGTGGTCTTGACAGGAATGAAATGGGCTACCTTGGTCAAATGGTCGACTATGACCCAGATGGAGTCATGTCCTTTATTCGACCTTGGTAATCTAGTGATGAAGTCCATTCCGACTTTATCCCACTTCCACTCAGGAACCTTGAGTGGTTGGAGCAATCCAGCGGATCGCTGATATTCAGCCTTGACCCTTTGGCACACATCACACTTTGCAATATAGGTGGCAATCTCTCTTTTCATCCTGTGCCACCAAAATCTTTCCTTCAGGTCTTGATACATCGTGGTTCCTCCAGGGTGGATGGAATATGGAGTGTCGTGGGCTTCTTGCAAGATCAAATTCTTCAGCTCCATCTTGTTTGGTACGCAGATGCGGCCTTTGTACCAAACAATCCCGTGCTCGTCCTCGGAGAATCCTGGGGCTTTGCCTAGCTTCATCTTCTTCTTGATGCCTTCAATGCTTGCGTGCCCACCTTGTGCTTTCTTGACTTTGTCCATCAGGGTTGGTTTGACTTCCAGATGGTATAGGAATCCATGGGTGACCAATTCCAAGCCGAATTGTCCCAGCTCTTCAAACAGGGCTAGCTGACTTCTTTGAATTATGGCATTCAGGGAGCAAGCCTTTTTGCTTAAGGCATCGGCTACCACGTTAGCCTTCCCGGGGTGATATTGAACACTGAGGTCATAATCCTTGATTAGTTCCAACCATCTTCGTTGCCTCATGTTCAATTCCTTCTGGGTGAAAATATACTTCAAACTTTTGTGGTCTGTGTATATCTCACACCGTTTCCCTAGGAGGTAATGCTGCCATGTCTTCAAGGCATGAACTACTGCTGCTAACTCAAGATCGTGAGTAGCATAGTTCTCTTCATGAGGTCGTAGCTGCCTTGAGAGGTAAGCTATGACTCATCCTTCTTACATCAGAACGCTTCCCTATCCGGTTCAAGAGGCATCACAATATATCACGAACTCTTTGTGAATATCAGGTGTTGCCAGAACTAGGGTGGTGGTCAATCTCTTCTTGAGCTCTTGGAAGCTTTCTTCACATTTTGGCGTCCATTCGAACTTCTTGTCCTTTTTCAGGAGCTGAGTCATTGGCCGGGCAATGCTAGAGAATCCTTCCACGAATTTGCGGTAACAGCCCGCAAGTCCGAGGAAGCTTCTGACTTCCTTGACGGTCGTTGGGGATTGCCATTGGGTTACAGCTTCGATCTACCCGGGATCAACTGACAATCCTTCCTCGGTCAAGACATGACCTAAGAATCCAACTTTACACAACCAAAACTCACATTTGCTGAATTTGGCACATAGTTGGTGCTCTCGAAGCTTGTCTAGGACCATCCTCAAATGTTGCTCGTGCTCTTCCTCCGTCTTCGAGAAGACAAGAATGTCATCAATGAAGACAACAACAAACTTGTCCAAATATTCCATGAAGACTTTATTCATGAGATACATGAAGTAAGCTAGGACATTGGTTAATCCAAAGGACATGACCGTGCACTCATACAGGCCATATCTTGTTACAAGTGTTGTCTTCGGAATATCTTGGGGTCTGATCTTCAGCTGGTAGTACCCAGATCTGAGGTCGATCTTGGAGAACACCTTGGCTCCGCTGAGTTGATCAAACAAATCTTCAATCTTGGGAAGTGGATACTTGTTCTTGATTGTAACTTCATTGAGGGAACGGTAGTCAATGCATAAGCGGATGGTACCGTCCCTTTTTGCCACAAACAGAACAGGTGATCCCCAAGGGGAGGCACTAGGGTGGATAAATCCCTTCCTCAACTGCTCTTCTAGTTTCTTCTTCAACTCGGCTAATTCTTCCGTCCCCATTCTATAAGGCTTCTTATAGATGGGTCCTGCCCCAGGCATGAGCTCGATGACGAACTCAATGTCACAGTCAGGGGGCATTCCCGGTAGCTCATCCGGAAAGACATCGAGGTACTCGCATACTACTGGCACTTGCTCCAGTCGAACTTCATACAGACAGTTGACTTGAGTGGTTTGAGCAGAAGAGGAGTTGGAGGCAAACTTAACTTCGACTCCTTGGTCATTGGTCACAGTGACAGTCCGATTGGCACAGTCTAATAAGCCTTGGTGCTTGCTGAGCCAATTCATGCCTAGGATCACATCCAAGCCTTGTGATCTCAGGATGATAAGGTCTGCTAGGAAATCTACCTCGTTAATGATGATACTGACTCCCTTACAGCCTATCTTGGCTCTCATCTCTGCTCCGGGGGTTTGTACCACCATGGTGTTATTCAGGGGTGTAGGGGTCATGCCACTTTTTAATGCAAATCTTTGAGTGACAAATGAATGCGTGGCTCCAGAATCAAACAAGACAGTTGCAGGTGCTGAGTTGACAAGGAACGTACCCAGCACGACGTCCGGGTCTTATGATTTGGAATGAAGAGGGAAAGCAATAAAGATGGGTGCGTAGTAAGGGGGTGGGTGTGATACTATTTATATGCAAGGGCCAAAAGGGCCAAACACATTCATTAAAATTCCAAATGGGTGATGTAGTCGTTTACACATTCCCGAAGGGAAGATACGACGTACATCCAAACACAACAAAAGCAAACACTAGATAGCTTCATATGCACCATACAAGGACTCGACTTCGCATAGGGGTTACACGAACTATCCTACCGTAGAGGTCACGAGCTGGCATATCCGAGTTGCGAATAATGCCTAAGTGGCGGAATGCTCGGTCACATATTCTGGCTCTTCTGGGTCTTCCTCCTTGTCTTCATCTGTCTGGGCTCCCCTATCACTTGAGGGTGTGGGGGAGTGGAGGAGTTGGACACGGCGGTGTTTTGCCGGTGGTGCAGGGAAAAGCTTGCGATATTCCCTTGCCGTCATACGGTGTCGCTGGGGTGGTTCTTCATCCTTGGAAGATACATCTCCTGAGGGCCTTCCGCCTCGATACGCGATGGCGGGTTGCCCAGGAGGCGCACCTTCCTTCTTGATCCTATTCGTCTTCTCTTGTGCTCGACGAAGAAGTGCCTTGGTCTTGTGGAGTTCTTCTCGGAGCTTCATTGATTCCGAGGCCAACTCTTGTGCCAAGCTATCGGCACAAAGGCTGAAGTAGGTCTGGAATCGAAGTGGAAGTCCTTCCTCCAGTGGAGGGGCTCGCGCGCTGCTCTCATCTTCACCTTCCTTCCGATAAGGCAAGAAGCGGGTTGTCATCTTGGCTGCCATCTCCGGAAGAAGTTCTCGGAGGCGGGTTAGTGCCTTGAGTTCAACTGCCTCGACAGCGAGGGGTAGTGTTTCCATCTGGGGTCCCTTGAAGAACCAACTTGTGGGCGGATCGTTTGCCTTCACGATTACTTCCACATGGTACTCCATCTCAGTGTCGCTAACCCAATGCTCATGGTAGGTGAGGATGGGTGCTCGATGGAACTGGCACTCCTGGAGGCTATCCTCGAGAAGCAAGGGGAACCCAGTGGTCAGGAGCTCTTCAGGTACATCGGCCATCTACAAAGGTTGAATGGGAGAGGTTAATAAGCTGATGATATCTCAGGTTTGGTAAGGTTTAGAAAAGAAGAGAGGTTCAGAAGGTTTATGAAAATGGTCTCATCCTAACTAACACCCATGCTAACTAAGGCTTCCTACAGTCAGGATGGCTCTGATACCCTGTGGGGACCCCCACTTAAGAGTCGAGATCACTGAATGCACGTGTATAGTGATCCCAGAGATCAATGCTCACTGAACACACAGAAGCTGAATAACAAGAGTCTTACATCCATACATACCGTCTTACACAAATTATGACCATTATGGCCAAGTCTTACATAGAGAAAGCCTCATGTGCTGAATAGCAAATAAACTCGAATAGCGGAAGTCTTCGTAGATAAGTAGAACCCATGCCATCTACCTTAACCCTACATGCATTCTGACTGGGAAAGCGTCCTAGTTTGCATGTTCGTCTCCATATAATTATTCTTCAAATTCCTGCTCCTCCATGCCTGGCCAATTAAATAACCAGTGGCAAGCCAATGAGTACTTTGAATGTACTCGCAAGCAACCCATGATTTGGTTCAAGGCAACAATGCAAGTTGTACAACGATAAGCAACCAAGCTACAAGCTAAATAAGATATTCTACCATTTGTGAGACATGCATCAATGTACTAGGTAACCTCGAGGACAGGTTACATATATCAACATAAATAGAGTTCAAATCATTTCTGGTTCTTTCAACGAGTCAAGTCACCACCTTGACTCAAAACACACACATTCACCAAGATTGTAAAATTCTGGACATAGTTTAAGTAGCACCTCCCAACTGTCCATGACCGTGGACACGGCTATTCGAATAGCTTTACACTCTACAAAGGTTGCGCACTTTACCCACAAGATCCGGGAAGCTTTCGTGTCATCCACGATCCCGCAGTACCTCAAGTACTCGGGGGAAGCACCCGGTCATTACCTTTCCCTAGACGACACTAACATAGGGTCCACTCGTTGGTGCACAGCCCTCGTGTACAAACGAAAGATCGTGGGACTTGACCTTTTTACATTGTCACGCATACACGAAGGGACCAACGGTGTGTCCGGCGCCCTGTAAAAACAGTCATGGTCGCCTATCCAAGCACGACCCCATCCCGGGAGTGACCTCAAGTCTCCCCCGTCACTAGTGATGTGGGCACCATGCTAGTATCAGCCTAAGTAATCAATAATGCCCTGTCCCATAAGGGGTAGAGTGGTTGCACATGTTTGGTTGGGATGGTAATCACACATAAAGCTAATCCATTATTTTACCCACACACAAGAACTCTCTTTGGTACACCACTTCTTCCTGAAGTGGTGGCCTTAACTCAACATCACCCTCGGGCATTAGGGGCACCTGATGGGGTTTACGAAAGAATGCAACCACGAAGGGTTCATGGTACATATGCAACATCATGTATCAACAACTAAAGTTTTGACATTGCATCTACGCACAAGGTAAAGTTATGAGTAGTGGTATGCACCATGTGGTGGTTCCCAATAAGTTTACCACCGTCATATTTCATCATCATGCAATCAGAAAAGGGTACCGATGACCAAGAGGGGTATCATGGTCAAAGGGCTGCTTGCCTGGATTGGCTTGGTCTTCAAAGTCTTCAAATCCTTCTCCTTCTTCTTCTTCAGCAACTTCGTCAAACACGGTATCCAATCGTCGCAATAAAATAACGGGAACATAAGACAATAATAAAAACAGAAAAATCAAAGTGCTCAGAAAAATGTCAACTTATTTTTATAAAATACTAGAAGGAAAACTAAGAAGGGGAAAATTACTAGTTTTGGATTTGGAGTAGCAGAATAGAAGAAATGGATTTTTAGAGGGGTTTAAATATATGCAAATTCGAATTTGAATATGAACAATACATAAAAATTAGTTGGTCATGAATGAAAGTTATACCATTAAATAGGTGGGATTATTACAAGAATTTAGGAACCGGAATTATTTCATTTGGATTAATATTTAGTCCAGAGGAATTTTTGCAAGTTTGACAGAAAAGAAAAAGGAGAAGGGCTCTGTGACTGCTGGGCCAGAACAGCCGTAGCGCAGCAGGCCCAGCCAGAGAGGCGGCCCAGCGCACTAGTGCATGCGCGCGCGCCAGGTTTAAACCTGACGGGCGGGGCCCAGGCATCAGCGAGAGAGAGAGAGAGGGGCGATGGAGAGGAGAGGCTGACAGGCGGGGCCCGCCTGTCATCCCTAACCCTTCGACAGAGGGCCGGTGAGCTCACCGGCATCGATGCAGGGCACGGCGAGGTCGGGCGAGGGTACGGCTAGACTCAACATCGAGTCGCCGTTCGGGTGGAGGTGGTTCCGATCGCCGGGGTGGCCTGGTTCGCCGGCGACGAGGTCACGTGGTGGAGGAGCTTTGGGCGTCGAGGGTTCCGACCATTTCCTGCTGCAAAAGAAGCGGGGAGGAAAGGGGAAATGATCAGTGAGCTGCGGCGGTTCCAGATCGAGGAAGTGGATCGGCGGAGAGGGCCTGCACCCTGAGATCGACGGCGACCCGACGCACAGGCCTCACCGCCCCACCATACTCCCATCGTTGGCTTAGCCATCCCTCTAATCACCCACACCTGCTGTTATTCTCCAGCGATGGCAGACGAACCAGTAAACCCTCGTACAATCGTACTCCCCTCCGCGTGGGAAACAATTGCCGAGCCTTCCCTACCTCCGTGTCGTTCCCTTCCTAGGCCTCGCCGTCGTCCACCGCCCTGGTGCTCTCGGCGTGGCCTGGTCAACGTGGTCAATGACCAACATGCATCTGAAGTGGACTGTACGTGGAGAGGCTAACAGCTGGGTCCACGGACGCAGACAAGGAAATGCCTCCTTATTACGCGCAAAATAATGATTCCTTCACCTGACATCTGGGAACCACCGAAAGGGAGCCTATATTTCGTGAAAAAAACATTACTGCCACTGACAGCTTGGACCCACCAGCTATATCTTTGCATGCAAGGAAGTGCCTCCTTATTACGCACAAAAAATGAATACTCCCCTGCTAGCCTGGACCTAGTATAGTGGCAAGCTGACTTGTGGGCCTACTAAGTTGACGGGGACGGAGGGCTTTGCAAACTTAGTCAATATGCACGATTCTAGCTCCAATGACCGTACGATGTCCATCCAACGGCCGTAGTGCTTCTTCAACATCTAGTCTTCTTGCTCCAGCTGCCCAAACTAGCGCCAGTCGTGCCTCGTGCTCCTGCCTCCCGTGGCCGCTTCGATGCGGCGGAGGCCTCACCGCCCCTACTACTCCCACCACTGGCCAGGCCATCCCTCTACTCACCCACACCCCCTGTTATTTTGCGGCGATGGCAGCCTCACACCGCAGCAAACCAGTGAACCCTCATACTCCTCTATGCGTGGGCATTCACTGCCGCGTCTTCCCCGGCTCCGCGTCGTCCCCTTCCTAGGCCTCACCATCGTCCACTGCCCTGGTGCTCTTGGCGCGGCATGGTCAACTTGGTCAAGGAACGACTTCCATCGGAAGAGTACTGTACGTGGAGAGGCTGACATCTAGGTCCACGACAGTCGCAAGGAAGTGCCTCCTTATTACGTGGAAAATAATTATTCCTCCACCTGACATTCGGGACCCACCGGACCGGCCACCATATTTGGCGAAAAAAACGTTTCCCCCCTGACTGCTGGGACCCACTGGACGGGCCACCGTATTTCGCGAAAAAAACGTTCCCCCCGCTGTCAGCTCGGACCCACCGGAAGTGCCGCCTTATTACACAAAAAAAAATGAATACTCCCCCTCCTAGTTGGGACCCACCTTGGTGTGGCTGACTTGTGGGCCTACTAAGTTGACGGGGACGGAGTGCTTTGTCAACTTAATCAATATGAACGATTCTAGCTCGAGTGACCGTACGATGTCCATCCAACGGCCGTAGTGCTTCTTCAACCTCTAGTCTTCTTGCTCCAGCCGCCCAAAGCAGCACCGATCGTGCCGCGTGCTCCAGCCTCCCATGGCCGGCTGTGCTGTAGCGGAGGCCTCACCGCCCCCTACTATTCCCACCGCTGGCCAGGCCCTACGGCGACGGTAGCCTCACACCGCAGCCGAACCAGTGAACCCTCGTACTCCTCTTCGCGTAGGCTTCCACTGTCGTGTCTTCCCCGGCTCTGTGTCGTCCCCTTCCTAGGCCTCGCCGTCGTCCACCGCCCTGGTGCTCTCGGCGCAGAGTGGTCAACGTGGTCAAGGAACGACTTCCATCGGAAGAGTACTGTACGTGGAGAGGCTGACAGCTGGGTCCATGGCCGCAGCAAGGAAGTGCCTCCTTATTACGCGCAAAATAATTATTCCTCCACCTGACAACGGGGACCCACCGGACGGGCCACCGTATTTCTCTAAAAAATCATTTCCCCCTAACTGCTGGGACCCACCAGCTACATCTTCGCACGCAAGGAAGTGCGTCCAAAAAAAACGATTAGCCCCCCTGACTGCTGGGACCCACCAGCTACATCTTCGCACGCAAGGAAGTGCGTGACAGTCGGGACCCACCTGGTCGAGGCGTACGTTGCATTGTCATTCTAGTCGCGAACGTGTACGTACATACTGGTCGATGTCAATGTTGAGGATATCGCTTATCGTTATCGTCTCGGTCAGCTGGAGATTAGAGATTAATCGGAAATCGGCCGATTAATCGATTTTATCGGTCGACTAATAATCGGCCATTTTTTTCAAATCTCAGGTCCCCAACACTAAAATATGCTATATTCAACACCAAAATAATATTGGATAGAAGTGTTACCTTGAATCCTAGCATTTGAATAATGATATAATGACAAAAAAATAGAAAAAACATTACATATTGCGTAACAAGGTCCATAAAACACAAATAAACATAGTTCTTGCAAACATAGTGCTACGAATAGGCCCGATTTATCGGTAGATTCCCGATAAATCGCTTGTCATAGCGATAAATTGGCCCAAATGATAAATGATGAAGATAAGGCATAATATTATCGGTCACCCCAAGAGTAGCGATAAATCGGATGATAAATCGCTGAATCGGAAGATTTCTTGAACAGTGATGTAGAGGCGGGCACATGTCGTAGGAGAGGTGCACACGTAGCATGTACACGTATGTACAACGGCCAGGGTGCAAGAAAGTAAATATGGCCACGTACGTACATACGGGCAGGGTCTCGAACGCCTACTCGCGCATACGTACGGCCAGGCCTCGTGTACATGGCTGGGTCGGAATGGAGATACAGAGTCGTCATCATGTTCATGGGGAGCCAACCGGTTGGGTCGGAACAGAATGCCGTCGTCATGTTCATCGGGAGGGCTTGGACGGAACAACCGATGGAAACGAGGCCTGGCGTACCGCAGAACGGAGGAAACGGCCTTGTGTTCCACCGGACACGTTCGAAATGGGATCCTGTTCATTGGGAGGTGTCTGGCGTACCGCAAAATGGAGGAAACAGACCTCCTACGGTAGAAACGGGGGTCCTGTTGATCGGGAGGGGTGTGGTGTACCGCAAAACAGAGGAAACAGACTTGTGTTAGAGCGCTACGGTCGAAACGGGGGTCCTGTTCATCGGGAGGGGTGTGGCGTACCGCAAAACGGGACTCCACGGGATACTGTTCATCTCTACCATCGACCCCCTCCAGCCTCCATGGGCTACTATTCATCCACCGTCGACCTCCTCCTACCTCCACCTGCGACTGTTGAGCCTCCACCACGCGCTACTCCACTAGCTACTGTTCAACCAACCCTCTCCATGGGCTCTTGTTCAACCACCCCTCCACAGGCTACTGTTCATCCAGCCCTCCACCGTCTACTGTTCATTCAGCCCTCCACGGGGTGGTCCTATTCATCCATCCCTCCACGGGCTTCTGTTCATCCAGCCCCAACCGGCTCGATCGATCGGGGTCCGTTCATCCAGAGACAACACCACAGGGTCCTGTTCATCCACCCCCACCGGGAACTGTTCATCCAAACCCCCCAGCAACGCTAACTCTTCATGCAGAGGCATCATCGATCGGCTTCAGTTAGCAGCAGTAGCGAAGGAATCGCTTGATCGGGTTTAGTTAACAACCATCGATCGATCGCTCGGGTACAGTAACGCGTAGCCTGCAGTGCAATCGCTCGGGTTCAGTTAGAGCCCAACGCCTCGCTCAGGTTCAGTTAGAGCCCAACGCCTCACACCCACACGCGTGCATGTACGAGAAAAACGCACATCGCTCGGCCCCAACCACCCACCTTAACCAGGAACACCCCGATATTTTCCTCGCCCTCGCTTCTACCACGGTTTTTTCCGTCATGGACGGTCCAAGAATGTCATGCAGCTACGTCTTCGGCCCGCCCAGGACGAAAAGCCCATTTTCTGTCATGTTTTTTGTCATAGAAGTAGGACCCCACCACATCTATGATGATATCGGGTCCTGTCACAATTATCTCATAAAAGTGTCATAAGTATGACAGACAATTTTTTCGTTCGGCCCAAAATGTCATGGATGTGTCTTTTTTTGTAGTGAAGCCCTATGTAGCTACATCATACGTACATGCCCATCGCATGTTATCACCATATTTCTCAGCCTCCGTGCAACACCTAGCTCTAATAATCCATCAGCCCGTATCACTTCTCACTCCTCGTCTCTCTCAAAGTGCGTCCGGCAAGCAATTTTGCCGTCGATTGAGGTCGTTTCGCTCACACTCGCTCCCACATGTTAGACATATGTCAATAGCATTCTAAATCTAAAAAGAATAGTGATATGACAATAGGAAGCGCTTTGACCGATGGACCAAACGTGAGAGGGCGTGCCGTGAGTGGGTCCAGTTTCTCGTAAGGTGGCTTATGCACCTGGAGGGCGGAAGTACCTTGTTCAAATTTGGCACTTTTCTGGGCTCATTATGTGCATTTTCTAGACATTTATTACACCAGATAGTAGTACATAAAAACACAGAGGGACGTGGATTGTCGTTCGATCGCGATGCATCCTACAGTGCACACACGCAATCCGCGTGCCTGGGGTTTCGGCCAATTACCTTGTTCAAATTTGGCACCTGGACGGAGGAAGTACCTTGTTCAAATTTGGCACTTTTCTGGGCTCATTATGTGCATTTTCTAGACATTTATTAGCCCAGATAGTAGTACATAAAAACACAGAGGGACGTGGATTGTCGTTCGATCGCGGTGCATCCTACAGTGCACACACGCGATCCGCGTGCCTGGGGTTTCGGCATATTACAAAGCAACCCTATCGGATGAGTGCACACAGTTTCCAGAAGCTACGGAAATTAAGCGTGTGTGATAGTAGGGGAATTCGAATTTCCAGCGTCGTTTGTCCTTGAGCTCTAAAATACCACTACACTGTACGGTTGTACGGCCACTCCACCCCAGAGCTCAGAGTTGTCTCCAAGCGTCGTTTATGAAACGACATGGTAAGGAAGCGATGGCATCCCGTCTTGCTGAGTTCATTGTCGCCCGTGGCCGCACACCCACATGGGCGGACTTTGAAGTTGCCATGGCCGAATGGGCGGTGCAGCAAGAGGCGACCAAAGCCGCATAGAAGGAGCGGAAAAGGCAAAAAGCACTCAAGAAAAGAGTGTCCCGCCGCCGCAAGAAAAGAGTGGTCGCCCGCGCTGCTGAGGAGAGCTCTGCGGAGATCAAAGCACGGTGGGCTTTCGCCAACCAGGCCGGGAAGGAGAACGATCGTATGGCATGTATGCCTCGATGCCTCCACCTGCCAGGATCGCGACGGTAGTTAACGCGACGCTGATGCAAGCTTGGCAGAGATCCAACCACTATGGGCTACCGCCGACAACGACGACAAAGATAACGATTACGTCTGGCCAGCATGTGAGAAGTAGTTAGTGTGTGTGTGCCCATGGTGCTTAGAGTTTCTTCTATAAAAATATGCCTCTAAGGGCTAGTCCTGGATGATCTCATTTTTGTAGAATGGTTAGTGTGTGTGTGTGTGTGTGTGTGTGTGTGTCTCCGGTATGTTTATTTTATTAATTATGACCATTTACTGGGACTAGTAAGAGCATGGTTAGTAGTAAAGTCGACTGCTGGGGGCTCGCTACTAATCCCTCTGTTCCCAAATATTTGTCTTTCTAGACATTTCAAATGAACTACAACATATGGATGTATGTAGACATATCTTAGAGTGTAGATTCACTCATTTTGCCTTGTATGTAGTCACTTATGGAAATCTCTAGAAAGACAAATATTTGAGAACGGAGGAAGTGTAAGTCTTTCTAGAAATTCTAACAAGTGACTACATACGGAGCAAAATGAGTGAATGTACACTATAAAATATGTCTACATACATCTGTATGTTGTAGTCCATTTCACATGTCTAAAAAGACTTATATTTAGGAACGGAGGGTGTAGTATATTGCCACATTATCTATAGCCAAGATTATAGCCGGCAAGTACAATAGTAATGTATAAATATGTAGTACTACCTCCGTCTTTGTTTATTAGCCCCCTTCTTTATTAATGTCAAAGTATGACTGTAAATTTAACTAACATTGTGCAATGCATGTCATAAAAAAATATAGCATTGGAAACTATGTTAAAGTACGAATCCAACGATATAATTTTTGGTGACATGCATTAACATTTTATTAGTTAAATCTATGGTCAAAATTTTAAACAAAATACGAAGAGAACCAATTAACATTTTGTTAGTACTCCAGGGTACATATATCACCACCTTCTACTCTCACAAAATGTCGCCCACTTCCAGGGTACGTGTATCACCACCTTCCTCTCTCACAAAATGTCGCCCACTTCTCTTCTCCCTCCCTTCCGGTTTATAGGGATCAACTAACAAATCTCACCAACTATTGCAAAAGTACTCAACTAATGCGCTCGTTCTTTGTGAAAATTTGTATTTACCAATGAATTAATTGCAAAGCAAGTATGTGTTGCCAAAAAAGGACCAAGAAGCTTTACATGTATTGGTGAATTCTATCTTAATTCTTGCAAGAACACATTTAATGCACCCTGTAATCTGAACATGTGATGGGAATTAATAAAAATGTGACTTATAAAATGGGAAAACTGAAATTTTGGTCAAAGTTAGCCTCGAAACATGCATTAGGCCCTATATACCCGGAAGGAGGGAGTACACTTTATGGTTGCTTTGTCCGAGCAACTTACTATTAATATCTGAGTATGAGCGCATTCAACAAAGAGTGAAATGATGGTTGCTTCGTCCGAGCAACTTTTACTAGTACTGCGGGAAAGGTGGGGCTATGTGATTTGACTTCTCATTAGGCATTATTACTGCGACACAACGAGCGGGGTGAATCTTGCCAGCGGTTGCTTCGCCCGGAAATTTTGGATGTCCCGCATGTGGGCGAAAGGAAGTTTGCAAGATTTGTGGCATTGCTATCATGCTTCCGAATATGTTTATTTGTACACATAGTTTTCCAGCATAATGAAATTGTGTTGTAATGCTAGGAAGCTTTCAACTTTGGTTACATGTGTCTTGTTGCCTCCAAAGTTGTCTCGTTACAACATTCCATCAAATGCAAAGGAAAGTAACATGCATGTTAATACATCTAAATGATTAGCAGATCAGCGTCAATATTTACATCACAACTAAATACAAAGTTGTGAGAATGTGCACAAATAAAGAAAAAATAAAAAAATGAAGGATGATATCCGTAGGCATGGTTCCATTTCCCCGCATCACTGGTTGGCATCTAGTTTCACGCAGTTCTGTGGACCTGAACAAGAAATGTTAGCCAAGAAAGGATTCTATGGAGGACATGGACCATCCGGTCATTTTGTGCACTTCCACTAAAATCGAGCTGAGCCTGTTTGCAAAGATATTGAACAAGTGTTATTACATTAATAGTGGCACCAGTAGTAGTTGATGAAACATACACAGACACGTGGAAGCCGGTCACCTTTGCAATCACTCATAAAACTAACCACTTCTTGGAGAAGATTACGCTCAGAGTTGGATGAGGAGGATAGCAAAACAAATTTTCCTTTGTGGAGTCACACTGAAATGTAAAGACGTTGCCCGTGTGACATTTTAATGGAACTGCACAAGACATCCTTAAACAAAAAGTGATTTGTGTAGTTCACCAAAAGGCCGGAATAGTAACGAGGTAGAATGCATAACCCTGTTTGCAAAAAAGAGGTAGAAAGGAAACAATTACTGGCCAATAACAGTTGATGACACATACGACGACAAAAATAAGCATATTTGTCGGTGTCAAAACCCGCAGATCTCGGGTAGGGGGGACCAAGCTATGCGTCTAAGGATTGATGGTAATAGGAGACTGGGGACACGATGTTTGCCCAGGTTCGGGCCCTCTCGATCGAGGTAATACCCTACTTACTGCTTGATTGACCTTGATGAATATGGTTGAAAGGATCGAGAAGAGGTGTCTAAAGGGGGGTGAGTAGACTGCTAGCAAAGAAAAGGGTAGCTTTTAAATTACTTGAAGTTGGAGTGGAGTTTTAGCACATGTTAAAACATTCACAATACCTAACAAGCATGCATAACAGGAGTATATAGGTATTGGAAAGTAAAGCATGCAACTTTGACTACTTGACCAAAAGAAAACCTAGCCTTTTCCCAATTTTAGTTCTTGGCAGATTTTAGCACTTAGGCACAAGTCAAGCAATCAACCTACACATGAAATTCTAAGAGTATAGCAGCGGAAAGTAAAACAATTGCAAATGAAGGTAAAGGGAGGTGTTTGGAGAATGCAAACGCAAGTGAAGACATGGATGTTTTTGTCGTGGTTCCGATAGGTGGTGCTATCATATATCCACATTGATGGAGACTTTAACCCACGTAGGGTAACGGCTGCACGAGGCCTCGGAGGGCTCCACCCACGAAGGGTCCATGAAGAAGCAACCTCGTCTATCCCACCATGGCCATCGCCCACGAAGGACTTTCCTCACCAGGGTAGATCTTCACAAAGTAGGCGATCTCCTTGCTCGTACAAACTCCTTGGTTCAACTCAACAATCTCGTCGGAGGCTCCCAAGTGACACCTAATCAATCTAGGATACACCACTCTCCAAAAGGTAATAGATGGTGTGTTGATGATGAACTCCTTGCTCAAATGATTCAAATGATAGTCTCCCCAACACTCAAATAGTTCCTCGCATATTTGGATATGGTGGAAGAATGATTTTAGTGGAAAGCAACTTGGGGAAGGCTAGAGAACAAGATTCATATGGTAGGAATGGAATATCTTGATCTCAACACTTGAGTAGGTGGTTCTCTCTCAGAACAAGTATGATGGAAGTGTAGGTATGTTCTGATGGCTCTCTCCATGAATGAAGAGTGGATGGATGGGTATATATAGCCTCCACACAAAATCTAACCGTTACACACAATTTACCAAACTCGATGGGACCGATTCAGAGAAATCGGTCAGACCGATTTAGTTCATAATGTGACCGTTAGGCATTTCGGTGGGACCGATATGATCAACTCGGTGGGACAGATTTCGTTAGGGTTAGGGCATAACATAATCTCGGTGAGATCGATTACACAAACTCGGTGGGACCGATTTTGGTAATGAGCTTATAGAGAGTTGGTCAGGCAAACTCGGTGGGACCGATTCGCTCATTTCGGTGTGATCAAAATGTTACGAAGAGGCAACAAAGAGTTTGCAATGCTAACTCAGTGAGACCGATTCTCACATCTCGATTATACCGAAATGTTTCAAACAGGAAATAGAGAGTTTACATTCCCATCTTGGTAAGACCGAGATCCCTTTCGGTGAGACCGAAATGATTAGGGTTTAGTGGCAGTGGCTTTGTCAAATGAACTCGGTGGCGCCGGATAGAACTTTTCGGTGGGCCGAGTTTGACTTTTGGTTTGGGACATATGTTGATGTAAGAAAGTGGTTGATGGTTTTGGAGCATATCACTAAGCACTTGGAGCAAGCAGGCCATTCAGCAACACCTCATCCCCTTTTAATAGTATTGGCTTTCCTATGGACTCAATCTGATCTTGGATCACTAAAATAGAAAATGTAGAGTCCTCAGCTTTGAGCTTGAGAGAATCCTTTGTCCTTATCATCTTGAAGAAGTTCCACATCCTCTAGTCCATGCCACTCCATTTGTTGAACTTGTCTGAAATATACTAGATGAAAACATTAGTCCAACAAGAGATATGTTGTCATTAATTACCAAAATCACCCAGGGAGCACTTGTGCTTTCAATCCCGCCCTTATTGGTAATTGATAGCAACATACATCAAAGCCTTAGATAAAGATATGAGGAATAACAAGTAAAGCTTCAGAAGGACATGTAACATGCATAGTCTCCCCCTACATGTATGCAATCATGTGAATATGGAATATAAGAACATGTGAAGGCATAGACATGACAGAGCAAGCAATGAGTTACCTGTATGTTGGCTATATGCATCAGAGCAAATGATATGAATATATGAAGTGTATCCTCATGTTCATGATTCCTTCTTGCAAACAATATGTACATTAGCAAGAGATCTTCATGCAAATGAGTGTGATGCATATACTTACCTTGTGATCTTGAGCTAGTTTATGAAGGGATGAACCTGAGTAAACAAGGTTAGATAACACAGGTACATCTACTAGACAGAGCAACAAAAGACCCACAAGAGTACCAAGATTGGGATAGAAGGTAGAGAGTGAGTATTTGGTACTCTGGAATGCAGACATGTTCCCAAAAGTAAAAGATAGGCAATGAATTCAAAGAATTTCTTCCCTAGAAGTCTTTCTCCCCCTGAATCTTAAATTGGATAATGGAAGAAAGTAGGGAAACAGAATCAGAGCAAAACAGATCAGAGCAACAACATAGACATGTCTTTCCCCTCTTAAAGACAAGTGACTTATCTCCTCTTGAACACCAAGCATCTGGGGCATGTGATTTGATGTGAACTCTTTCTCCCCCTTAAGCTCAGATGTGAACTCTCTCCCCCTTTGACATCAATTTCCAAAAAGGGATCTTCTGGAGTGTGAGTCAAATTAGGTTTGGTCCTTGAGTCACATGGGAGATCTGTATATAAAATTTGATGCTGGTAGAGGACAATTATCATTGAGTGGAGCTGGAACAGATATGCAGGATGCAAATGACAAATTATCTCCTCAGTATTGAAATCGGTTACACCGAGTTATGCAAATCGGCGTGTCCGAGTTCAACACAGAGAGAGCAAGTATCTTCTCAGCTCACTAGGCAATTGAAATCTCATAAAGATTCGCAAGGAATTAACTGGAGGATTTGCTATGAATTTGATGTAGAAAATGCAGAACAAAGCAGAGAAAAGAAAATCTAGATGAAGTTTTTTTAAAGAAGAGGAACAAAATGCAAGGAACAAATGCAAGAGCACAAAGAAACACTGGAGAACTTCATCTAGAATTGGTCGGCGATAAAGTCACCTATGTTAGAGTATATTAACTTAGGAGTCAAGTGAATACACTTGATCATAGGTCATACTCATCGTTTAAGCTCAAAATGGGGTTACCAATTTTCGTTTAAGCACTTGATGTATTCTCATCTTGTTGAGTTGCTTTGACCCATGACTTGAGATAAAGCTTCTCTAAGATGGAATGACATACCTTGGGTGGTGGTGTTAATCTTGATCACGTAGTTGAACTTGTGTGGGTTGCTCAAGGTTGATGTAGCTCATCAAGAATTGGGAGCACCACTTGTAGTTTGACTTCATCTGCCTACATGGGTTTGATTTGCAAGGAAGAGCACTTGTGTATACAAAATGAGAATCATGAAAGTTTGATACCAAATGAAATTTGATATATAGAAATCTTCAAAGGATATATTGAATGGTTTCATGCTTCCTTGTCTTCAACCACCAAAGTGTAGGGACTTGGTGATGTAGAGATTGCTCAAGATGTGAGTGAGTTGCATTTTAGATTCATCCAAGTGCCTACAAGGGTTAGATAACAAGAAAGGGTACAAATATATCCAAGACATATGATCAACATCATAAGAGAAAAGTCAAGGATTAGTCAAAGACTTATGCCTTGCAAGTATCCGAAAGGAGTTCCTACTCCAAGTTTGAGGCATCAACAATGTTCAATTCACCTCTGAACCCGCAAAACACTTTCTCATCAAGTGGTTTAGTAAATATATATCCGCTAATTGCTTATCGGTGCGAACATGTTTAAGATTGATATCACCCTTAGCAACATGATCTTGAATGAAATGATGATGAACTTCAATATGCTTAGTTCGAGAATGTTGCACATGATTATGAGCAATCTTAATAGCACTTTCATTGTCACAAAGTAATGGAACATGTTTCACATAGATCCCATAATCTTTAAGAGTTTGGGTCATCCAAAGTAATTGAGCACAACATGATCCAGCGACAATATATTCCACTTCGGTGGTGGATAAGGATACCAAGTTTTGTTTCTTGGAGGACCAAGACACAAGAGATCTACCAAGAAATTGACAAGTACCTGAAGTGGACTTTCTATCAACCTTGTCACCGCGGCATAGTCTGAATCGGAGTAGCCAACAAGATCAAAAGAGGACCTCTTAGGATACCAAATGCCAAAATTTGGTGTATGAATTAAGTATCTCACTATCCTTTTCACAGCATTAAGATGACATTCTTTAGGGGCCGTTGATATCGTGCACACATGCACACGCTTAGCATAATATCGGGACGGGAGGCACATAGATATAACAATGAACCAATCATAGAGCGGCAAACTTTTTGATCAACCGGTTCGCCATCCTTAGTCAAGTCAAGATGTCCACTATTAGGCATGGGTGTAGTCATACCTTTGCATTCTGGCATGTTGAACTTCTTGAACAAGTCCTTGGTATACTATTTTTGAGAAACAAAGGTACCCTCCTTAGTTTTCTTGATTTGCAAATCGAGAAAGAACTTGAGTTCACTCATCATAGACATCTCAAAGTTTTCCGACATTAGCTTTCCAAACCTTTCACTAAAATGGGGGTTAGTAGAACCCAATATGATATCATCAACATAAATTTGGCACAAAAATAATTCACCATTAACCCTTTTAGTAAAAAGAGTGGAATATATCTTTCCAATTTCAAAGTCTTTTTCAATAAGGAACTTGGCT
This sequence comes from Secale cereale, assembly GCA_902687465.1. Classification (NCBI taxonomy): domain Eukaryota; kingdom Viridiplantae; phylum Streptophyta; class Magnoliopsida; order Poales; family Poaceae; genus Secale; species Secale cereale. Next base: position 244,423,429 of record LR738711.1, read on the forward strand.
AAGCATTTATACCACGCTCTAGGAGCTTGTTTAAGACCATAAAGAGCATTGTGAAGTTTGTAAACATGATCGGGTTTCTTAGGATTGATAAAGCCGGGAGGTTGTTTAACATAAACTTCCTCCTCAATTTCATCGTTGAGAAAAGCACTTTTAATGTCCATTTGGTACAAGGTGGTATCATGGTGATTAGCATAAGCAAGTAAGATGCAAATGGACTCAAGTCTAGCAACGGGGGCATATGTCTCACCGTAGTCCATACCATTGACTTGAGTGTAGCCTTGGGCGACGAGACGTGCTTTGTTGCCGATGACTTGACCATCTTCGTCTTGCTTGTTGCGAAACACCCATTTGGTACCGATGATATTATGGTTGTTGTCGGGCTTCTTGACCAATGTCCACACTTGATTTCTCTCAAAGTTGTGTAGCTCTTCATGCATAGTGTTCACCCAATCTGGATCATCAAGAGCATCTTCAACCTTCATAGGTTCAAGGTTAGATATGAAAGAGTAATGTTCACAAAAGTTAGCTAAAAAAGTTTTAGAGCGAGTGATTCTCCCAGTTTGGATATCATTGTAGACTTGCTCTACTGGATGATCTCTAGCAATTCTTGCTCTACCTCGTGAAAGCTTTTTCTTGGGTCGGGGTGGAACATCCTGTTCATCTTCTTCTCCTTCTTGTCCTTCTTCATTGTTGTTGGTGTTTTTGTCCCCTTGTGGAGGTGGAGAAGGAGGTCGATGAGGTTCATCTTGATGCATCTCGTCGTTTCCTTCATCATGGCGTGTCCCACTTGTGGATGCCTCCAAGTCAACTTGTGGTTCACCTTGTCGTGAGGTAGAAGCTTCCACATGGATGGATGAAGTACTCTCTTTCACCTCCTTTGGACAGATCTTGCCAATAGACAAGTCTTGAATTTCTTCCGAAGGATCTTTATCTCCTACATCAATTGGCAATTGCTCTATTTGCGAGCCGTTAGATTCATCAAACTTCACATCTACCGTCTCTTCAACCTTTCGGGTGAAATTGTTGTAGACACGGTAAGTGTGGGAGTTTGAGCCGTAACCAAGTAGGAAACCTTCATGAGATTTAGGAGCAAATTTAGAAAGATGATGCTTATCAAGAATGTAGCACTTTGAGCCGAATACTCGAAAGTATCCAACTTGGGGTTTGTTACCGGTTAGAAGCTCGTATGCCGTCTTGCCGAGGAGCTTGTGAAGATACAAGCGATTTTTTGCATGGCAACCTGTCTCAACCGCTTTTGCCCAAAAGTGTCTTGGCGTCTTGTATTCGTCAAGCATCATTCTTGACATCTCGATGAGTGTCCGGTTCTTCCTCTCAACAACTCCATTTTGTTGATGCGTGTACGTAGCCGAGAACTCATGTGAAATCTCTTCTTCGTCAAGAAAGGTATCCACATTTGCGTTCTTGAACTCCGTTCCGTTGTCATTGCGAACCTTCTTGATGTTCACTTCAAATTGATTTTGGGCCTTCCTAGCGAAGTTTTTGAAGATCTTTTGTACCTGTGATTTCTCATCAAGAAAGAACACCCACGTAAATCTTGAAAATCATCAACAATGACCAATCCAAAAGAGTTACCACCGAGGCTTTTGTAAGCATTTGGACCAAAAAGATCCATATGAAGTAGCTCAAGTGGTCTTCTCGTAGTCATGATGGTCTTCACGGGATGACTTCCTCCAACTTGTTTTCCTGCTTGACAAGCACTACAAAGTCTATCCTTTTCAAATATAACATCTTTAACACCAAGGATATGATCACCTTTAATTAGCTTATCAAGATTTCTCATGCTGACATGACCTAACCTTCTATGCCACAACCAACCTTTAGAAGATTTAGCAATAAAACAATTGCGAGGTTGGGCTTTCTTAGTGAAGTCAACAATGTATAGGTCACCTCTACGAATCCCGGTAAAGACCATATTATGATTATCTCTATGAAAGACTTGGCAATCAACATGAGTGAATAGCACATTTAAACCAAAATCAGCTAATCTAGACATGGAGAGAAGATTATATCCGAGGGATTTTACAAGCATGACATTCTTAATTGAGCTATCGTTGGATATGGCCACTTTACCAAGGCCAACAACTTTACCCTTAGGGTTGTCACCAAAGGTCATACTTTCGTGGACCATCATTTCTAACAAGCTCATCAAACATGTCCTTATCTCCGGTCATGTGGTCCGTGCATCCACTATCGAGAACCCATTCCTTTCCTCCAGCTACGTAACCACAAAGATTTGCCATAAGACCAAAATGTCTCATTTGTTCATCAAGATCGTAGTCACTATCATCATCCTCATCATAGTATCCATGATCCACATCGTCACGTGATTGATCAACACCTAGAGAGAGTGATTCATTAGAAGTATGACCGCAACAATGTTCATCTCTATGAATTCTAATGACTCCGGAAATGATATTGCTAATAATTCCAACAATTACTTTGGCACGCATGAGATCACGAAGCTCAAATAGGCAATCACTAAACTTAGGATCACTAGTACTCATCCTATTCAAGGCAATAGACTTATCAAGAATCTCATCCAGATTTTTCAAGGAATAATTTGGAAATCGTTCCTCTAGGAATCTCCATATAGTATAAGCACATTCAGAAGTTGACAAGCATACAAACAAGTTTCTAGGTAATCCTCTAGTGATAATATTAACAGTTCTAAGATTTCGAACCATGTCAAGTTTCTCATTGAAAGTAGGATTCGAAACATCAATGGGGGGCATACAAGGATTATCAATATACTTGTTCAAATGATATTCATTGAAGATCTCAAGCATCTCATTTTTCCATTCATGAAAGTACTCTCCATCAAGCATAGGCACTCTACGTCTAATACTCCCCAATGTAGACTCATCCATCTCCCTCCAAAGGTGATTAAACCAAAGAAATTTAGACCAAAGCTCTGATACCAATTGAAAGGATCGAGAATAGGTGTCTAGAGGGGGGGGGGGTGAATAGACTCCTAGCAAAGAAAAGGACAGCTTTTAAATTACTTGAGGTTGGAGTGGAGTTTTAGCACATGTTTAAACATTCACAATACCTAACAATCATGCATAACAAGAGTACATAGGTATTGGCCAGTAAAGCATGCAACTTTGACTACTTGACCAAAACAAAACCTAGCCTTTCCCCAATTTTAGTTCTTGGCAGATTTAAGCACTTAGGCACAAGTCAAGCAATCAACCTACACATGCAATTCTAAGAGTATAGCAGCGGAAAGTAAAACAATTGCATATGAAGGTAAAGGGAGGAGTTTGGAGAATGCAAATGCAAGTGAAGACACAGATGTTTTTGTCATGGTTCCGATAGGTGGTGCTATCATACATCCATGTTGATGGAGACTTCAACCCATGTAGGGTAACGACTGCGCGAGTCCACGGAGGGCTCCACCCAGGAAGGATCCACGAGGAAGCAACCTTGTCTATCCCACCATGGCTATCGCCCACGAAGGACTTGCCTCACTAGGGTAGATCTTCACGAAGTAGGCGATCTCCTTGCCCGTACAAACTCCCTGGTTCAACTCCACAATCTCGTCAGAAGCTCCCAAGTGACACCTAACCAATCTAGGAGACACCACTCTCCAAAAGGTAATAGATGGTGTGTTGATGATGAACTCGTTGCTCAAATGCTTCAAATGATAGTCTCCCCAACACTCAAACAGTTCCTCACAGATTTGGATATGGTGAAAGAATGATTTGAGTGGAAAGCAACTTGGGGAAGGCTAGAGAACAAGATTCATATGGTAGGAATGGAATATCTTGATCTCAACACTTGAGTAGGTGGTTGTCTCTCAGAACATGTATGATGGAAGTGTAGGTATATTCTGATGGCTCTATCCACGAATGAAGAGTGGGTGGAGGGGTACATATAGCCTCCACACAAAATCTAACCGTTACACATAATTTACCAAACTCGGTGGGACCGATTCAGGGAACTCGGCCAGACCAATTTAGTTCATAATGTGACCGTTAGGCATTTCGGTTGGACATATATGATCAACTCGATGGGACCGATTTCATTAAGGTTAGGGCATAACGTAATCTCGGTGAGACCGATTACACAAACTAGGTGGGACCAATTTTGGTAATGAGCTTACAGAGAGTTGGTTAGGCAAACTCGGTGGGACCTATTCGCTCATTTCGGTGAGACTGAAATGTTACGAAGAGGCAACAGAGAGTTTGCAATGCTAACTCGGTGAGACTGATTCTCACAGCTCGGTTAGACCGAAATGTTTCAAACAGGAAATAGAGAGTTTACATTCCCATCTCGGTAAGACCGAGATCCCTTTCGGTGAGACCAAAATGATTAGAGTTTAGTGGCAGTGGCTATGTCAAATGAACTTGGTGGCACCGGATAGAACTTTTCTGTGGCGCCGAGTTTGACTTTTGGTTTGGAACATATGTGGATGTAAGAAAGTGGTTGAGGGTTTTGGAGCATATTACTAAGCTCTTTGAGCAAGCAAGCCATTAAGCAACACCTCATCCCCTTTAATAGTATTGGCTTTCCTATGGACTCAATGTGATCTTGGATCACTGAAATAGAAAATGTAGAGTCCTGAGCTTTGAGCTTGAGCCAATCCTTTGTCCTTATCATCTTGAAGGAGTTCCACATCCTCTAGTCCATGCCACTCCATTTGTTGAACTTGTCTGAAATATACTAGATGAAAACATTAGTCCAACAAGAGATATGTTGTCATTAATTACCAAAATCACCCAGGAAGCACTTGTGCTTCCAAGGTTTACAAGAGTTGATCTACCTCAAGATCATAACGGCTAAACCCTAAAAGTCTAGCCTATGTGATGTGATTCTGTCGTTAGCCTCTACAGACTAAACCCTCCGGCTTATATACATGCCGGAGGGGGCCTAGATTTACAAAGGTGACCTGGGGAGGTAGTAATAGCTACATCCGGACATCATGCCTTCCTTTCTACGCACATAGGAGTCCTGACCGAATACGGGGGAGAGTCTTCTGCCTCTAACTTCGCGGCCCATCAATACGGCCTAGCTTCATCGACCCGGACGCCTGAGGACCCCTGAACCCAGGACTCCCTCAATAGCCCCCAGACTTGCCTTCAAGGACGATATTGTGTATGGCTTCATGTCTTCGGTCTTGCAAGGTGAGTCCTTCTGGATGATAGTTCGGCTTTATTTAATATTATATTACATCAATTCCTCACCGCCGTCGCCTTTGCCTTCACGTGTCAAATGAATGCGAACCGTCTGGGTATTTTTATGATTACCCCCTTGACTGTGTAGGGAAGGCGCCTTATTAAGGAGACTAGATCTCAGATGCCCGTCCACTCCATTCCACATGGAAAATCCCTAGTGCCTGCCACGAAAAATATTTAAACATGGTCGGTGTTCCCAGCACTTCCTCGCGCCCTCACGGCCCTCGAGCGGGTGATTGTGAAAGTTGCTCCATACCCATTGCGCATCTGAGAAAGCTTCAAACACAGGGATATCTTCCTCCCGAGGATCTAGTCCTCGTCCGGGCCAGATTAACTTCCATTGACAATCAAGCCCTGCTAGAGAGTTTTCGCAATCCCTCCAGTGGAGAGCTGGTATGCTTCATCTCCTTCCTTATAAGAGGCATAGGATTTACTGTCCACCCCTTCCTTAGGGGGCTCCTGGAGTTCTATGGTCTTCAACTGCACGATTTCACGCCGGGGTCTATCCTGCACACTGCGGGATTCGTCGCTTTATGCAAATTATTTCTAGGCTGCGAGCCTCATTTCAAGCTATGGTGGAAGTTCTTCTGCCTTGTCCCTTGCTCCGAGGAGGGATCCATATTCGAGGTTGGCGGCGCCGAAGTATGGCATATAGCAAGGACATGTTATCTGTCCGACACTCCAAAGAAGGCATCCGAAGAGTGGCCTTCGGAGTGGTTTTATATCGGCGACGTTCCCTTGCCGGATCCAGTTCGACAAGGCCTCCCCAAATATTCCAGTGCTCCTCCAAGGAATCTTTTCAACTGGCGTCCCCGCAGTCCATAGAAGAAGAAAGTGTGGAGGTCAAAAGACTGGCCAACAAGATCAGATTGCTTGCCAGTTCAGGGCTGTCAATAATTGAAGTGACGACAATCTCTATAAAGCGATGCATGCAGCCTCTCCAAGCTAGAGGATTTCCTATGTTGCATTATAATGGCCAGGATGATACCTCATGCTGCTTACGCCTGGGTCCGGACGACCCTGCCGCTCTAGCTGCCATCCTAGCAGATCTTTACAAGGGAGAGAAGCAAGACTTTCTTCGCTTGGAGTTCCGGGAAGGTTTCTCCATGTACAATCCTCCCAACTGGGTAAGTCTTTCCCTTGACCGCTATTCTTGCTCGTTTTTCATTGTAAGATGTATTGGCCGAACTGAATTTGGTTATTCCCAATAGGAGTGGAGGAAGGTGGTTGAGGGGATTAATAGTCCCGCCCCACAGCCAGAGGACCACTTTCGAAACGTGGGCCCCGGATACGATGAAGATCCGAACATAGGCATATAGCTAGAAGATGGACTTTTCTATCAAGCCAGCCATGATGGCGTCGAAGTGGCTATCGTAGACGATTATCCCGGCCTTATTCCTTCCTCTCACGTAAGTGCCCATGACATATCTCCTCAAAGGGAAGATTTTCAGCGCGCCTCACCCATCGCACTTTTTTATGCTCAAAAGGGGCGGCGTTCCTCACGCCGAACTATGCGAAGAACGTCATCCCAGAGGGTGACGCTTGCATCGGGTGAGGCCTTGAAGCGAAAGAGGATCGTGAACACCACTGAACCTTTTAAGAGGTATGTTTGTTTTAACATATACTAGGTGGTGAAGCCGGTATTACAACTTTCCGCTTTGTTTTTCCTTTTAGGAGGAACATACACCGGACTGTGTCCCGGAATCCTGCAGATCAAGCTCCAACCAATCCAGCATCAGGCTAGTCTACGAGGACAAGGGTCAATGCGGATGCAGCGGTGGATTGTCCTCTTCAAGAGGATGCAGATGAATGTATGTCACTAATTCCGAAGCGGAGGTCACGATGGTTCACCGGCGGCGAAAAGCAGCCATGCGTTACCCAGCCTTTTCTGAGGAGGCATTTAACGCCCTCAGTTCTGCAGATGCTTATATTTGAGCCACTCAAGACAGACTTGCTGGAGCCACTCACCAGCTTTCAAACGATATGCATGTAAGTGTTAATTTAGTGTTCCTATGCCAGTAGCCCCCGAGACTTAAGCAATTGGTCTAACTAATTTGATGATCGTTGTGTTTTGCAGGTGCTCCAAGAAAAGAATAACATCTTATCCAAGGAGCTGAAAGAATGCCGGACCCAGCTGACGACTGTCTCCACCAAATTGGAAAATTTGAAGAAATCCAAAAAGGATACTGATGGTAAGAACAATAGTGTCCGGACAGTATGATATTTGCGCCGATCAATAGTCTCTAAGTACATATTGATTGAAATGCAGTAGCAGGGCCGGCCGACCAATGGGAAAAGAAGCTAAGGCTGCTCTGGTGGATAAAAAATATGCCAATGGGGAAACAGCTGTTGGTAAACGTGTATTGACACGAACCATAGAGAAAAGAAATCAAGCGCAGGATAAAAATGTCAGGCTAGAACAAGAGTTAAAGGACGTGCGAGCCCAACTCTCAGATGCCTTGGAAGAGAACCAGAGGCTTAAAGGCGGCATATTCAGTATGTCCTTAAACCTATCTCTCCTTATAGTCCCTTGTTTTCAAAGTTTTTCATAGAACTGTGCCTGCAGGTTTGTTAACTGGGCGGCCCGAAGGGGAAGTGCCCGGTTTTCAAGGCGACGTGCTGCAAGGGCTTTCTATAGTACACGAGCGAGCTCGGAAGGCCATGAAGAATATGACCAAGGCTCTATGGCCGGACGATTCCCCTCCAGAAACTATGGAGGAATTGGGAGATTTGTTTAAAGGGGCTCGACGTCGCTTTGAACTTTGGAAAGTGTCAGCATGTTGCATGGGTGCTCGAGAAGCCTCGGCCATGGTGAAGACATGCTACACTAGCCTTGAACTGAATCATATGGCCCATGTGGGACCTCGAGGATCGGATGGACAAGAAATTCCCGTAAGCTTGGTATATGACCAAGTGAAGATAGCTGCCAAGTTTTCCCAACAGGACTATAAACTAGACAGCCTTATAGAGGGAATAGAAAAAGAGTAGTCATTTGATTCTATGCATCAATATACTTTAACATCAAACTTATCTCCGACCAAAATTATAAAAATATTGTCATGGCTGACCTTCCGCTTTAACCTCCATAAACCCAAAGACTAGAGTGTTTCCGAATACTATACCTGTGGTAAACATGTGGTATGTTCAGAAACCAGGCAATCCGGTCATAATTGCTTGAATAGACAAACTGTGTTCGGGGAGTTATGCTATATTACTATTTAACATAAGAAACATCTTCCAGAGAGAATAGTTTCGTTAAGGGTTCCTTTCCCTGGGTCAGCATGCGTATATATGCATGGCTAGGCTTTTTATCCTGTAAAAGGATTGTAGGATGCCATATCCTATGATAGTTTAAAATGTATGCATTAAAAGCAATATGTCATGTATCCGCCGACCAATTATTCCCTTAAGAGTGCTAGCTTTCGGCTTCACCCAGTCTGAGGTACAGGTCCGGATTACCCGGTTGTAACAATCGTAGAGGTGCTCCCTTTACACCCTAGCCGAACAATAGGGAACGTAGGGGTAAGCGCAGGAGCCAGGCAACCTAGCTTGGCCAAAAATTAAGTCATATTGGTGCATATAATGGCAAGGAAAGACTGTAAAAAACAGACGACATTGTAAGCAAGCAGCTTTTTTGATAATGGGCTTCGTCAAAGAAGCCCCCGAGTATATTCAAGGTAGATGCATTCAAAGATGTTCTATCCTGTGATAGTTCGGTTTGCCAAATACTTACCAATAAAAGGAAAAGTAACAAAAAATAAGAGGAGAAAAATAAAAACAAAAGACAAAACCTAACTTAAAAGAAGGAAAAAGTGCTACCAAATTATCCATAGAATCGTCGAAGCCTGGCAGCGTTCCACGGGTTCGGCTCAAGGCGGTTGTCTTGTGCATTCCGAAGGCGATAGGCTCCACCGGTGAGTACTTCGTCGATAATGAAGGAGCCCTCCCATTTTGGTTTGAGCTTGTCCTTTTTCTTCTCCGGGAGGCATAAAACAAGTTCGCTGACATTGTATGTCTTAGCCCGCACTTCTCTGCTCTGGTACCGGCTGGCCTGTTGTTGATAAAATGTAGAACGGGCCTGCGTTATATCGCGCTCCTCTTCAAGTCCATCTAGGTCGTCCTGCCAATCTAGCTCGGCTTCTCGCTCTTCGTACATGTGCACTCGAGGTGAGTCATGAATAATGTCGCAGGGCAGAACAACCTCTATGCCGTACACCATGAAAAAGGGTGTGTATCCGGTCGTCCGATTAGGTTTGGTCCGCAACCCCCAGAGTATGGAGTCAAGCTCCTCAGCCCAGTGTTTATCAGTCTCCCGTAGGGAGCGCACTAGTCGGGGTTTAATGTCGCTCATTATCATACCATTGGCTCTTTCGACTTGACCGTTTGTTTGAGGATGGTACAGAGAAGCGTAATCAAGTTTAATGCCTAACTCTGCACACCCATTTTTTTACCTCATCACCTGTAAAGTTGGTGCCATTACCTGTGATAATACTGTGCGGGACACCATAACGGTGTACTACACCAGATATAAAATCTATCACCGGCCCTGCCTCAGCTATTTTTACTGGCTTGAATTCTATCCATTTAGTGAATTTATCCACCATCACCAGCAAGTATTTCTTTTTATGGCTTCCCCCTCTAAGAGGTCCGACCATATCAAGCCCCCAGACCACAAACGGCCAAGTAATGGGGATGGTTCTCAAAGCGGTGGTAGGCATGTGACTTTGATTTGCAAATAGCTGGCAGCCAATGCAATGTTGGACTAAGGACTGGGCAGCTGCTCACGCAGTGGGCCAGAAAAAGTCAGCTCAAAAAGCTTTGCTCACGAGCGCCTGAGCTGCGGCGTGATGGCCGCCCATTCCAGCGTGTATTTCAGTGAGAAGTTGCCGTCCCTCCACTTCGGAGATGCACCTTTCGAGGACACCAGTAGTGCTTTTCTTATATTGTTCACCTTCATGAACTTTGTAGGCTTTAGAACACAGAATTATGCGGCGGGCCTCATTTTGGTCATCGGAGAGCTCTTGCCTACTAAGGTAAGCTAAGAAGGGCTCTGTCCAGGGGGCTATGACAACCATGATCTCGTGAGCCGAAGATGTTATCTCCATGTCTGAGTCCCTGGTGACGTCTGGGTTATGTTCGGCTGGGGGTGTGTTCGGATCCGAATTAGTATCGCCGCTCTCGTCCTGCCATGTTACTGATGGCTTAAACAGCCTTTCCACAAAGGTGTTATGTGGGATTGGGTCACGTTTAGCGCCCATACGAGCGAGTATATCCGTCGCCTGGTTATTATCCCAGGCTACATGGTGGAATTCCAACCCCTCAATCGAGCCGATATTTTCAATATGGCATTGCGATAAGCTGTCATTTTTGAATCCTTCACATCAAATTCTCCGTTTATTTGAGAGATAGCGACGTTTGAGTCTCCGCGTACCTCGAGGCATTGTATGCCCATGGATACAGCTAGGCGGAGACCATGCAATAGTGCCTCATATTCGGCTGCATTGTTTGCGTCCATGTACATGATTTGTAGTACGTACCGGACTGCCGGACTGTATCCCCTGCTGGAGATATCAGGATGACGCTGGCCCCCAATCCGGCTAGCATTTTTGGAACCGCCGAAGTACATTGTCAAGTGGGAATATGAGCCGTACTCTTTAGGTAGTTCAGCTTCAGTCCATTCCGCGATGAAGTCAGCCAACACCTGGGTTTTAATAGTCCGGCGCGGCTTATATGATATTTCGAATGGTAAGAGCTCGATGGCCCATTTGGCTATGCTTCAAGTGGCGTCTTTATTTTTGATAATATTGTTAAGTGGTACTTCGGATGCCACTGTAATCGAACACTCTTGGAAGTAGTGTCGGAGTTTTCAAGATGACATGAAGACCGCATAGGCAATTTTCTGATAGTGGGGGTACCGTGATTTACACGGTGTGAGATCCTCGGATATGTAGTATACTAGTTTTTGAACGGGGAACTTATGTCCCTCTTCGGCTCGTTCGACCACAAGCACGGCACTCACTACCTGATGAGTGGCTGATATATACAGCAGCATTGGTTTGCCTACACTTGGGGCAGCTAGGATTGGGTTGCTCGCTAATAGAGTTTTTACTTCAATCCAGCTATGACCGCATCCATCCATTCAAAGTTGTCAGTGTGTCGTAGCAACCTATAAAGTGGCAATGCTTTTTCTCCTAACCTGGAGATGAAGCGGCTCAAGGCCGTTACACAGCCTGCTAGTTTTTGCACTTGTTTGAGATCGGTTGGCGTTTTGAGTTGTGACAAGGCCTGAATTTTAGCTGGGTTAGCTTCGATTCCTCTATGGGATACAATGAACTCTAATAGCTTTCCGGCCGGAACGCCGAAGACGCATTTTTCCGGATTGAGCCTTATGTCATATGCTCTAAGGTTATCAAACGTAAGGCGGAGATCATCCACCAATGTCTCGACGTGTTTGGTCTTAACGACTACGTCATCAACATATGCCTCCACTGTCTTGCTAATTTGTTTTTCTAAGCATGTTTGAATCATGCGTTGATACGTGGCACCAACGTTTTAAAGTCCAAAGGGCATAGTGTTGAAACAGAAGGGACCGTACGGGGTAATAAATGCCGTTGCGGCCTAATCGGATTCCTTCATCTTTATCTGATGGTATCCGGAGTAAGCATCAAGGAAGCACAACGAGTCGTGTCCGGCCGTTGCATTGATAATATGATGAATGTGGGGAAGAGGAAAGGGATCCTTAGGGGAAGCCTTGTTTAGGTATGTAAAGTTGACATAGAGGCGCTATTATCCTTCTTCGATACCATGACTAAGTTGGCCAGCCAATCCGGATGTTTAATTTCTCTGATGAATCCGGCCTCCAATAGCTTGGCTAGCTCTTCTCCCATTGCTTGTCTTTTGGGTTCGGAAAATCGTCGCAGTGACTGCTTGACTGGTTTGAACCCTTTGATAATGTTGAGGCTGTGTTTGGCCAGCCTACGTGGGATTCCTGGCATATCTGAAGGGTGTCAGGCGAATATATCCCAATTTTGGCAAAGAAATTTCCGTAACGCGCTATCTACCGCCGGATCCAGCTGTGCCCCGATAGACGCTGTCTTATTAGGGTCTGTTGGGTGCACTTGAAATTTTATTATTTCATCTGCTGGCTTGAAGGAGGTAGATTTCGATCTTTTGGCAAGGATTACATCATCCTTGTCCACCGTGTATCGCAAGGTGGTTAATTCCTCGGCCGCGAGGGCTTCAGATAATTCCTCTAGGGATAAAGATGTCGTTTTGTTCTCGACGCGGAGTGCTCTGTCTGGATCACTTGTTAGTGTGATTACTCCATTGGGCTCTAGCATTTTAAGCGTCATATACCCATAATGGGGTATGGCTTGAAAGCGTGAAAAAGCGTCCCATCCTAAAAGGGCGTGGTATCCGATATTGAAGGGAACAATGTGGAAGAGCAGTTCCTCCGACCTATAGTTCTCGGATGTGCCAAATACTACGTCGAACTTAATGCTTCCCGAACACCGGGCTTCCCGGCTGGGAATAATTCCTCTGAATGTTGTGTTAGTGTGCTCAATGCGGGATTTGTCAATCTGCATTTTTGCAAGCGTTTCCTCGTATATGAGGTTGAGTCTGCTTCCTCCGTCCATGAGTACTTTAGTGAGGCAAAAGCCGTATACTATTGGATCTAGTACAAGAGCTGCTGTTGCTCGGACCGGCCGGACTCGAGGTGCGTCTTCGGCAGAAAAAGTGATTGCCGTGTCGCTCCATGGGCTTGCAGAGCTAATTTGATAGTCCTCGGCATGTTTGCGATTTGCTCTCCGGCGGCGGTTGTTTGAGGAGAACATCTCAAAGATAGTGAAGACACCGATGTCTTTCTCCCCTGATATTGTGGTGGCGAGGATTGCTGCACCGCTCTTTGCTACCTGCCGGAGTACCCAACATGCCATAAGGTAGTGGTTTGGGATATTGCTCGGGGCTGCATGTATTTGGCAAGGTTTATCGAGCAGTTCGTCCAATACAGACCTGCGTCCTGTAGAAGGTTTGTTCTTCTTGCCGATAGGCATATTATCGAATGACCTGCTGGGGTATGTCCGTTTAGCCTTAAAAGTGTGTTGTACGAATATGGACTCTTCTAGAGTTGTATGTGTTGGGGAACGTTGCATGGGAAACAAAAATTTTCCTACGCTCACCAAGATCAATCTAGGAGATGCATCTACGAGGGAAGAGTCGGATCCACATACCCTTGTAGATCGCTAAGCGGAAGCGTTCAAGAACGCGGTTGATGGAGTCGTACTCGCCGCGATTCAAATCGCCGAAGATCCCAGCACCGAACGGACGGTGCCTCCGCGTTCAACACACGTGCAGCTCAGGGACGTCTCCTCCTTCTTGATCCAGCAAGGGGGAAGGAGAAGTTGACGGAGAAACCCAGCAGCACGACGGCGTGGTGGAGATGGTGGTGGAGGAATTCCAGCAGGGCTTCGCCAAGCACTGCAAACTAGACGAAGATATTCGTGGGAGAGAGAGGGCAGCGCCGAGGCACGAACTTGTGTTGCTGCCCTCCCTCTGCCTCTCTTTATATAGGGGGGAGAGAGGGGAGGGGGCGCCCCTAGGGTTCCCCCTAGGGGGCGGCGGCCAAGGCCAGATGTGGCGGCGGCCAAGGGGGGGGGCTGCGGCCAGGGTTAGGGTTCCCCCCCCCCCCAGGCGCCTTGCCCCCCAAGACTTAGGGGGTGCGGCTGCCCTAGGGGGGCCCAGCCCCTTAGGCGCAGGTGGAAGGGCCTAGGGGGGGCGCACAGCCCCTATGTGGGCTGTTGCGTCTCCCCACTTATGGCCCATAGGGCCCGTAACATTTACCGTGGCCCCCGAAACACCTTTCGGTTCTCCGATTCCTTCCCGATGTTCCCCGGAACAATTCCGGACTCCGTTCACTCTCATCCCATATATCAATCTTCATCCCCGGACCATTCCGGAGACCCTCGTCACGTCCGGGATCTCATCCGGGACTCCGAACAACCTTCGGTTACCATGCACTGTTCTCACTAACAACCCTAGCGTCACCGAACCTTAAGTGTGTAGACCCTGCGGGTTCGGAAACTATGCAGACATGACCGAGACACTCCCAGGTCAATAACCAATAGCGGGATCTGGATACCCATATTGGTTCCCACACGTTCCTCGATGATCACATCGGATGAACCACAATGTCAAGGATTCAGGTAATCCCGTATACAGTTCCCTTTGTCTCGTCGGCATGTTACTTGCCCGAGATTCGATCGTCGGTATCTCTATACCTAGTTCAATCTCGTTACCGGCAAGTCTCTTTACTCGTTCCGTAATACATAATCCCGTGACTAACTACTTAGTCACTTTGAGCTCATCGAGATGACGCATTACCGAGTGGGCCCGGAGATACCTCTCCGTCACACGGAGTGACAAATCCCAGTCTCGATCCATGTCAACTCAACAGACACCTTCGGAGATACCTGTAGAGTACCTTTATAGTCACCCAGTTACGTTGCGACGTTTGGCACACACAAGGCACTCCTACGGTGTCAGTGAGTTACATGATCTCATGGTCATAGGAACTTATACTTGACATGCAGAAAACTATAGCGATAACTGATACGATCAAAAGCTATGTTTAACGTTTGGGTCTCGTCCATCACATCATTCTCCTAATGATGTGATCCCGTTATCAAATGACAACTCATGTCTATGACCTGGAAACCGCGGTCATCTTTGATCAACGAGCTAGTCCTGAAGAGGCTTACTAGGGACACAAAGTTTGTCTATTTATCCACACATGTATCTGAGTTTCCAATCAATACAATTATAGCATGGATAATAAACGATTATCATGAACAAGGAAATATAATAATAACTCTTTTATTATTGCCTCTAGGGCATATTTCCAACAGTCTCCCACTTGCACTAGAGTCAATAATCTAGCATTACAAGGTAATGAATCTAACACCCATAGAGTCTTGGTGTTGATCATGCTTAGCCCGTGGAAGAGGCTTAGTCAACGGATCTGCAACATTCAAATCCGTGTGTACTTTGCAAATGCTTATGTCCTCCTCCTTGACTGAATCGCGGATGGAATTGAAGCGTCGCTTTATGTGTCTGGTTCTCTTGTGAAACCTTGGTTCCTTGGCTAGAGCAATGGCACCAGTGTTGTCACAAAACAGAGTCATTGGGTTCAATGCACTAGGCACAACTCCAAGATCTGTCATGAACTCGTTCATCCAGACACCTTCCTTTGCCGCCTCCGAGGCAGCTATGTACTCCGCTTCGCATGTAGAATCGGCTACCACGCTTTGCTTGGAACTGCACCAGCTTACCGCTCCCCCGTTGAGAATATATACGTATCCGGTTTGAGACTTAGAGTCATCCGAATCAGTGTCAAAGCTTGCATCGACGTAACCCTTTACGACGAGCTCTTGATCACCTCCATAAACGAGAAACATCTCCTTAGTCCTTTTCAGGTACTTTAGGATATTCTTGACCGCTGTCCAGTGATCCATACCAGGATTACTTTGAAACCTTCCGGCCATACTTATGGCAAGGCTGACATCTGGTCTTGTGCACAGCATTGCATACATGATAGAGCCTATGGCTGAAGCATAGGGGATGACACTCATCTTTTCCCTATCTTCCGCAGTCACTGGGCATTGAGTCTTACTCAACTTTGTACCTTGCAATACCGGCAAGAACCCCTTCTTGGATTGATCCATTTTGAACTTCTTCAAAACTTTATCAAGGTATGTACTTTGTGAAAGTCCTATCAAGCGTCTCGATCTATCTCTATAGATCTTGATGCCCAATATGAAAGCAGCTTCACCGAGGTCCTTCATCGAAAAACTCTTGTTCAAATACCCCTTCACGCTATCCAAAAGTTCTATATTGTTTCCAATTAGCAATATGTCATCCACATATAATATTAGAAACGCTATAGAGCTCCCACTCACTTTCTTGTAAATACAAGCTTCTCCGTAAACTTGTACAAACCCAAACGCTTTGATCACCTCATCAAAGCGAAGATTCCAACTCCGAGATGCTTGCACCAGCCCATAAATGGAACGCTGGAGTTTGCAAACTTTGTCAGCATTCTCTGGATCGATAAAACCTTCCGGTTGTATCATATACAACTCTTCCTTAAGAAAACCGTTAAGGAACGCTGTTTTGACATCCATCTGCCAAATTTCGTAATCGAAATATGCAGCTATTGCTAACATGATTCGGACGGATTTAAGCATCGCTACGGGTGAGAAAGTCTCATCGTAGTCAACTCCTTGAACTTGTGAAAAACCCTTTGCCACAAGTCGAGCTTTATACACGGTGACATTGCCGTCAGCGTCCGTCTTCCTCTTAAAAATCCATTTATTCTGAATGGCCTTCCGCCCTTCAGGTAATACTTCCAAAGTCCATACTTTGTTTTCATACATGGATCCCATCTCAGATTTCATGGCCTCTAACCATTTGTCGGAATCCGGGCCCACCATCGCTTCTCCATAGCTCGTAGGTTCACTGTTGTCCAACAACATGACCTCCAAGACAGGGTTACCATACCACTCAGGTGCAGTGCGTACCCTTGTCGACCTACGAGGTTCGGTAGTAACTTGATCATAAGCTTCTTGATCATCATCATTGGCTTCCTCTTCAACCGTTGCAGGCTCCACAAAAACATCTTTCTGTGCTGCGCTACTCTCTGGTTGAAGCAGAGGTTCAATAACCTCATCAAGTTCTACCTTCCTCCCACTCAATTCTTTCGAGAGAAACTCTTTCTCGAGAAAGGACCCGTTCTTAGCGACAAACACTTTGCCCTCGGATCTGAGATAGAAGGTGTACCCAACCGTCTCTTTTGGGTATCCTATGAAGACACATTTGTCCGCTTTGGGTTCGAGCTTTTCTGGCTGAAGCCTTTTGACATAAGCATCGCAACCCCAAACTTTGAGAAAAGACAACTTAGGTTTCTTACTAAACCACAGTTCATACGGTGTTGTCTCAACGGACTTGGATGGAGCCCTATTTAAAGTGAATGCAGCCGTCTCTAACGCATATCCCCAAAATGATAGTGGCAAATCGGCAAGAGACATCATAGAACGCACCATATCTAATAGGGTTCGATTACGACGTTCGGACACACCATTACATTGTGGTGTTCCAGGTGGCGTCAACTGTGAAACAATTCCACATTGTCTTAAGTGATTGCCAAACTCATAACTCAGATACTCTCCCCCTCGATCAGATCGTAGGAACTTGATCTTCTTGTTACGATGATTCTCAACTTCACTCTGAAATTGCTTGAACTTTTCAAACGTTTCAGACTTATGCTTCATCAAGTAAATATACCCATATCTACTTAAGTCGTCAGTGAAGGTGAGAAAATAACGATATCCACCGCGCGCCGTGACACTCATCGGGCCACACACATCAGTATGTATGATTTCCAATAAGTCACTTGCCCGTTCCATTGTTCCTGAAAACGGGGTCTTAGTCATCTTGCCCATGAGGCACGGCTCGCATGTGTCAAGTGATTCAAAATCAAGAAACTCCAAAAGTCCATCAGCATGGAGCTTCCTCATGCGTTTCACGCCGATATGACCCAGACGGCAGTGCCACAAGAAAGTGGTACTATTGTTATCAACTCTACATCTTTTGGCATCAATGTTATGAACATGTGTATCATCACTATCGAGATTTAATAAGAATAAACCCCCTACTTCGGGTGCATGACCATAAAAGATATTACCCATATAAATAGAACAACCTTTATTCTCTGATTTAAATGAGTAACCGTCTCGCATTAAACAAGATCCAGATATAATGTTCATGCTCAACGCAGGCACTAAATAACAATTATTCAGGTTCATAACTAATCCCGATGGTAATCGAAGAGCGAGCGTTCCGACGGCGATCACATCAACCTTGGAACCATTCCCCACGCGCATCGTCACTTCGTCCTTCGCCAGCCTCCGTCTATTCCGTAGTTCCTGTTTAGAGTTGCAAATGTGAGCAACCGAACCGGTATCAAATACCCAGGCACTACAACGAGAGTTGGTAAGGTACACATCAATAACATGTATATCACATATACCTTGCTTGTTGTTGTTGTTGGCCCCCTTCTTGTCTGCCAGATACTTGGGGCAGTTCCGCTTCCAGTGGCCGTTCCCCTTGCAATAGAAACACTAGTTCTCTGGCTTGGGCCCAGCCTTGGGTTTCTTCACTGGATGAGCAACTGCCTTGCCACCCTTCTTAGAGTTACCCTTCTTGCCCTTGCCATTCTTCTTGAAACTGGTAGTTTTATTGACCATCAACACTTGATACTCCTTCTGGATGTCTGACTCAGCGACTTTCAGCATCGCAAACAGCTCGGCGATGGTTTTGTTCATCCCTTGCATGTTATAATGCTGCACGAAGCTCTTGTAGCTAGGTGGGAGTGACTGGAGAATTCTGTCAATGATAGCCTCCTCCGGGAACACAAGTCCCAGATCAGCTATGCGGGTATAGTACCCAGACATCTTCAGTAAGTGCTCACTGACAGACGAATTCTCCTCCATCTTGCAAGCAAAGAATTTATCGGTGGTCTCATACCTCTCGATCTTGGCATTCTTCTCAAAGATGAACTTCAACTCCTGGAACATCTCATTTGCTCCATGACGTTCAAAACGCCTTTGAAGTCCTCCTTCCAAGCTATACAACATGGCACACTGTACTACTGAGTAGTCATCCGCACGCGACTGCCAGGCGTTCATAACGTCCACAGAGGCCGGATCGGGGGGTTCACCTAGCGGTGCATTTAGGACATAAACCTTTTGGGCAGCTGTGAGGATGATCCTCAGATTGCGGAGCCAGTCCACAAAGTTGCTCCCATCATCTTTCAGCTTAGTTTTCTCTAGGAACACATTAAAATTCAGGGGAGCTACTGCGGGAGCCATCTACAACAAAAGATTTGCAAAGACATCTTAGACTATTGTTCATGATAAGTGAGTTTTAACTAATCAAATTACTTATAACTCCCACTCAAATTGACATCCCTCTGGTCATCCGAGCGTGACATGATCCAAATCCACCAACCCAAGTCCGATCATCACGTGAGATGAGGTGGTGTCAATGGTGAACATCTTCATGTTGATCATATCTACTATATGACTCATGCTCGACCTTTCGGTCTTCCGTGTTCCGAGGCCATGTCTGTACATGCTAGGCCCGTCAAGTCTAACCCGAGTGTTCTGCATGTGCAAAACTGGCTTGCACCCGTTGTATGCGAACGTAGAGTCTATCACACCCGATCATCACGTGGTGCTTCGAAACGACGAACCTTCGCAACGGCGCACACTCGGGGGGAACACAATTTTATCTTGAAATTTTAGTGAGGGATCCGTCGTCCTAAGCAAAATAAGATGCATAAAAGGATTAACATCACATGCAAATCATAAGTGACATGATATGGCCATCAACTCGTGCTTTTGATCTCCATCTCCAAAGCACCGGCATGATCTCCATCGTCACCGGCGTAACACCATGATCCCCATCATCATGATCTCCATCATCGTGTCGCCATCGGGGTTGTCGCGCGCCCACCATGCTCTTACTACTATTGCTACCGTTTAGCGATAAAGTAAAGCATTACATAGCGCTTAATGATTGACACGCAGGTCATACAAAAATTAAAGACAACCCTATGGCTCCTGCCGGTTGCCGTATACATCGACATGCAAGTCGATATTAACTATTACAACATGATCATCTCATACATCAAATATATCTCATCATGTCTTTGGCCATATCATATCACATACATACCCTGCAAAAACAAGTTAGACGTCCTCTAATTTGTTGTTGCATGTTTTACGTGGCTGCTATGGGTATCTAGCAAGAACGCTTCTTACCTACGCAAAGCCACAACGGTGATATTTAAGTTGCTATTTAACCTTCTACAAGGACCGCCTTCGTCGAATCCGATTCAACTAAGATAGGAGAGACAGACACCCGCCAGCCATCTTATGCAACAAAAGTCGCATATCTGTCGATGGAACCGGTCTCATGTACGTGGACATGTAAAGTTGGTCCGGGCCGCTTCATCCCATAATGCCGCTGAATCAAGAAAGACCAAGGAGGGAAGCAATCTAAACATCAACGCCCACAAACCCCTTTGTGTTCTACTCGTGAAAACATCTACGCAAGAACCTAGCTCATGATGCCACTGTTGGGGAACGTTGCATGGGAAACAAAAATTTTCCTACGCTCACCAAGATCAATCTAGGAGATGCATCTACGAGGGAAGAGTCCGATCCACATACCCTTGTACATCGCTAAGCGGAAGCGTTCAAGAACGCGGTTGATGGAGTCGTACTCGCCGCGATTCAAATCGCCGAAGATCCCAGCACCGAACGGACGGTGCCTCCGCGTTCAACACACGTGCAGCTCGGGGACGTCTCCTCCTTCTTGATCCAGCAAGGGGGAAGGAGAAGTTGACGGAGAAACCCAGCAGCACGACGGCGTGGTGGAGATGGTGGTGGAGGAATTCCAGCAGGGCTTCGCCAAGCACTGCAAACTAGACGAAGATATTCGTGGGAGAGAGAGGGCAGCGCCGAGGCACGAACTTGTGTTGCTGCCCTCCCTCTGCCTCTCTTTATATAGGGGGGAGAGAGGGGAGGGGGCGCCCCTAGGGTTCCCCCTAGGGGGCGGCGGCCAAGGCCAGATGGGGCAGCGGCCAAGGGGGGGGGGCTGCGGCCAGGGTTAGGGTTCCCCCCCCAGGCCCCTTGCCCCCCAAGACTTAGGGGGTGCGGCTGCCCTAGGGGGGCCCAGCCCCTTAGGCGCAGGTGGAGGGGCCTAGGGGGGGCGCACAACCCCTGTGTGGGCTGTTGCGTCTCCCCACTTATGGCCCATAGGGCCCGTAACATTTACCGTGGCCCCCGAAACACCTTTCGGTTCTCCGATTCCTTCCCGATGTTCCCCGGAACAATTCCGGACTCCGTTCACTCTCATCCCATATATCAATCTTCATCCCCGGACCATTCCGGAGACCCTCGTCACGTCCGGGATCTCATCCGGGACTCCGAACAACCTTCGGTTACCATGCACTGTTCTCACTAACAACCCTAGCGTCACCGAACCTTAAGTGTGTAGACCCTGCGGGTTCGGAAACTATGCAGACATGACCGAGACACTCCCAGGTCAATAACCAATAGCGGGATCTGGATACCCATATTGGTTCCCACACGTTCCTCGATGATCACATCGGATGAACCACAATGTCAAGGATTCAGGTAATCCCGTATACAGTTCCCTTTGTCTCGTCGGTATGTTACTTGCCCGAGATTCGATCGTCGGTATCTCTATACCTAGTTCAATCTCGTTACCGGCAAGTCTCTTTACTCGTTCCGTAATACATAATCTCGTGACTAACTACTTAGTCACTTTGAGCTCATCGAGATGACGTATTACCGAGTGGGCCCGGAGATACCTCTCCGTCACACGGAGTGACAAATCCCAGTCTCGATCCATGTCAACTCAACAGACACCTTCGGAGATACCTGTAGAGTACCTTTATAGTCACCCAGTTACGTTGCGACGTTTGGCACACACAAGGCACTCCTACGGTGTCAGTGAGTTACATGATCTCATGGTCATAGGAACTTATACTTGACATGCAGAAAACTATAGCGATAACTGATACGATCAAAAGCTATGTTTAACGTTTGGGTCTCGTCCATCACATCATTCCCCTAATGATGTGATCCCGTTATCAAATGACAACTCATGTCTATGACCTGGAAACCGCGGTCATCTTTGATCAACGAGCTAGTCCTGAAGAGGCTTACTAGGGACACAAAGTTTGTCTATTTATCCACACATGTATTTAAGTTTCCAATCAATACAATTATAGCATGGATAATAAACGATTATCATGAACAAGGAAATATAATAATAACTCTTTTATTATTGCCTCTAGGGCATATTTCCAACAGTATGTTGGGCTTTCCAAGTGTTTTCCATTGCGCAGTACTTTTGTACTAAGTATGACAGGTGTGTGAGACTCCGAACACGGCGTCGGTTGAGGGCGTTCAAAACTCCCTCAGCCGTACAGTTGCGGTGAAATAAGGGGACCACATCGTCGTCGCAATAGTCCTTAATCTTGTTCTTGAAAAGCAGGAATCTGGCCCAAAAGTGGTTGACCGTCTCCTCGGGCCGCTGATGTATGTTCGCGAGTTGTTTATGTCTGGGAATTCAGATTTACTTGGAGAGTTTTTCCCAGGGTGGGTGGGTGTTGGTAATTTTAAGTCCCAACCCAATGTGGTATTCGGGGTTTTGACAACCTCCGGTGTGGACGATCTGGGCTCAGCAGGATCTGAACATTCCGTGGGCCCGGCGTCAATCCCAGAGCTCGAAAAACACAAAGTGCCACCCGGCAGGGGCGTGTTCGGCTCGATGGGTTCGGAGATCTGAACTATGACAGTCTCCATCTCAAGAGGGGGGTATCTTCGGCTCCATCCTCGACTGCCGCCACTAGATGAGTGATCGGGATGGGATCAATCTCATCCTGGTTGGATTTAGGTCTGATCTGATCTCCTGGCGATGAAAGCCGCAGGGCGGTGATGCGATCCAACAGCTCGTTTAAGGGCGAGAGATCTGCCGAGGTCGCGTCGTCGGAGTGGCGGGAGTCAACATAAGGGTGATGGTCGATGACCGCATGAAGTGCGGCCGGCCTGGAGGCCACGCGGGCGTATACAATGAACCCACCGAGCTGGAGAACCTGGCCAACGGCCAAGTTGTTTCCGAGGGTGATCTCATCATTGATGACAAGACAAGCCATCGATCGCTTATTGCGAGCGCACAACGGAGCTCTCAATGAAAGCACCATTGTCGGTGTCAAAACCGGCGAAATCTTGGGTAGGGGGGCCCAACCTATGCATCTAAGGATCGATGGTAACAGGAGACTGGGGACACGATGTTTACCCAGGTTCGGGCCCTTTCGACCGAGGTAATACCCTACTTCCTGCTTGATTGATCTTGATGAATATGGGTTACAAGAGTTGATCTACCTCGAGATCGTAATGGCTAAACCCTAAAAGTCTAGCCTATGTGATATGGTTCTATCGTTAGCTTCTACAGACTAAACCCTCCGGCTTATATACACGCCGGAGGGGGCCTAGGGTTACAAAGGTGACTTGGGGAGGAACTAATAGCTACATCCGGACATCATGCCTTCCTTTCTACGCACATAGGTGTCCTGACCGAATACGTGGGAGAGTCTTCTGCCTCTATCTTCGTGGCCCATCAATACGGCCCAGCTTCATCGACCCGGACGCCCGAGGACCCCTGAACCCAGGACTCCCTCAATATTCCTTGGCCTAAGGGAAGATAGCATCATGATTCTATATCTAAAATAGTGTGATGATGAGATTGCAACATGGAAAGTACGTCGGCCAAGCTACGTTTTAGGAAAAGAACTAGGGAAGATCCACTGACGGTCAAGTGGGAAGTTGGGCAGTGTAGCAAGGCCGGTTTCAGAGGAAGCTGTACCTGAGAGTCGTCAGGGTGTAATGCTGATGATGACGCCGGGTGGGATATGATGCGACACCAAGCAAGGGGCGAAGGCCCTACCACGTCGGAGCTTCGTCCGAGAGAACGACGTGTACCACAGAACGGGATGCGTCGGTAGTGGGTTTCCTTCCTCGACGCCAGCAACCAAAGCAACGTTGCACATCCTCCCTTTCTGTCGGCGGACAGGATCGGTCCAGATCAGTGGCCAGCGATGAGAGAGTGTGCACCGCCATCCTGTGTGAGAGAGTGTGAACTGTGAATAGACCAACCCCAACAAGCAAAGCATCGGATCCTGCCTATATTACATACAGTGCACCCGTTTTCTAGATAAAGCGCGTCACACTTTGTTTCGTTCACGAGTGGTACACGACCCTCCATCAAGTGGACAACCACTACACGCATCAAATTTTCAGATCATGAGCTGCCTTTTCATACAGAAATGAGCTCCATGGTATACGCGCGGGGGTGTGGTCGGGAAAGAGACGGCAGTACATGTGTCGCCGCGTGTGCCTCTTCTCTTCCTACACATGCCCCGCCTATGTGGGGATTTGTGAGAGAGATGGTGTGTGCATTCGGGATGTTGCTTTAGTGCCTTACCGCACCTACCTTTGAGTGTATGACAGGTGGGCTCAACAGGTGGCTGGCCCACATGTCATACACCCAAAGGCAGCTCTAGTTAAGTCACCGGAGCTCAGCCCGCGCGTTCGTGTTTTTTTTATGCGAGTGATTTTGTGAGTGTATTTGTGTGCGAGAGACATAGATAGGGAATATGTGTCGATGATATCTCAAACCAAAAAAATGGAACATACGCAATGTTTGTGAAACTGAGGCCTAGCTAGATATATCATACAGAGGGAGCGATCCATGAGAAGAGAGGGAGGGATCATCGGCATGTGGTGTCGATAAAAATGAGAGAGGGATGAAATGTATGGGTGCGAGATCGATAAAGAGAGGCTGCGAAATAGCATGTGCACACATCAAATGTATAGGACGGCTGGCCTACTGGAACGTGAGAGGGGAAAGGGCATTTTGTGTGTGCCAGGGAGAACCAACTGTAGCATTCGATATATCAGTGTGTGTGTCGGGGAGGGGGGGACCTAACTAGAGAGGTTGATCGACTAGTACATGTCTGGAGAAGGAGAGACCTAGCTACCTATCGAGGGAGATCGATGGGCATCCATACATGTGTTGGAGAGGAATATGGTTGGGAGAGAGACTGAGCTAGTGTGGTGAAGGGAGGTTGGTGGAGTTGCTTCTCAGAGGTGTGAGAGGCCTAGTAGATAAACGGAGGGTACAACTACAATCAATAAGAGAGGTGCGTGTGTGTGTGTGTGTGTGCGAATGTGTGCAGGTGAAAGATGGGGCAAGAGGGATGTATGGATGGTGAGGGGGCAATATACGTATGTCGCAGGTAGGCCTAACTAGATAGGTAGATAAATCGTTGTGTTGGAGAAAGGGAGATCGAGACATAACTATTAAGGTAGATCAATCGACGTGTGGGGAAAATGAGGGATAATCGACCTAGATATATGTATGGATGGAGATCAATTGGTGTACACATGCATGCGCTAGAGCAAAATAAGGTCGGATAGACAGATAGAGATAAAGGGATGCATCTAGGATGTGGTGCGAGAGGCATACTAGACAGAGAGAAGGGAGGAGTATGTGAGTGCGAGACGATGAAAAAAGGGGCGATAGTGTGCATTTGCGTGCGAGCGTGTGACATGTAGCCAGGGGGAAAGGAGGGTGAGAGGAAAAGAGGGAAAGTGTGTATGTTGTAGGCAGGCCTGACTAGAAAGGTATATCGATCGATGTGTGTCGAAAAGAAGGACCCGAGGACACCTATAAAAGCTGTGGGAGAACGACCTATAGAATAATGAATGAGTGCAATCTAGAGAATGTTGAGGGAGGGGGGAGGGCGAAGAGGGGTGTGTGCATGCATGAGAAAGTAAGTGATAGGTATATAGAGAAGAGGAGTGTGTGGGTGTACATGACTAGAAGAAATCATACTTCCTTGTGAAAGTGGATTCAGATATTTGAATAATAGACCATGGTGTTTTAAACCCATGCACACGTGAATGTAATAGTGATATGCATGGTATGGTTTTGAACATGCTATACTATGAGTGTGTGTTTTAAACCCGCCCACCACTACCAAGACCCCAGCCCACCGCCGCCCACCAGCACGGTGCCCCTCTACGCGCGGATCTGACCTTCCCTCTGCTCCGACTCGGCCTTCCATCCCCTACGGTGCGACCTTCCATCCCCTCCGATGCTGGACTTCAGAATCATAGTATTTTAACAAATTCTGAACTTCCTTCCGTCTACAAAAAGAGGAGCATTTAGAATCCTAATGTGCAGTTGTTCTTGTGTGTTTTTTTTCCTTCAGAGTAGTTTTCTTTTGGTGTTCATGACACCTATTCCCACCTTCATCTAACTATTTAAGTTGTTTGATTAGATTGATGAATAACTAAATCGACAAATCAACCAACTATTCTTGAGCTACAACGGGCCAATGGTCATGTCCATTAATCAGGAAAATGATGCTTCATGTATACAGCGGGCTTGTTAACTGAACTTAACTGTGTTCACTGATTGAAATGCAGGGGCTGTGGAGCAAGCACTATGGCATCACACAAAATGGAAATAATGTGGGCATGTATGTCTGCGGCTTCGGAAAATTTGAAGGAGAAGTTAAATTTTGTGACGTTTAGAGGATAGCACAATGCTCTCCAGCTATGGGCACATCGCCGAGTGGAAGCCAACGCTGTCCAGAGGGAGGGACAGCGCAATGCTCTTCATGTATACTTGTATGTTTGTGTGAAGCAGATCAACAATCTTGAAGTTCAAAAAGGATAATGTGCGAGGTTCACATGTAAAAACCCGCGATGCTCATTTGTATTTGTGTTGGATGATAGGCCTCTTGCTCTAATATTTTATTATTTGTCTTAAATTTAATAAAACCAAAACATAGAGGTTCAAAAATAAAAAGTGCTTATATATTTTAGATAACAAAACGAGTTCTTTTTAAAGTTAAAAACCTCAATGAGCTAATTGAGAAATTATCATTTACTTTGCCTCTCTAATCATATGGGAAAAAGAGTTCAATTAAAAAGTCACGTGAGAAGTTCATATGCAAAAAAAACACATATAGTAAAAAAACTAGAGAAAAACATATATCTAAAAAAAATAACATTATTTATTGTGCATACATAATTCTTCTTCCCATATTGTGCATACATAATTCTCCTTCCCATATTGTGCATTTTTAAAACCAACTCATAAAATAAAAAAGAAACTTGCTAGAAGTTCAAGTGCTCGACGAGGGAAAGTTGGAAATTGCTCTTAATTACAAAAAACTCAGATTTGTTGCAAGAACTTCACGAGAACCTCCGTGCACAATTCATAATTTATATTGCGGGACGTGCAACCTCCAATTACATTTTTTAAAATGGGAAAAAATGACGTCCGACCTTCAATTGCGTGTAATTTGACATATACAAAAAATGTGAGAAGTTTATAGTGAAAACAACGAGAAGTTCAAGTACTGCAAGGAATGCATTTCAGGTGAGAATAAAAATAAAGAAAAATAAAAACTTACAAGGTTTGTTTAAAGAAGTTCAAGTGCTCTGCCCCGGGAAGTTCAAATATTCTTGCGAGAGAGGTTCACCTTGTATTTCCATGTTCAAAAACAAAAAAAAATGTGTTTGAAAGTAATTCTCTCAATCCACAAAGAAGTTCAGATATTATTTAGGCACAAATTTATTTCAAAAAAATTGAAATTATAAAAAATGAAAAAGTTTATGTAATACATGGTGTGTGTTTAATACGATAAAAATGAATAAAAAGGCAATGTCCAATTTTTTGGTTGTTATAGGTTCAAGTCTTTTGTCGGAGAAAGTTAAAAAAAATATTGTGAGAGAGGTTTTGTCGGTGTACTAAGATAGGGGTACCTTAGTACCCCAACTTGTGCACGGGCAGTAGCAGCTTCCCGTGGCAGGGCTTACCACGTGCTCGCCAAGAACCGTTCTGGTCCCTATGAAGCCATTCAAGAACAAAGTATACAAGTCAGAAGATCAAGGCCCCGGCAAGAGGAGCTTGCCGGGAAGGCCGCACCAGGCTCAAGGTTATCACTTTAACACAAGACCCTGGCAAGAGGAGCTTGCTAGGAAGGCCAAGGAACACATACCTCAAGAGATGTCTCAGCGCATCATGCGCCCTGGCAGGACCCGGAGAGCAACAAGCTTCCGGGCCCGGCAAGATCACGACCCCGACAAGGTGCTTGCCGGGGAAACCTACGCCGTGTGCCCGCGCTCCAGCTCATCTACCCACGCGTCGCCCTGGGGCCTTTCCAGGGGCACGTGGCAGACGGCTGTGCAGCCTGGGGCACACGGTGGCAAGCCACGGTGACGAGGCTACCGCCGTGGCGAACGGAGAAGCATGGACGGACGCTTTTGGGGGCGACAGCGACGGGCATTTAATGCCCTTGTCCCCCACTGTCAAAGTTAGGTGAAGACCACTGTTCATATACTGTTCATGCACTGTTGCAACTACCACCAAATTTACACTTTTACCCTCCTCTACGTTGACACATGTCGGTGACCCCTTTGAGCTATAAAAGGAGGCCCATGCACAACGTAGAGGAGGTTCGAAACCTAGACAACTCTCTCGCTCGGTGTAGCTAGTACTGTAGATCTTCAAGCTCCCGAGCTCAAGAACTCAATACAACCTAAGCAGGAGTAGGGTTTTACGCGTCCGCGCGGCCTGAACCTGGATAAAACTGCCCGTGTGTGCTCCTCGATCTGCTCTCCGTGCTCCCTCCGCTCCCTTACCGCAACGTAGAAGGGGCTCCGGTCCCATAGGTTTTCGTGGGCGGACAGTTTCCCCCGACATCTTTGGCGCGCTAGGTAGGGGAGCGTCGAGGTTGTGCGAACCTGATCCGGCGCTCACGCGGGCGCATTCTTCATCAACCTCTCCAACTTCATCGGCTACATCAACATGCCTCCGAAGAAGAAGGTTTCGGAGGTTGGAGGCCCGTCTGCGTCAATCCCACCACCACCAGAGCCGACGGTTGGTGGGGGAGGCGCCGGCGGAAGGGTGGACGCCGGTGGGGACACTCACGGCGCCACCAAATCCAAGGACAAGACGGACGACCGGGCGAACTCCAAGGCCTCGGTGTCCGTACACGCACCACGTCCCTCTCAAGAGGTGCCAAACCAGCAGCGACGTGGTACCGGAGGTACCATACGCTTGCTGGGGCGTGGCCAAGCCGGGGAGTCGCGGGACGCTCAGGGCCAACGTCCTGGCACGAGCAAGGCGCGGTCACCGGGACGGGAACATGCTCCTTCTAACGCGGTTAGGAGTCCGAGCGTGTCCCGTTGCTCGCACCGTTCGCCGCCGTTTCCCTCCTCTCCAGCTGAAGCCCTAGCCAGGGCTCAGCTGCTCCTCGACTTCCCTCCAGCGGCGGACAAGGCCGAAGACTGGAGGGCGACGATTCAGAGCCTCATCGCCTTCGCCAACAACGATGCGCCCCAGCAGCCGGCAACTTCATGGCCGCGGCAAGTCGACCAAGCGAAGGCCGATGGCGACAAGACCGCCGGGGGTGCAACTACCGTGCACTCCCCGCCGCGGAAGCAGAAAACGCCGCCCCGCCGGATCAACGTCGACGATGACTCCATGGAGTCGTCGGATCCGCGGGCTCGCCGCGATCAGCGCCAAGTCCTAGACGACAGGCGACGAGAGGACGCTCGGACCCGCATCGAGCGTCGATGAGAAGCCCGAAGACAGTCAGATCAGCGCGCTGGGACCGCTGTCGACGCGCACGCGCCCGGTGAACCAGGCGACTTGCCGTACGCGGCAGGCTGCCCTGCGTTCACCCGAGAGCTGCGGCAAGTCCAGTGGCCCAGCATGAAGAATTTCAAGCCCGACGTACCCGAGAAGTACGACGGCAAGACGCACCCCTCGGAGTTCCTCAGCATCTACATCATTGCGGTGCAGGCTGCCGGGGGACGCGACGAGAAGATCCTAGCCAACTATTTCCCGCTAGTGCTTAAGCCAAACGTCCGGTCTTGGCTTATGCACTTGCCGGAGAACTCCATCTCTTCATGGGCGGATCTGTGCCACCAGTTTGTTGGCGCCTTCACAGGCGGCCACAAACCCCATGGCCAGGAGAGCGATCTCCACATCTTAGCCCAGATGGAGGGAGAGTCCCTGCGCAAATACATCCAAAGATTCAGCCGCGTACAGCACAACATTCCCGACGTCCACCCTGCCGCGGTTATCAGCGCGTTTCACCAGAACGTGCGTAACCGCCGGATGAGGGAAGAGATGGCCATGAACAAGATCCGGGATGGCAGCGAGCTCTACGCTCTGGCTGACAAGTGTGCGCGCGCTGAAGAGGGGAGGAGACTCCCCGGAGAGGATACTGGCGCAGGAGGAAGCGACAGCGAGGATGCCGCCCGGCAAGGAAAAACCGGCGGCGGAATAACAGAAAGAAGAAGAGCAAGGAGGTGCTGGTTGTCGAGCAGTCCGGCAAGGAGGCTCCCGCCAAGAAGACACAGGCTGGCGGCTCCGGTAAGGAGCCCGCCCCTGTAGCGGCAGCCGACAAGCAGGACGGCTTCGACAAGCAGTACTGCAAAATCCACCGCACCAAGGGCCACGACCTCCAAAACTGCAAAAGGGTAGAGTACCTCGTAGAGCAGCAGAAGGCTGAATACGAGCGTCGCGACAAGGAGAAGGCCCAAGGAGGTGGAGGAGAGCCCAGCAAGAAGCGGCCGTTCAATGGCCGGGGAGGACGACGCGGCAAGGCCAAGCAGCGGCAAGGAGACAGACCTCCCCGGGGCCGCGACAAGGATGAAGACGAGGATGATGATGAGGATATGGACGAAGGAGACAACAGCGAGCAGGAGTTCCAGAAGGCCACAGAAGTTCTATGCGTCGATGGAGGTGCCTTTCTGCACACTTCCCACCGCCAACTCAAGCAATGGGTGCGGGAAGTGAATGCAGCTGAGCCACCCGTCGAGTCGCGCAGGCTCCTGAAATGGTCCGGCACGCCCATCATCTTCGACCTTGAGGATCACCCTGACCGCACAACCGTGGTCGGGTGCTTGCCGATGTTGGTTTCACCAACAATCCGCAACCTCAAGGTCACCAAGATGTTGGTTGACGGCGGGGCCGGCCTCAACTTGATCTCCTCCGCTGTGATCAAGAAACTGCATATCCCCGACAGCGAGCTCGAAGAAACCGGGACGTTCCAAGGAATCAACCCGGGAAGGAGCAAGCCGAAGGGGAAGATCACGCTGCCAGTGACCTTTGGCGGAGAGCTCAATTTCCGGACGAAGAGGATCGCATTTGATGTTGCTGATATCCCATTGCCATACAATGGGATACTTGGTCGTCCTGCCCTCGCCAAGTTCATGGCAGCTTCCCACTATGCATACAACGTACTCAAGATGCCGGGGCCGATAAGCGTCATCTCTGTCCCCGGCGACAAGAAGGACGCGCTTATCTGCGCCGACAAGATCTACCGGGATGCAGCAGCCGCAGCAGAGAGCAACACACTTGCCGCTGAAGCTCCCGGGGGGAAGAACAAGACCAAGTCCGGCAAGAGCTCTGGAGCCCACTCTGGCAAACGCACCTCCTCGGAGTGCTGCGCTGCCGTCGAGGATGCGCCATCGAGCTCCACCGGCAAGTGCAAGAGAGGAATGGCAGCTCCACCGGCAACCAAGAAGGTGTCCGCCAAGGAGGACGGCACCGGTGGTACCTTCACCATCAGTGCTACACTCGACCACAAATAGGAAAGCGCGCTCGTTGCCTTCCCGCGGGCGAATGTCGACGTGTTTGCATGGCAACCGTCTGACATCCCCGGCGTTCCCAGGAAGGTAATGGAGCACGAGCTTGCTGTTTGTCCTCACGCGCGGCCCGTCAAGCAGAAGGTCAGGAAGCAAGCCGTGGAGCGCCAAGAGTTCATAGCTGAAGAGATAAAGAAGTTAGAAGCAGCAGGCCTGGTTAGAGGCGTAATACATCCCACGTGGTTGGCCAATCCAGTTGTCGTGCGAAAGGCTAATGGAAAGTGGAGACTTTGTATAGATTTCACCGACGTGAACAAAGCTTGTCCCAAGGATCCCTTTCCCTTGCCGCGCATCGACCAAATTGTTGACTCCATAGCTGGATGTGAGTTGCTCTCATTCCTTGATGGATACTCAGGTTACCACCAGATTTTCATGGCTAAGGAAGATGAGGAGAATACTGCATTCATTACTCCATGTGGCACATATTGCTTCATACGCATGCCTTTTGGATTGAAGAATGCAGGCTCAACATTTGCAAGGGTGGTGCACACTGCTTTTGAGCCACAGATCCATAGGAATATAGAAGCCTACATGGATGATATAGTGGTCAAGAGCAAGAGCAAAGATACCCTGATACAGGACTTAGAGGAAACCTTTGAGAATCTGCGCAAGATCCAACTCAAGCTGAACCCCGAGAAGTGCGTCTTCGGAGTTCCCTCCGGCAAGCTTCTCGGGTTCTTTGTGTCCCAAAGGGGGATTGAAGCCAATCCCGACAAGATAAAAGCCATCGAGCAGATTGAAGCCCCGAAGCGCGTCAAGGACGTAAGAAGACTTGCTGGTTGTGTGGCTGCCCTCAGCAGGTTCATTTCAAAGTCTGCAGAGCGCGCCCTGCCTTTCTTCAAAATTTTGAAAAAGGCAGGTCCCATGAAACGGACTCCGAAAGCGGAGGCAGCGCTGCAAGACTTGAAAGGATACCTGTCCTCCACTCCGATACTTGTCGCACCTAGGCCACAAGAGAAGTTGCTGCTGTACCTAGCGGCAACCAATCAAGTGGTTAGTGCTGCGTTAGTAGCGGAGAGGGAGGCGGATGAGGAACCCACATCCCCGACAAGCGGATCCAGCGACAAGCAGGGGGCTTCCCCGACAAGCTCTGGCGCCGACAAGGACAAGTCTGCGCAGGAGCAAGGAGAAGTGCGAAGGAAGATGGTGCAGCGCCCAGTGTATTTCGTAAGTTCCCTTCTGCAGGGGGCTAGATCAAGATACTCTGGGGTGCAGAAGTTGCTTTTCGGCCTCCTCATGGCCTCAAGGAAGCTGCGCCATTACTTCCAAGCACATGAAATAACGGTGGTCACTCGCTTTCCGTTGAAGAGGATATTGCAAAATCCCGAAGCAACAGGCAGGATCGTCGAGTGGGCACTGGAGCTGTCAAGCTTTGGTCTCAAGTTTGAGAGTACTTCAACCATACAGAGCAGAGCTTTGGCAGAATTCATAGCAGAATGGACCCCAACGCCAGATGAAGAAGTCCCAGAAACAAGCGTCCCCGTCCAAGAAGCGAGCAACGAGTGGATAATGTACTTTGATGGTGCTTTCTCGCTGCAAGGCGCCGGTGCCGGCGTGGTACTCATAGCGCCCACCGGAGAGCACCTCAAGTATGTTGTCCAGATGCACTTTCCCAAGGAGCAAGCGACAAACAATACTGCCGAGTATGAAGGTTTGCTTGCCGGCCTCAGAATTGCGGCCGAGCTTGGGATCAAGAAGTTGATTGTGCGGGGAGATTCACAGTTGGTGGTCCGACAAGTGAATAAGAGTTACCAGAGCCCTTTGATGGAAGCTTATGTTGATGAAGTGAGGAAGCTTGAAGAGCACTTTGAAGGTCTGCAAATGGAGCACGTCCTAAGAGCTCAGAATGATATTGCAGATGGCCTCTCAAAGTGTGCTGCAATGAAGTTACCTGTGGAACCAGGGACCTTCGTGCTCAAGTTAACTCAGCCATCTGTTACACCATCAGTTGGGAAAAACAAGAAGATGAAGTTGGTCTCCGGCGACTACTTGCCGGTGGATCTTCCAGAAGCCGCCGCCAAGGTCCCCAAGATCAACAGCCAAGATGGTGAGGAACAGTTTACTCCTGCAGATCCAAGGGTCTGTACAGTTGAAGCAGGCGTTCCCGACAAGCCTTGCCCCGGCAGGCTTGCCAGGGGACCATCAGCTCCGGCAGAGCCGCAGGTTCTTGCCGTAGAAGCTGAGGTTCCCGTAGCAGCCCTCATGCCTTTAGTCCTTGTTGTTGAGCCTCAGGCTCCAGCATGGGCACAACAAATCGTCCGCTTTCTGCAAACTGGAGAACTTCCCGACGAGCCAGAAGAGATAGAGAAAAAAACCAGGTAGTCGAGTATGTACCAGTTCGTTGGCAATGAACTGTACAGAAGAAGACTCAACTGTGTCAGGTTGAAGTGCATTTCCAGGGAAGATGGACAGAATCTGTTGGCAGAGATACATGGAGGCATATGTGGCCACCACATTGGCGCAAGGGCACTTGCCGGGAAGGCGTTCCGGCAAGGGTTCTTCTGGCCAGAAGCCCTCCAAGATGCAACTGCACAAGTAACCAAGTGTGAAGCGTGCCAGTTCCATGCCAAGCAAATTCACCAGCCAGCTCAAGCTCTCCAGACGATCCCTTTGTCCTGGCCCTTCTCGGTCTGGGGGCTCGATATTCTCGGCCCCTTTCCCCGCGCAGTCGGGGGCTTTGAGTACTTGTACATAGCAATCGACAAGTTCACAAAGTGGCCAGAAGTGGAACCAGTGAGAAAGGTGACAACACAGTCAGCAGTCAGGTTCTTCAGATCGATTGTTTGCCGTTTCGGAATCCCTAACAGGATCATCACCGACAACGGCACACAGTTTACAAGTCGCACCTTCATGCAGTACGTCCAAGACCTTGGCGCCAAGGTCTGCTTCGCTTCTGTTGCTCACCCGAGGAGCAATGGTCTAGCGGAGAGGGCCAATGCTGAAGTGCTGCGCGGACTCAAGACAAGAACCTTCGACAGGCTGCACAAGTGCGGAAGAAACTGGATAGAGGAGTTGCCGGCGGCTCTTTGGTCAATCAGGACGACACCAAATCGAGCCACCGGACAGACACCCTTTGCTCTTGTCTATGGAGCAGAGGCAGTTCTCCCCACGGAACTCGTATACGGATCTCCTCGAGTGCTCGCTTATGATGAGCTCGAGCAAGAGCAACTGCGACAAGATGATGCATTGCTCCTTGAGGAGGAACGTCTCCAGGCTGCTGTACGAGCTGCTCGATACCAGCAAGCCTTGCGTCGCTACCATAGCCGCAAGGTCAGGGCCAGGAGTCTCAAGGAAGGCGACCTTGTTCTTCGGCGTGTTCAGTCCGCCAAGAATTCCAACAAGTTGACGCCGAAGTGGGAAGGCCCTTATCGAGTGAGACAAGTCACAAGGCCCGGCGCTGTCTGCCTTGAGACAGAAGAAGGCTTACCGGTGAGCAACTCCTGGAACATAGAGCATCTTCGCAAGTTTCACCCGTAAGGCGCGGTTGCCGTGATCCGCTCTGGCAACCACCTTTTGTACAAGTCTTGCCGTTGTTGCATGTAAACCTTTGTACAAAGCCGGGCGCAGATCCCGTGCATCAGTAAAGCTTTTGTGCTTCGCACTATTTGTCATTTCCATGCTTTTTTTGTTATTTGCATGCATCATCTGACACCTTGTGCAACGCACATCCCCGGTAAGCACTAGCAAGCCATGAGGCCCTATACTTGTTTTTCCTCCTCTTTTTCTTTCCCTCTTAAGCAGAAGGAGTATTCCTCGCGCACAAATTTGCCGGGGGGAAGGAGATGGAGGCATGAACCAAGTATTGTTCAAGAAAGAGAAGCCTTGTCGGGGAGCAAACAATCTATGAAAGCTAAGTTACCAAAGTTTGAGTAATTCAAATTTTTCAAATTTTTTAGTTGTCTTCCTTGAACAACCACACTTTGTATGGAAAACCTGTGCGCGGAGGAACCTACCCGTGGCTAGCCGCACCCTTACTTTGTTTCGAGCACGCTCAACGACTTAAGTGAGCAGCGACAAGTGTCGCGCCCTTACTTCGTTTTCGAGTTCGCTCGGCAATCTAAGTGTGTTGCGGCTAGCTGCGGCAAGGTTTCTTGCCGGCAAAGGTATTGCCAGCAGGCTGCTAAGAGTCCAGCACTCAGCGCTCGCGGCAAGGGTCCTTTGCCGGCGAGTTCCCTAAAAACGTAGGGTGGAATGCATACAAAGTGAAGGGACCAAAGCAAGGGAGATAACACTGCATTGGTTGCTCAAAATAAGATTGTATATTACAAAGATAACTTGCCGCAATACTAACAAATTCTTGTCCGTAACATGCTTTGCAGCGGCAAAGGAAGCAGAAAGAAAGGAATCTAATCTACGCGGTCACCTTCACGCCTCGTGATCTTGCCCACCTTGGCGACGATGTGGGCAACTTGCGCCTTCAATGCCTCTTGGTCAGCTTCGGGCGGCAAGGAGCGGAGGACATTGACGAGGTTGATGCCGGGGTTGCGGTAGACGATCTTCGATAAGACCCGCTCCATGGTGCCCATGCAGAGCCGACGCGCCTCGTCTGCCAGCTGCACGGGGATCTTCTCCCGCAGCCGTGCAAGCGCCGGCGCAATTCCCCTGAAGAACAGACTCAACTTGGCGCTGTGGGGGAGACTCTCGTCCGGGGAGTACACGAGATGCTCCGTCCTCAGCGCCATCATCTCCATGTCAATATTGGCAGCTGAGGTGACCAACTCATCAGTCCACTGCTCCACTGCCCGGTTGAAGTTGTTCTGCGAGACGGCGGCGCTCTCCACCAAGGCCCTTTCCTTGCGGAGTTCGTCCTTCGGCTTCGTCTCGCGGTCCCGGGCGGCGTCGAGCGAGTCAGTCAAGGTGGAAACCTTCAGCTCTAAGTCAGCGATGGAGTTCCTGGCGTCAGTGAGCTCTTTGCCCTTCTCGGAGAGACGTACCTGCAGCTCAGAGTTGGTGTGGGCATCTTTCTCCCGCTCCACGTTGAGCGCAGTGACCCTCTCCTCGCTCGCCTTCAGGTACAGCTCCGTCTGCGCCACCTTGGCCTCCAGGTCCTTCTTGGCGGTCTCTGCGGTGGCTGCGGCGTTCCTCGCCTCCCTTAGAGCCCCGCCAATGGCCTGCTCCCGGGCGGCGAGGTCGTCCTCGTGGGCGTCGAGGTCGACCTTCCGCTGGTTGAGTACTCCTTCCCGCCGAGACAGCTCCTCGGCGGCCAATCGTTGCTTCTCCTCGGCCTCAGCTTTTTCAAGGATAAATGCTTGCTGCGCCCCGGCAAGCTCTTCACGCTCCTCCGCCAAGCTCCGGAGGGCCGCCTGATTGGCGGCGCGGAGCTCCGCGGCGCGCTTCTCCAAGTCAGCTCCAGCCTTGGCGGCGAGAGCCTCCCGAGACTCCAACTTCGCCTGCCTGGCTCGGTACAAAGCCAGGAGCCGACGAAGGAGTCTCTCCTCTTCGGGCTCGTCACTGCCGCCGGGCGTTTCAACAATCTTCAATCCGGCGGAGGCGAGGACCTCTCCGTCAAAGGTCTCTCCCTCCGCGGGTGCTCGAGACGAGGACGCCCACGGGACTTGAATAAAAACCCCGTTGGCGGCCTCCAAGTAGACACCCGACCGCTCCGCGGGCGCGGAAGGGTCGGCGGCCGGATCAGCGTACGACGCTCCCGCAGCCTCCGGGCCAGCGGTATGGTCGCCGGTCCCTTCCCCAGCCGCAGCGTCGGCGGTCGGGGCGGTCTCCTCGACGGCTGGCTTGTCAGCTCCAGCCATCTCCTCGGCTGCAGTGGCATTGCCGTCGTCGCCATGCACGCCCTCCTCGACGGTGGTCTCCGTTTCCATCCGCTCCGGGGCGGGAAGATCTAGCGGAAGAAAAAGAAAAGGAAGATCGTCAAGCAAATATCCAAAAAAGACGAATTCGAGAAGAAGAAGTCACAAGGGTTACCTTCGCGGACTTCTTCGACGACGGGGTCCCTCGCCAGGGAATTCTCCCTTGGCGGCGGAATAGTGGCCCCTGCTGGCGGAGGGCCGCCTGCGCCCTCCCTTGGCGGGCTGCTCACCCTTGTCGGGCTGCTCACCCTTGGCGGGGTACTCGCCCTTGGCGGAGTGCCCGTCCTTGGCAGAGCGTTCTCCCTTGCCGGGGAGTTCATCCTTGGCGGGGAGGGTGGAGCAAGTGGCTCGTCGGGGGCGACCTCCTGCTGCTCCTGCGGCTGCGGCTCCACTTCTGCACAAGACAACAAGACATCAACCAAGATGATAACCTCGAGCGCACCCGTCAAGCAGAAAGATAAATACCAGACTTACGCTGGGGGCTGCGCTGGGGGCTGCTCCTTGGAGCAGCAGGCTGATCCGGCAAGCTCGTCGCCGGCGCGTCGCTTGTCGCCGCGACGGGCTCGTCGTCCTCGATATTGACCACACGGATCTTGGCCCTCTTCGCCATCCGCTGGGTCAAGGTCCTGCGAAGCAAAACAAAAGCAAGATCAGAACCAAGCAAGGAAAATCGAGACAAAATCAAAGAAACTAAAAGAATTGCAAGTACTTACTCCTCTTCCTCTTCGTCGGAGCTGAGGGCGGAGAAGTCAAACTCCGCCTAGTGTGCTCCCGCGCGAGGAGCTGGAGGAGAAGACTCCCTCGGGCGCTTGGCGGGCTCCGGGGCTATGGGCTGTGAAGACCCGGCCCCCATCGTCGCCGAGGACCGAGGGGCAGAAGGAGCACCCGTTCCGCTCCGAGAAGATCACCCTCCGCTTGGCGCTCGAGCACGGGGCGCCTCCTTGACGACTTCGCTCGTCTTGGTGGCGCGCGTCGCACGGCGCGTCGGCTGCTGTCGAGGCGCCTGTGGCCTCGCCGTCTCAGCTGCCTTGCGGAGGCGCTTCTTCGGTTGCTGCGGAGGGCTTGGCGGAGGCGGAGAGTTCTCCGAGGATGAGGAGGCATCATCGTCAAGATTCAGAGATCCACCAGAGTCTTCATCGGAATCTCCAGACTCGGCGTCCTCCTCCTCCTCGGCAGGCCCGCTGGACTCAGTGCCATGCCCGGCGGCCTCGCTCCCCCCCGGCAACCTCGCTCGTCCCGGCAAGCTTCACGGAAGGCTCCCCGGCAAACTCCTCGGGCGCAATCTTCGGCAGCTTGAGGATTTCCGCCTCCTCTGCTTGACTCACTGCGTCCGCGGCCTCTGCATCGTCCACAGTGTATCCAAATTCGCCCGCAGCCGTAGCTGCGGCGGCCTCCTCCATCCTGGAGGCAATGTAAGCTACATCCCGGTCAGTAGTATCCCGGGTGAGGCCCTTCTTCTCCTCGGCGTTGCGGGGCTTCTCGACCAAGTTGTCGAAGAAGGTCTGCACGGTCTCCGCTGGAGGCTCCAGCCAAGTGGGGATGATGCCATGGGAGTCGCACTCGGGCATCATCGCGCGTATGGAATCGCGGGCAGTGCTGTTGCACAACGGCACCACTCCCCGGGAAGGTTTGAACCACTCCGGGTGGGTGGGGTCATGCTTGAAGAGCTCCCGGACCATCCCCTTCAACTCCAAGACGGTGAAATTGTAGTTCAATCCAGGGCGCAGCCTCATGCAATCTGCCGCATTGCCGAATTCCCAGGCGGGCCTCTTCCTTTCTTGTAGAGGGGCGATGCGGCGGCGGAGGAAATCTGCTCCAACTTCTCCAACAGTCAGATTGGCGGCCCGGAGACGAAGGATCCTAATGAGGGCAATCTGAAGCTTGCTGTCCTCCGGGGCCAATTCACTCCAATCCTTGCCGCGCACTATGGCAGTCTTGCGCGGCGAGGTAAAGGGCTCAGGCTCAGCTTCCAGCACCCAGCACCAATCGGCTCTCCACTCCTCCCACTTGCCGCGGAGCTCTCCCTTCAAGTACGCCTCCTTCTTGTTCAGCCTGAAGATCCAGGAGATGCCGCCGGAGAGGGGAGAACCGGACTCTACTCTAGGCGTGAAGAAGTGGCGGAAAAGGGCTACATTTGGATGAACCCCAACATAGTTTTCGCACAGATGTGCGAAAACGGCCATCGTAAGGATGGCGTTGGGGGTGAATCCTAGGAGGTGGAGGCCATACGTATTCATTACATCACAAAAGAACTCCGAGTACGGAGGGCACAGACCACAATGGAAGAATGCGGCAAAGTAAAAGTACCCGTCGGGGAACATGTCGGCGGCGACGGCGGGGAGGACTCTGGTGCGGGGATGAGCTTTGGTCTCCCTCGCCCAGAACAAATAGTATTTGTCCCGCAGCTCCCTCGCGCCAAGCCTCGGCGCGAAGACCACGCACTTCCTCCGCAGGGCTGCCAGCTTCGCCGCCTGCTCG
This sequence comes from Secale cereale, assembly GCA_902687465.1. Taxonomy (NCBI): domain Eukaryota; kingdom Viridiplantae; phylum Streptophyta; class Magnoliopsida; order Poales; family Poaceae; genus Secale; species Secale cereale. The sequence goes on from LR738711.1 coordinate 244,463,299, forward strand.
GACTTCTCCTTCTTGGCCTTGTCACTCTTCGCCTTGTCGCTCTTCGGAGCCATGGCGGGGGCGGCGAGGAAAGAGGCGAGGAGGTCGACGGTGCCGCGGATGCGGGAGATGGCGGAGGAAGGGAGGGGCTGGGCTCTCTGTCGACCTTTGGGAGGCAGAGGGCGACGGGGGTTTCTGGAGAATCAAGGCGCAATGAAAACGATCGAGGGAACTGCCCCTGCTTCCTCTGCTTTTAAGGGGGACGTGGGGGACGTTCCGCATTTCCCATTAAAGAACAGGCCACGATCTCTCCCACGACGCCGCAATCGACGCGTGCCGTTAGGAAGGGATGCGGCGGATACGGAAGGGGATACGGCTTGCCGTGGGCCGCGTGTGCCCGTGCACTGTCTTGGGCCTGGCCCAACAGCACTGGGCACCGCGTGTGGCCCAGGCCCGGGGGCTCCTATCGGTGTACTAAGATAGGGGTACCTTAGTACCCCAACTTGTGCACGGGCAGTAGCAGCTTCCCGTGGCAGGGCTTACCACGTGCTCGCCAAGAACCGTTCTGGTCCCTACGAAGCCATTCGAGAACAAAGTATACAAGTCAGAAGATCAAGGCCCCGGCAAGAGGAGCTTGCCGGGAAGGCCGCACCAGGCTCAAGGTTATCACTTCAATACAAGACCCTGGCAAGAGGAGCTTGCCAGGAAGGCCAAGGAACACATACCTCAAGAGATGTCTCAGCGCATCATGCGCCCCGGCAGGACCCGGAGAGCGACAAGCTTCCGGGCCCGGCAAGATCACAACCCCGGCAAGGTGCTTGCCGGGGAAACCTACGCCGTGTGCCCGTGCTCCAGCTCATCTGCCCACGCGTCGCCCTGGGGCCTTTCCAGGGGCACGTGGCAGACAGCTGTGCAGCCTGGGGCACACGGTGGCAAGCCACGGTGACGAGGCTACCGCCGTGGCAAACGGAGAAGCATGGACGGACGCTTTTGGGGGCGACAGCGACGGGCATTTAATGCCCTTGTCCCCCACTGTCAAAGTTAGGTGAAGACCACTTTTCATATACTGTTCATGCACTGTTGCAACTACCACCAAATTTACACTTTTACCCTCCTCTACATTGACACCTGTCGGTGACCCCTTTGAGCTATAAAAGGAGGCCCATGCACAACGTAGAGGAGGTTCGAAACCTAGACAACTCTCTCGCTCGGTGTAGCTAGTACTGTAGATCTTCAAGCTCCCGAGCTCCAGAACTCAATACAACCTAAGCAGGAGTAGGGTTTTACGCGTCCGCGCGGCCCGAACCTGGGTAAAACTGCCCGCGTGTGCTCCTCGATCTGCTCTCCGTGCTCCCTCCGCTCCCTTACCGCAACGTAGAAGGGGCTCCGGTCCCATAGGTGTTCGTGGGCGGACAGTTTCCCCCGACAGGTTTGTACAAAAGGAATATCATTTGTGTAACACTGATGAATGGATGAGAAAATTACAAACGAAAAATACGTCACAGAAGTTCAACGTGAAAACAGCAGAAGTCCAACTATTGCACTGAATGAATTTTGGATGAAAAACTTTTAAAACCGTCACGAGTATGAAAAAATGATCAACACGGGAAAATTACGTGTTTACAGAAGCTTTCCATCGCTATATCACTTGCTCAATTCCGGTGAGTGGATGGACAGCTATGAGCAATGGATGGAGAGCTGCAAGCAAAAAAAGCCCGTGAAAAACAAAGTGAAGTTCAACTACACGTGCCCAGAAGTTCAGGTTCTTCACGCGGTGCATTTTCGAAGAATCTGTTTCGCGATAAAGGCAGAAAAATGATCTCGCCATTTTCACAATTACTTGAAAACAGCTAGGATTCATAGAAAACCATCAACATGAAAAAGTTTCGCATTTTCCGTGGCTTTTCAACGGTATATTATTTGCCTCATTCCGATAAACTTGGCAGAAATTACGGCAAAAATACGTTTTTTGCCATTTTCAAAACAGACTTAAAAGCGTAAAGAATTGGGAGAAATAATACATACCAAAACGTTTTGCATTTTTTCAAGCTTTCCAACGCCATATCATTTGCTGCATTCGGACGCACGGTTAAAAAATGAGCTCGAAAATACGAACTAGGTAAGACTTGTACCATTTTCTAGATTACTCTTAAACCGTTCAAAATTAGAAAAAACTTTCAACATGAAAAAGTAGCGCATTTTCATAAGCTTTCCAATGCCATATAATATGCCTAATTTGATTAGCTGTTTAGAAATTACAACGAAAATACGAACTTGACTTTTCGGTTTGCGAAATTTTATGTTTTTCCAAATTACTCTTTAACCATAGGGAATTAGAGAAAACTTTCAACATGTGGAAGGAGCGGATTTTTTGCAATAGCTTTCCAACGACATATTATATGCCGCATTCCGATAAACGGTTTAGAAATGAGATCGAAAATACGATTCACGTTTTTGTGTGAAGAAAATCGGTTTTCAAAACTGCTCTTAAACCGCTTACATTTTGACAAAAAATTAAGTTGGGTCATGATACTGGTGTCCATAGCTTTCCAACGGTATATCGCAAGCCCCGTTTAGGCAATGTTAGCGGAAGTTCAACCTAGCACATGGGGAAGTTCAGGTCGAACAACTCAGGCAGTAAAATTGCAAAAAACGTGAGTTCATCACGACCCGAGAGCAAAATTCGCCCATGAGCAAGATTTCTATTTAAAATGAGTATTTAGTGGCTAGAAACTGTTTGAAGATTACACTTACATCACATAGAACACGGCTCACCAGAAAAATTCTCGAGGAGAGACACGGTTGCGAAGATAGTCCGAAGGTTGGGTTCCTACAGAGGGAAGTTCAGGCGTGTAACTCAGGAAGTTAATGTTGTGATCAGAATAATATTCTGATCCCGTGATCAGAATAGTGTTTATGTATATATCGAACAATCTCACATTTCATTTGAAATTCAGATACCGATGGCAGGCATCGTGTGACCACATTGCATCCATGCACAACACGTTTTGAATTCGTGATAATGTGTGGTTTTTCCAGCTCACATCTAAATACTTGTATTTGTGGGGGCGGGGCACCATGCATAAATTGTGTCATGAACACACTATACATATGAAACATGGTTTACATTATGAAGATCTAGCTAGAGGCTGAAATGTACTATTACTTGAAATCATTATAAACTGGATTCAAAATATTGAATTCGAGTTTAATGGTACAAGTAGATGATATCTAACCGGACAATAACCACATGGTGTGTTGTGAAGATAATATAAAAATGATGGTTTAACTTGACAACAACAGGGATTGTACATTATTATTCAAATAGAGAAACGAATTCAAATTTAGTTCATATTGCAGCCGGTAGTATACATTTGGAATGCGCTAAAATGTTCATTTGAGTAGGTTACATGCATTATACAAACATAATATGGATTCAAAGTATTGAATGGCATTTGTAGTAATTAATACAGCTAAACGGGACAAGACACTCTCTTGTGTAGTGCGAATTGATTTGGTAGCATACCGTTCTCCAGAAAATTAGACACGCACCTTATTATCCTGAAATTTGAAGCTATCTCTTAGTCTCTTTGTGGTCCGAAAATTCCCTCCTCTTCAACCCACACCTAGCTATCCCGAAATTACAACGTGTGTGACAAGTCCCTCCTCCTGCGTAATCCCAACACGCGAAATCCACGTTCCAGCCCTGAGCTGGAAGAGCCGCCTAGTTCAAATCGGTGGGGCTATTTTTGTAGCTTACCCCACATTTCGGACAAGCGTGTCCCTAAGCCATGGTTCCCCCCTCCCATCCCCTCCATCTCCCCATTCATATACCGAGGCCGCCAAAACCCGTGAAACCCCACCGTCCTCCGTCCACCCCATACTGCCGCCCAGCCAGAGCCTCTTCCCTGATGACCTCTTCCACCGCAACAGCTCGACGTCCATCATCCAGCGCACCAGATGCGGATTCATCATTAATCTTGTTGTTCCACTGGCTCAGCCGCCCCATCCTTGTAATGCCCAGGATGGGACTATATCTCCTACGTGTCGAGGCACGACTTAGAGATATAAGCCCATGCTGGAATGATCGCAAGTTTGGTACCTTTGCACATCTCATGTAAAAAAATGGGGATGGAAAACTAAAAAGATAGTTGGCTTACACTCGCCACGTCACACAAATACATTACATGTCCAAACATCATTCAATAAAACATCACGGCCCATCTAAGGGTAAAGATCCAAATGACAAGATACCAAACTTAACATTAAACCACAGGTCTAGATCGAATCCTAGTAGAAGCTCTACGGATCAACCGGGTAGTTCACGTAGTAACGGCTACGCTCCTCGTCGTACTCCCAGTCTAGCTCCGTACCATCGCCTGTGTAGGTCACCATCGTACCTGCATCTGGGGTGTTGAAGTAACTGTGAGCCACAGAGGACTCACCAATCCCGTTCCCGGGTAACACGACTATTTAAGCCTTGGGTGTGGAACAAGGCTGAAGAAAGAACACAAGTCTGCAGCAGCACTAGCCTAGCTTACGTGAATGACAGGGAGAAGAGAAGGTGCCTCGGTCGAGAGATGACCACGAAGTGATCCTAGCTAAAACAAGTCAAACATAACCCCACCATGTTCATCTCCCGAAACCCCTTTCGGAAAATGACAGTCACGGTACTCACGCTGGTAGTGTATTGGAACATGGTGTCAAGCTTTCTACAACCGGATATTAACAAGCTCCCATCTGCCACATAACCGCGGGCACGGCTTTCGAAAGTTCAAGACCCTGCAGGGGTGTTCCAACTTGGCCCATGACAAGCCCACGATCCGCGGAGTCGCAACTCCAAGGTGGGAAGGCCCGAGTATTCTCGGAATCCCGTGCTCATGATACTCCGAACTAAGGTAAGGCTAATCCAGCAAATCCTCCCGGCGTGCCGACACCCTGACAGTAGCCGCGCGTATCTAGTCTCAGGCCACGACCGGATGGGACAAGCTACGGGTTTTTACCAGACCTTGAGTTTCCTCGAGGTGGCCCCGCAGGTTGCCCAGTTCGGACCAACACTCATGTGGAGCACTGGCCCGGGGTTGTTGATTAAGAAAGAGGGTTAATTACTCCCTATGCAAGTTTTTAGTTATTAGGCAAAAGTACCAATGTTGGGACTTGCTGGAAAAGACTTAGCACTTAGCGGTTTATCGAGGGGGTCCCATAACCCCAACCGTGTGAGGAACGCATAATCAAGGAACATAACACCGGTTTATACGGTTCCTAAGGCGGTATGAGTGGAACAAATCACCAAGCAAAAGGCTTAGCCTTCCACCCATTACCAATATATAGATGATTTCATTTAATAATAATATAGTGTGATATCCCAACAAGCTTCAACAAGAAGCAAGAATCTTCGATCTTCACCTGCAACTAACAATGCTATTAGAGGGGCTGAGCGAAGCCTACGTATAGCCAATCAATGGTTTGCATAGGTAGGGTGGTTAAACAGGTTCATGGTTACAATAGGAGGCTGACAGGAAAACATGGGCATTGAGGCAAAACTATAGATCGAGACTTCTAGCAATAGGCAAAGATAGTAATGTTATCGGGGTTCGGTCATCTTGCCTGAAGAGTTGTCGATGGGATCGTAAGAGGGGTCCTCGTTCTCAAGCTCGGTAGTAACCTCGTGCTCGTACTTGTACTCGGCCTCAGCTTCTGGCTCTACTCAACACAAACACACAAGACACGAAATCAACAAGATGCAATGCGCACACGAAAATGCTGGATGCATGGCTGATGCACTAAGGAAGCAAAACAAAAGCGCTATGGAAGCACAGGAAGTCTACAAAGGTAGCACATTGTAATAGCACAACAATATGCATCAAGCAAAAATGCTTCAAAACATGTCAACAATAGGATATTATGAATCTACATGAAAAATCACACAAGTTTCATATAGGACTTGCTCAAAACGGAGCTACAGGCTAAAAGTTACACCCGAAACAATAAACATGCACAAGCTGAAAATTACAGCCACATAGCAACTTTGGAGCAATAGATAAATAAGCTACAGCACTCAGACATCATGGCAATGAGCATGGACATAAACTAGACATATCCTACAGCAAATAAGTCCATTGGAGCATCCCCAAAGGAGCCATGGATCAATAGCAACAAGCTATGACATATTGAACTTGACAACCAAATCCCGACAGCAGTAATTTGTTGCAACTTGGGAGCAAGAGTTAAATATGCTACAACCACTCAAATAAGCATGTGAGAGCATGAATGGATATTCAACAATATATACTACAAGGAATCATCAAGAGTCACCCCCAAAACTATCATGGATTGGCCTAGAACAGCAAGCAAACATGGTATCTGGAAATTACAGATTCCAGACTTTCACTAAGTGTTAAAACAGCAGTTTCATCATGGCATCTTTGTGAGCAAGTTTAAGTCACCTGAAAGCTAAACATGGCAAGTGGTAAACATCACAGCAAAGTACACATGATGGTGAATCCAAAACATCAAGCATGCATCAAGGGGACAAACACAACGATAGCAATGAGCTCCTCAAATTGACATCTCATAACAAGTTTAACTACTTAACAGTCACATAGCACTTTGCAAAGGAGATAAACATGGCAAGATTAATTCTATCATGCAAGCTAAAGCAATCAACATGTAGAGCATTTCATGATGAACACGTGGACATCTCATTTGCTTCATTTGGATAAACATGCAACAAGTTATCACATTACAAAGATGGCATGAAAACAACAACTAACAGCAGTTTATAACAAGTTGCACTCTTCTCATGAAGATTAAGACATCTAGATGACCTCAAACATGCATGGCACAATGGAATGAAATGTAGTACAAGTCTCCACGAACATTTTGATATGTCATTTGCTCAAAACGGACCATCACACAAAAAGTTATCACCATTTGAAAACAGCACCAGAACTGAAAATCACCAGGGACTTAGTGGAAAAACGGGACTACCTCCGGGTCAACAGAAAGTCAACGCGGGCTGACGGATCTTCGCGGATCGGGTCTGGCTGGGAGCGGGCCGGAACCACCGGGCGAAGCGGGTGGCGGATCGGGCGCTGCGCGGGCCGGGCTTGCGGAGCGGCTCGGGCTAACGGGGCCCGATCCGTTAGCGGCGGCGGATCTGGATCGGGGGGTTTCCCCGATCGATCCAGGCGACGCGGCGCGGCTCGATCGCAAGCCCGAGCGGAGGCGGTGGCCTCAGGAGTGGGCCGGCCCAACAGGAGGCGGGGCGCTGGGCCAGGCGGCGTTGACTCGGGCCCAGGAGGGGGTCGATCGGATCGGGGAGCTCCCTGCTCCCCTCGATCCAGGCGGCGGCGCGGCTTCGAGCCGGGGCGGCGGGGCGCCTGGGGCCTATGGGGGCGGGGCCGGCGGCTGGAGGCCCGGCCGGCGAGGTGGCGGCGCCGGCCGGCGGCGGAGGGCGGCGGCGCCGGTGAGGCGAGGGAAGGCCGCAGCGGTGAGGTGGCGCGGTGGTGGCGGCGGTGAGGTGCTCCGGCGAGGAGGAGGAGGCGGCGGCGAGCTCCTCCGGCGGGGCTCCGGCAAGCTAGAGGTAGGAGAAGATGGAGGAAGGAGACACTAGGGTTTTTTTAGGGCAAAAATTGGGGAAGATGGACAATTATATAGGCACAAGGAGCTAGGGTTGTCCAAATGAGGTGTGGTTTTCGGCCACGCGATCAGAATTGGATGGCCTAAATGAAGAGAGGGGTTTGGGTAGGTTTGGTGGGCTGTTGGAGGGGTGTCTTGGGCCTCAAAGAGGGGGTACTTTCAGCCCACGAGAATAACTGTTGGGGTAGCAAACGGACTCCAAACGCGACGAGATTTGACAGGCGGGTTACACACACCAAAACAACAACACACGACAAGTCTCACGCCAAACCGGAAACGTTACACGGCCAAACACCAAAGTAGGCCTCGGGGATGCCACGGACATGTGAGAGAGCTCCGGAACGCGAAACGGACAACGGGAAGGAACGAGTGGGACCGGATGCGAACAACAACACAAAAGCAATGCGATGCACATGACTACATGATATGAATGAATGCCACGCACTCACACAACAAAATGACGAAAAACCCGAAAGACGAAGAACCTGAAATGGAATAGATGGAGCCAGAGATATATTATATTGCCCAAAAGGGAAAGTATTACATCCGGGGCATTACAAACTCTCCTCTACTACAAAAAGATCTCGTCCCGAGATCTAGGACTAGAAAAAGGAAGGGTACTCGGACCGAAGATGATCTTCTCGTTCCCACATAGCTTCTCGGTCGGTATGGTGTGACCACTTGACTTTCAAGAATTTGATGGACTTATTGCGGGTCTTGCGCTCGGTTTCTTCGAGAATAGCAACGGGATGCTCTCGGTAAGACAAATCTTGTTGAAGATCAATCTCCTCAAACGGAATCATGCGTTCAGGAGTCTTGAAGCACTTGCGGAGTTGAGACACATGAAACACATCATGAACATTGGCGAAGTTGGAAGGGAGCTCAAGTTGATAGTGTTGGGGAACGTTGCATGGGAAACAAAAATTTTCCTACCGTTCACCAAGATCAATCTAGGATATGCTACTACGAGAGGAGAGTTGGATCCACGTACCCTTGTAGATCGCTAAGCGGAAGCGTTAAGAACGCGGTTGATGGAGTCGTACTCGCCGCGATTCAGATCGCCGAAGATCCTAGCACCGAAGCAACGGTGCCTCCGCGTTCTTCACACGTACGGCTCGGGGACGTCTCCTCCTTCTTGATCCAGCAAGGGGTGGAGGAGAGGTTGATGGAGAACCGGCAGCACGACGGCGTGGTGGTGATGGTGGAGAAGGATTCCAGCAGGGCTTCGCCTAAGCACCGCGGGAGATGAAGATGTTATGGGAGAGGGAGGGCAGCACCGAGGCACAAACGTGTGTTAGCTGCCCTCCCTCTACCTCTCTATATATAGGGGGAAGGAGGAGAGGGGGGCGCCCTAGGGTTTCCCCTAGGGGGGCCGGCGGCCAGGGCAGGGGGGGCGGCGGCCAAGGGCCAGGCCCTAGGGTTTCCCCCCCTAGGTGCCTTGCCCCCCAAGCCAGGGGGGTGCGGCAGCCCTAGGAGGGTCCACCTCCCCTTGCGCATGAGGAGAGGGCCCAGGGGGGGGCGCACAGCCCTATGAGGGCTGTGGTGTCCCCCCTTGCGGCCCATTAGGCCCGAAACCACTTCCGGAACCCCCGAAACCCCTTTCGGTCGTCCGCCGTTTTCCCGATACTCCCCGGAACACTTCCGGACTCCGAAACCTTTCATCCTATATATCAATCTTCGTCCCCGGACCATTCCGGAGACCCTCGTCACGTCCGGGATCTCATCCGGGACTCTGAACAACCTTCGGTAACCATGCACTGTTCTCACTAACAACCCTAGCGTCACCGAACCTTAAGTGTGTAGACCCTGCGGGTTCGGAAACCATGTAGACATGACCGAGACACTCCCAGGTCAATAACCAATAGCGGGATCTGGATACCCATATTGGTTCCCACATGTTTCTCGATGATCTCATCGGATGAACCACGATGTCAAGGATTCAAGCAATCCCGTATACAGTTCCCTTTGTCTCGTCGGTATGTTACTTGCCCGAGATTCGATCGTCGGTATCTCTATACCTAGTTCAATCTCGTTACCGGCAAGTCTCTTTACTCGTTACCGTAATACATAATCCCGTGACCAACTACTTAGTCACTTTGAGCTCATTGAGATGACGTATTACCGAGTGGGCCCGGAGATACCTCTCCGTCACACGGAGTGACAAATCCCAGTCTCGATCCATGTCAACTCAACAGACACCCTCGGAGATACCTGTAGAGTACCTTTATAGTCACTCAGTTACGTTGTGACGTTTGGCACACACAAAGCACTCCTACGGTGTCAGTGAGTTACATGATCTCATGGTCATAGGAACTTATACTTGACATGCAGAAAACTATAGCGATAACTGACACGATCAAAAGCTATGTTTAACGTTTGGGTCTCGTCCATCACATCATTCTCCTAATGATGTGATCCCGTTATCAAATGACAACTCATGTCTATGACCTGGAAACCGCGGTCATCTTTGATCAACGAGCTAGTCCTGTAGAGGCTCACTAGGGACACAAAGTCTGTCTATTCATCCACACATGTATTTGAGTTTCCAATCAATACAGTTATAGCACGGATAATAAACGATTATCATGAACAAGGAAATATAATAATAACTCTTTTATTATTGCCTCTAGGGCATATTTCCAACAGTCTCCCACTTGCACTAGAGTCAATAATCTAGCATTACAAGGTAATGAATCTAACACCCATAGAGTCTTGGTGTTGATCGTGTTTAGCCCGTGGAAGAGGCTTAGTCAACGGATCTGCAACATTCAAATCCGTGTGTACTTTGCAAATGTTTTTGTCCTCCTCCTTGACTGAATCGCGGATGGAATTGAAGCGTTGCTTTATGTGTCTGGTCCTCTTGTGAAACCTTGGTTCCTTGGCTAGAGCAATGGCACCAGTGTTGTCACAGAACAGAGTCATTGGGTTCAGTGCACTAGGCACAACTCCAAGATCTGTCATGAACTCCTTCATCCAGACACCTTCCTTTGCCGCCTCCGAGGCAGCTATATACTCCGCTTCACATGTAGAATCAGCTACCACGCTCTGCTTGGAACTGCACCAGCTTACCGCTCCCCCGTTGAGAATATATACGTATCCGGTTTGAGACTTAGAGTCATCCGGATCAGTGTCAAAGCTTGCATCGACGTAACCCTTTACGACGAGCTCTTGATCACCTCCATAAACGAGAAACATCTCCTTAGTCCTTTTCAGGTACTTTAGGATATTCTTGACCGCTGTCCAGTGATCCATACCAGGATTACTTTGAAACCTTCCGGCCATACTTATGGCAAGGCAGACATCTGGTCTTGTGGACAGCATTGCATACATGATAGAGCCTATGGCTGAAGCATAGGGGACGACACTCATCTTTTCTCTATCTTCCGCAGTCACTGGGCATTGAGTCTTACTCAACTTTGTACCTTGCAATACCGGCAAGAACCCCTTCTTGGATTGATCCATTTTGAACTTCTTCAAAACTTTATCAAGGTATGTACTTTGTGAAAGTCCTATCAAGCGTCTTGATCTATCTCTATAGATCTTGATGCCCAATATGAAAGCAGCTTCACCGAGATCTTTCATCGAAAAACTCTTGTTCAAATACCCCTTCACGCTATCCAAAAATTCTATATTGTTTCCAATCAGCAATATGTCATCCACATATAATATTAGAAACGCTATAGAGCTCCCACTCACTTTCTTGTAAATACATGCTTCATTGTAAACTTGTATAAACCCAAACGCTTTGATCACCTCATCAAAGCGAAGATTCCAACTCCGAGATGCTTGCACCAGCCCATAAATGGAACGCTGGAGCTTGCATACTTTGTCAGCATTCTCTGGATCGACAAAACCTTCTGGTTGCATCATATACAACTCTTCCTTAAGAAAACCGTTAAGGAATGCTGTTTTGACATCCATCTGCCAAATTTCATAATCGAAATATGCAGCTATTGCTAACATGATTCGGACGGATTTAAGCATCGCTACGGGTGAGAAAGTCTCATCGTAGTCAATCCCTTGAACTTGTGAAAAACCCTTTGCCACAAGTCGAGCTTTATACACGGTGACATTACCGTCAGCGTCCGTCTTCCTCTTAAAAATCCATTTATTCTGAATGGCCTTCCGCCCTTCAGGTAATACTTCCAAAGTCCATACTTTGTTTTCATACATGGATCCCATCTCGGATTTCATGGCCTCTAACCATTTGTCGGAATCCGGGCCCACCATCGCTTCTCCATAGCTCGTAGGTTCACCGTTGTCTAACAACATGACCTCCAAGACAGGGTTACCATACCACTCTGGTGCAGTGCGTACCCTTGTCGACCTACGAGGTTCGGTAGTAACTTGATCAGAAGCTCCTTGATCATCATCATTGGCTTCCTCTTCAACCCCTGCAGGCTCCACAAAAACATCTTTCTGCGCTGCGCTACTCTCTGGTTGAAGCAGAGGTTCAATAACCTCATCAAGTTCTACCTTCCTCCCACTCAATTCTTTCGAGAGAAACTCTTTCTCGAGAAAGGACCCGTTCTTAGCGACAAACACTTTGCCCTCGGATCTGAGATAGAAGGTGTACCCAACTGTTTCTTTTGGGTATCCTATGAAGACACATTTGCCCGCTTTGGGTTCGAGCTTTTCTGGCTGAAGCCTTTTGACATAAGCATCGCAACCCCAAACCTTGAGAAAAGACAACTTCGGTTTCTTACCAAACCATAGTTCATACGGTGTTGTCTCAACGGACTTAGATGGAGCCCTATTTAAAGTGAATGCAGCTGTCTCTAACGCATATCCCCAAAACGATAGTGGCAAATCGGCAAGAGACATCATAGAACGTACCATATCTAATAGGGTTCGATTACGACGTTCGGACACACCATTACGCTGTGGTGTTCCGGGTGGCGTCAACTGTGAAACAATTCCACATTTTCTTAAGTGATCACCAAACTCATAACTCAGATATTCTCCCCCTCGATCAGATCATAGGAACTTGATCTTCTTGTTACGATGATTTTCAACTTCACTCTGAAATTGCTTGAACTTTTCAAAAGTTTCAGACTTATGCTTCATTAAGTAAATATACCCATATCTACTTAAGTCGTCAGTGAAGGTGAGAAAATAACGATATCCACCACGCGCCGTTACACTCATCGGACCGCACACATCAGTATGTATGATTTCCAATAAGTCACTTGCCCGTTCCATTGTCCCTGAAAACGGGGTCCTTGTCATCTTGCCCATGAGGCACGGCTCGCACGTGTCAAGTGATTCAAAATCAAGAGACTCCAAAAGTCCATCAGCATGGAGCTTCCTCATGCGTTTTACGCCGATATGACCCAGACGGCAGTGCCACAAGAAAGTGGTATTATCATTATCTACTCTACATCTTTTGGCATCAATGTTATGAACATGTGTATCATCACTATCGAGATTCAATAAGAATAAACCCCTAACTTCGGGTGCACGACCATAAAAGATATTACTCATATAAATAGAACAACCATTATTCTCTGACTTAAATGAGTAACCGTCTCGCAATAAACAAGATCCAGATATAATGTTCATGCTTAACGCAGGCACTAAATAACAATTATTCAGGTTCATAACTAATCCCGATGGTAATCGAAGAGCGAGCGTGCCGACGGCGATCACATCAACCTTGGAACCATTTCCCACGCGCATCGTCACTTCGTCCTTCGCCAGCCTCCGTTTATTCCGCAGTTCCTGTTTAGAGTTGCAAATTTGAGCAACCGAACCGGTATCAAATACCCAGGCACTACAACGAGAGTTGGTAAGGTACACATCAATAACATGTATATCACATATACCTTTGTTGTTGTTGGCCCCCTTCTTGTCCGCCAGATACTTGGGGCAGTTCCGCTTCCAGTGGCCGTTCCCCTTGCAATAGAAACACTCAGTCTCTGGCTTGGGCCCAGCCTTGGGTTTCTTCACTGGATTAGCAACTGCTTTGCCACCCTTCTTAGAGTTACCCTTCTTGCCCTTGCCATTCTTTTTGAAACTGGTGGTTTTATTGACCATCAACACTTGATACTCCTTCTGGATGTCTGCCTCAGCGACTTTCAGCATCGAAAACAGCTCGGCGATGGTTTTGTTCATCCCTTGCATGTTATACTGCTGCACGAAGCTCTTGTAGCTAGGAGGGAGTGACTGGAGAATTCTGTCAATGATAGCCTCATCCGGGAACACAAGTCCCAGATCAGCTATGCGGGTATAGTACCCAGACATCTTCAGTAAGTGCTCACTGACAGACGAATTCTCCTCCATCTTGCAAGCAAAGAATTTATCGGTGGTCTCATACCTCTCGATCTTAGCATTCTTTTCAAAGATGAACTTCAACTCCTGGTACATCTCATATGCACCATGACGTTCAAAACGCCTTTGAAGTCCTCCTTCCAAGCCGTTCAACATGGCACACTGCACTATCGAATAGTCATCCGAACGCGTCTGCCAGACGTTCAAAACGTCTGCAGGGGCTGTAGGAGCGGGGGGGTCACCTAGCGGTGCATTTAGGACCTAAACCTTTTGGGCAGCTGTGAGGATGATCCTCAGATTGCGGAGCCAGTCCACAAAGTTGCTCCCATCATCTTTCAGTTTAGCTTTCTCTAGGAACGCATTAAAATTCAGGGGAGCTACTGCGCGAGCCATCTACAACAAAAGATTTGCAAAGACATTTTAGACTATTGTTCATGATAAGTGAGTTATTACCTAATCAAATTAATTATAACTCCCACTCAAATTGACATCCCTCTGGTCATTCGAGCGTGACATGATCCAAATTCACCAACCCAAGTCCGATCATCACGTGAGATGAGGTGGTGTCAATGGTGAACATCAACATGTTGATCATATCTACTATATGACTCATGCTCGACCTTTCGGTCCTCCGTGTTCCGAGGCCATGTCTGTACATGCTAGGCTCGTCAAGTCTAACCCGAGTGTTCTGCATGTGCAAAACTGGCTTGCACCCGTTGTATGCGAACGTAGAGTCTATCACACCCGATCATCACGTGGTGCTTCGAAACGACGAACCTTCGCAACGGCGCACACTCGGGGGGAACACAATTTTATCTTGAAATTTTAGTGAAGGATCATCTTATAATGCTACCGTCGTCCTAAGCAAAATAAGACGCATAAAAGGATTAACATCACATGCAAATCATAAGTGACATGATATGGCCATCAACTTGTGCTTTTGATCTCCATCTCCAAAGCACCGGCATGATCTCCATCGTCACCGGCGCCACACCATGATCCCCATCATCATGATCTCCATCATCGTGTCGCCATCGGGGTTGTCGGCGCCCACCATGCTCTTACTACTATTGCTACCGTTTAGCGATAAAGTAAAGCATTACAAAGCGCTTAATGATTGACACGCAGGTCATACAAAAATTAAAGACAACCCTATGGCTCCTGCCGGTTGCCGTATGCATCGACATGCAAGTCGATATTAACTATTACAACATGATCATCTCATACATCAAATATATCTCATCATGTCATTGGCCATATCATATCACATACATACCCTGCAAAAACAAGTTAGACGTCCTCTAATTTGTTGTTGCATGTTTTATGTGGCTGCTACGGGTATCTAGCAAGAACGCTTCTTACCTACGCAAAGCCACAACGGTGATATTCAAGTTGCTATTTAACCTTCTACAAGGACCGCCTTGTTCTATTCCGATTCAACTAAGATAGGAGAGACAGACACCCGCCAGCCATCTTATGCAACAAAAGTCACATGTCTGTCGATGGAACCGGTCTCATGTACGTGGACATGTAAAGTTGGTCCGGGCCGCTTCATCCCATAATACCGCTGAATCAAGAAAGACTAAGGAGGGCAGCAATTTAAACATCAACGCCCACAAACCCTTTTGTGTTCTACTCGAGAAAGCATCTACGCAAGATCCTAGCTCATGATGCCACTGTTGGGGAACGTTGCATGGGAAACAAAAATTTTCCTACCGTTCACCAAGATCAATCTAGGAGATGCTACTACGAGAGGAGAGTTGGATCCACGTACCCTTGTAGATCGCTAAGCGGAAGCGTTAAGAACGCGGTTGATGGAGTCGTACTCGCCGCGATTCAGATCGCCGAAGATCCTAGCACCGAAGCAACGGTGCCTCCGCGTTCTTCACACGTACGGCTCGGGGACGTCTCCTCCTTCTTGATCCAGCAAGGGGTGGAGGAGAGGTTGATGGAGAACCGGCAGCACGACGGCGTGGTGGTGATGGTGGAGAAGAATTCCAGCAGGGCTTCGCCTAAGCACCGCGGGAGATGAAGATGTTATGGGAGAGGGAGGGCAGCACCGAGGCACAAACGTGTGTTAGCTGCCCTCCCTCTACCTCTCTATATATAGGGGGAAGGAGGAGAGGGGGGCGCCCTAGGGTTTCCCCTAGGGGGGCCGGCGGCCAGGGCAGGGGGGCGGCGGCCAAGGGCCAGGCCCTAGGGTTTCCCCCCCCTAGGTGCCTTGCCCCCCAAGCCAGGGGGGGTGCGGCAGCCCTAGGAGGGTCCACCTCCCCTTGCGCATGAGGAGAGGGCCCAGGGGGGGGCGCACAGCCCTATGAGGGCTGTGGTGTCCCCCCTTGCGGCCCATTAGGCCCGAAACCACTTCCGGAACCCCCGAAACCCCTTTCGGTCGTCCGCCGTTTTCCCCATACTCCCCGGAACACTTCCGGACTCCGAAACCTTTCATCCTATATATCAATCTTCATCCCCGGACCATTCCGGAGACCCTCGTCACGTCCGGGATCTCATCCGGGACTCCGAACAACCTTCGGTAACCATGCACTATTCTCACTAACAACCCTAGCGTCACCGAACCTTAAGTGTGTAGACCCTGCGGGTTCGGAAACCATGTAGACATGACCGAGACACTCCCAGGTCAATAACCAATAGCGGGATCTGGATACCCATATTGGTTCCCACATGTTTCTCGATGATCTCATCGGATGAACCACGATGTCAAGGATTCAAGCAATCCCGTATACAGTTCCCTTTGTCTCGTCGGTATGTTACTTGCCCGAGATTCGATCGTCGGTATCTCTATACCTAGTTCAATCTCGTTACCGGCAAGTCTCTTTACTCGTTACCGTAATACATAATCCCATGACCAACTACTTAGTCACTTTGAGCTCATTGAGATGACGTATTACCGAGTGGACCCGGAGATACCTCTCCGTCACACGGAGTGACAAATCCCAGTCTCGATCCATGTCAACTCAACAGACACCCTCGGAGATACCTGTAGAGTACCTTTATAGTCACCCAGTTACGTTGTGACGTTTGGCACACACAAAGCACTCCTACGGTGTCAGTGAGTTACATGATCTCATGGTCATAGGAACTTATACTTGACATGCAGAAAACTATAGCGATAACTGACACGATCAAAAGCTATGTTTAACGTTTGGGTCTCGTCCATCACATCATTCTCCTAATGATGTGATCCCGTTATCAAATGACAACTCATGTCTATGACCTGGAAACCGCAGTCATCTTTGATCAACGAGCTAGTCCTGTAGAGGCTCACTAGGGACACAAAGTCTGTCTATTCATCCACACATGTATTTGAGTTTCCAATCAATACAGTTATAGCATGGATAATAAACGATTATCATGAACAAGGAAATATAATAATAACTCTTTTATTATTGCCTCTAGGGCATATTTCCAACAGATAGGCTAGGTCGCCTCTTTTTCCAAGGATCTTGAAAGGCCCGACGTATCTAGGAGCAAGTTTTCCTTTGATACCGAATCTTTGGGTGCCTTTCATCGGAGAAACACGGAGATGGACATGATCACCAATGTTGAAAGCCAAATCATGATGCTTGCCATCATAGTAGCTCTTCTAACGCGACTGAGCGGCCTTGAGATTCTCACGTATGACTTTGCACATTTCTTCGGCTTCTGAGATCAAGTCATTGCCAAGAAGTTGACGTTCACCAGTCTCGGACCAGTTGAGAGGGGTACGGCACTTTCTGCCATAGAGGATTTCAAACGGAGCTTTGCCGGCACTTGCTTGAAAGCTGTTGTTGTAAGAGAACTCGGCAAATGGAAGGCAATCTTCCCATTTCATGCCAAAAGATATGACACAGGCTCTGAGCATGTCTTCTAGAATCTGATTCACTCGCTCGACTTGACCACTAGTCTGAGGGTGAAATGCAGTGCTGAACCGAATCTTAGTGCCCATGGCGGACTGAAAGGAGTCCCAGAACTTGGAAGTGAACAAACTTCCACGGTCTGAGGAGATAACTTGAGGAATGCCATGTAAGGGCACAATTCTAGAAGTGTACAACTCTGCCAATTGAGCTGCATTGATGGATTCTTTGACTGGAAGGAAATGAGCGACTTTGGTAAGCTTGTCAATCACCACAAAGATAGAATCATTCCCTCTCTTGGACTTAGGAAAGCCAGTGACGAAATCCATTTCAATGTGGTCAAATTTCCACTCGGGAATAAGAAGAGGTTGGAGAAGACCGGCTGGACGTTGATGCTCTGCCTGCACTCTTCTGCAGATATCACATTCATTCACGAATTGGGCAATCTCCCTTTTCATGCGTGTCCACCAGTAAGATTGCTTGAGGTCTTGGTACATCTTGGAACTGCCAGGATGAATGGAAAGGAGGGAATCATGTGCTTCTTCCATTATGAGCTTCCTGAGATCACCTTTGGGAACGACGAGTCTGTCCTCAAAGAACAAGGTATCTCTCTCATCAACGCGATAGCACTTGTATTTAGGAGTACCCTTCGCAATACCATGTTTCACTTTCTGCACCATAGCATCACTGAGTTGGGCCTCACGGACCTGATCTTCCAAGGTAGGAGCAACTTGAAGATTTGCAAGAAAACCTTGTGGAACAACTTGGAGGTTGAGTTTCCTGAATGCTTCACAAAGCTCAGGCTGGAACGGGTTGATAAGAAGGCTGTTGCAATATGCCTTTCCGCTCAAAGCATCTGCAATCACATTCGCCTTGCTAGGTGTGTATTCGATGCTGGGGTCATACTCTTGGATCATTTCAACCCAATGAGTCTGGCGGAGGTTCAGATTCGGCTGTGTGAAGATGTACTTCAAGCTCTTGTGATCGGTGAAGATGTCGACTTTTCTGCCCAACAACAGATGTCTGCACGTAATCAAAGCATGTACCACAGCTGCTAGTTCAAGATCATGTGTGGGGTAGTTCTTCTCACTTGGCTTCAGCTGACGAGAAGTGTATGCCACAATTCTCTTATCCTGCATAAGCACACCACCAAGTCCTTGAAGAGAAGCATCACAGAATACTTCGTAGGGCTTGGACTCATTTGGAGGAGTAAGAACTTGAGTAGAGACGAGCTTTTCTTTGAGAGTTTTGAATGCCACTTCACAATCTGGAGACCCAAAGTATTTGACATTCTTCTGCAGCAAGTTGGAAAGAGGCTTGGCAATCTTGGAGAAGTTCTCAACGAACCTTCTGCAATAGCTGGCAAGACCAAGGAAGCTTCGGAGTTGCTTGAAGTTCTGAGGAGCTTCCCAGTTGACAATTGCTTCAGCTTTCTCGGGGTTTACCGCAATACCGTCAGCAGAGATGATATGGCCCAAATACAAGACCTTATCGAGCCAAAATTCGCACTTGGAGAACTTGGCATAGAACTAATGTTCACGGAGTCTATCGAGAACCAGACGTAGGTGCTTTTCTTGATCTTCTTCATTCTTGAAAAATACCAAAATGTCATCCAGATACACAAGCACAAACTCGCCGGTGTAGGGGTTGAAAATGTAGTGCATCATTCTCGAGAAGGTAGGAGGAGCATTGGCGAGACCAAAAGACATGACTGTATACTCATATGAGCCGTAGCTCGTTCTGAAGGCAGTCTTGGGGATATCTTCTTCTCGAATGCGAATTTGGTGATAGCCCATTCGGAGATCGAGCTTTGAGAACACTTTAGATCCTTTGAGCTGCTCGAACAGTTCGTTGATGTTGGGGAGCGGATACTAGTTCTTTATTGTCTTCTTGTCAATGGCCAGTAATCAACGCAGAGGCGCTCCGTGCCATCCTTCTTCTTGACAAATAAGACACCACAGCCCCAAGGAGACGTACTAGGCCTGATCAGACCCATACGCTCCTGTTCATCAAGTTGCTTCTTCAATTCCTTCAACTCTTTAGGAGAGAGCTTGTATGGACGCCGGCATGCTGGCTCAATACCCGGCTCGAGTTCAATGACGAATTCCACTTGACGGTGTGGAGGCATGCCTGGAAGTTCTTCAGGAAAGACGTCTTCGTATTCGTTTACCACCGGAATTTGAGAGATGGCATTCATTTCGCCCTTGTCATTGAGAGAGAAAAGCCTGATTGTGTTATCCCTGGAGGCGAAGATAATCACATCTTCATCAGGATGAGTAATCTTGACTTCCTTGTTTGCACAATCAATTTGAGCATCATGCTGAGAAAGCCAGTCCATCCCGAGGATGAGGTCGATGTCGGAATTGCCGAGAATAACCGGATAAGCCAGAAAGCGATAATCACCCATGCGAATAGATACATTCGGAGCCACCATACTAGAACTCAATCTTTTGCCAGGTGATATAACACTCAAAGGTCTTGGTAAAGCTTCAGAGTGAACATTATTCTTGGATGCAAATGGATATGACATGAAGGAACAAGAAGCACCCGAATCAAACAAAACTTTTGCAGGGATAGAGTTAACTGGAAGGTTACCCAAAATCACATCGGAAAAATTCTCCGCTTGCGCTGCATTCATCAGATTCACCCTTGCTGCCTTTGGATTATGCTTGACAATAGCTGTACTGACAGGTGGAGGAGGCGGATGGCGCCTTGGGTTGGCGCACTTGTTAGCATAGTGACCTTTCTGAGTGCACTTGTTGCAGACAACTTCTAAGAGAGGACGAAAATGAGAACCGCTTGACTTGGAACCTTGAGACTGAAACTGATTCTTCGACTAGTTGCTCGGGTTGGGTGGGTGGGAGAAACCACGTCCACTAGAGTTCTTGTTGTTGTTGTTGTAGGGAGATCGAATCATAGGAGGAGGAGAAAGCCAAAATTTATGTTGTTTCGCGACGACTTGAGAAGATGAGGAGGAGTGAACGGCATCTCGAATCCTCTTTTTAGAAGCCGCCATCTTGAGCTAGGCTGCCTCTTGCTTGAGCGCCATGTTATAGAATTTGTCGAACTCATCGGGCTCGAACAAGGTGAGAGCAAGTTGAAGTTCATCCTTGAGACCTCCACGGAACTGATAGATCTTGCTCTTGGCATCCGGAATGTCTTGCTTGGCATAGCGGGCGAGGTTTTGGAACTTGACATTATACTGGTAGACAGTCATAGAGCCCTGCTTCAGGTTGCGGAATTGCTCATGCATACCCTCGATGACACTTGTTGGAATGTGGTGAGAGCAAAAGTCCTTGCAGAAATCCTCCCAAGAGATCACACGCCCTTCTCTGGAGTCTTTGTACTGCTGCCACCAGTCAGCTGCTTGGTCTTTGAGTTGGAAGGCTGCAAATTTCACATAGTCCTCAGGCCTGACGTTACTGCACTCAAAATGCTTCTTGATATCGGTAATCCAATCTTTAGCATCGAGAGGGTCGACACAGTAACTGAAAGCCTTTGGTTGATTGGCCAAGAACTGGTTGAGAGTAGCATGGTGCTGTTGGTTGAAGAAATTTCCTTGGTTCCCTGGAGCACCCTGATTTGCTTGATTTGCTTGCATTTGCTGCATCATCTGCATCAACATCTGGGTGTTCTGATTTGTAGTCTGCATAATCGCTCTCCAAGCCTCAGACGGAGGAGGAGGGGAAGGAGGATGGTCTGGAACCTCTTCACCCTCTGGGTTAGCGTTGGGAACCCGTTTCGGAGCCATCCTGAAAGAGATGACCACCAATCAGCAATTTGATTGAAAGAAGGTATAAGCTGAAACAACGGATTGAAATGCAACATAGTCTTCACAAGAATCATTCGAACAAGAGGAACGAATGAAATTCTCAGCTTAATGATAACAACAATCTTCACGAGAAGCCACATAGGGGACAAAAGGTAAATAAGAAAAACAACAAGGTACGAATGGAACAAACACAAGATAGGAGCTTCGTTCGACATCTTTGTGCTGTAAGCTTATGAACGCGTAACGAAAGGGTTTTGCAATCCCCAGATCAGCATAGCCAAGGACCCTTTAAGATGCAACTCCCGATCGGAACATCAGCCATAAAACCACTTCACTCAATGTAGAACCCCGAACTCGCTAACCTGCATTCGTTGGAAGAATGCCTACGATCTATTGGATAAACCCACCTATTAATTTCCGAAAGTTTCCAGTTATGCAATCAGGTGTTGGGGATACAGGGGAAGCACCGCGCACTCAACTCTAAACCTACATCCAGCTGTATCCATCCTTCAACACATAACCAGTCTTTCTCGGAAAACGTCTACCTCGGACCTTCGAAAAGCATCCACTATACAAAGCTATGGCAATACTCCCGAACTACCTCCCCAGTACTAGGTGATGTCGGGGTTATCTTGCCACTAACCGTATAGGAGAGTTTTCGATGTCGGCAATCTTAAGTATTCTAGTACTGTCGCGATATACTTGTGATGACAATACCCCGAAGCTCAACTCCCCGAGACACTGCCACAACCCCTAATGTCAGGAGGCATCGAGAACAATATTCTCGTCACATGGACATCGAAACAATCCAACAATACTCGCGAGATTCCTAAAAAAAAATGGTGCAATTTTTGAAAGTAGAAGAGGCAAGAGTAGACGTCAGGAGTCCTCACCAGAGAGAAAGGGGATGAGAAGCAAACAAATCCTACTCTCTGATATAATATAGGACTCAAAACATTTTCAGTGTGTGCCTAGACTCGACCGTCAACGATTCGATCAAACAGTGGGGGCTTCTAGGTTGGAGAAGGCTCTGAATACCAACTTGTAATGCCCAGGATGGGACTATATCTCCTACGTGTCGAGGCACGACTTAGAGATATAAGCCCATGCTGGAATGATCGCAAGTTTGGTACCTTTGCACATCTCATGTAAAAAAATGGGGATGGAAAACTGAAAAGATAGTTGGCTTACACTCGCCACGTCACACAAATACATTACATGTCCAAACATCATTCAATAAAACATCACAGTGCATCTAAGGGTAAAGATCCAAATGACAAGATACCAAACTTAACATTAAACCACAGGTCTAGATCGAATCCTAGTAGAAGCTCTACGGATCAACCGGATAGTCCACGTAGTAACGGCTATGCTCCTCGTCGTACTCCTAGTCTAGCTTAGTACCATCGCCTGTGTAGCTCACCATCGTACCTGCATCTGGGGTGTTGAAGTAACTGTGAGCCATAGAGGACTCAGCAATCCCGTTCCCGGGTAACACGACTATTTAAGCCTTGGGTGTGGAACAAGGCTGAAGAAAGAACAAAAGTCTGCGGCAGCACTAGCCTAGCTTATGTGAATGAGAGCGAGAAGAGAAGGTGCCTCGATCGAGAGATGATCACGAAGTGATCCTAGCTAAAACAAGTCAAACATAACCCCACCGTGTTCATCTCCCGAAACCCATTTCGGAAAATGACAGTCATGGTACTCACGCTGGTAGTGTATTGGAACATGGTGTCAAGTTTTCTACAACCGGATATTAACAAGCTCCCATCTGCCACATAACCATGGGCACGGCTTTCGAAAGTTCAAGACCCTGCAGGGGTGTTCCAACTTGGCCCATGACAAGCCCTCGATCCGTGGAGTCGCAACTCCAAGGTGGGAAGGCCCGAGTATTCTCGGAATCCCGTGCTCAAGATACTCCGAACTAAGGTAAGGCTAATCCAGCAAATCCTCCCGGCGTGCCGACACCCTGACAGTAGCCGCGCGTATCTAGTCTCAGGCCACGACCGGATGGGACAAGCTACGGGTTTTTACCAGACCTTGAGTTTCCTCGAGGTGGCCCCGCAGGTTGCCCAGTTCGGACCAACACTCATGTGGAGCACTGGCCCGGGGTTGTTGATTAAGAAAGAGGGTTAATTACTCCCTATGCAAGTTTTTAGTTATTAGGCAAATAGTACCAATGTTGGGACTTGCTGGAAAAGACTTAGCACTTAGCGGTTTATCGAGGGGGTCCCATAACCCCAACCGTGTGAGGAACGCATAATCAAGGAACATAACACCGGTTTATACGGTTCCTAAGGCGGCATGAGTGGAACAAATCACCAAGAAAAAGGCTTAGCCTTCCACCCATTACCAATATATAGATGATTTCATTTAATAATAATATAGTGTGATATCCCAACAAGCTTCAACAAGAAGCAAGAATCTTCGATCTTCACCTGCAACTAACAATGCTATAAGAGGGGCTGAGCGAAGCCTACGTATAGCCAATCAATGGTTTGCATAGGTAGGGTGGTTAAACAGGTTCATGGTTACAATAGGAGGCTGACAGGAAAACAAGGGCATCGAGGCAAAACTATAGATCGAGACTTCTAGCAATAGGCAAAGATAGTAATGTTATCGGGGTTCGGTCATCTTGCCTGAAGAGTTGTCGATGGGATCGTAAGAGGGGTCCTCGTTCTCAAGCTCGGTAGTAACCTCGTGCTCGTACTCGTACTCGGCCTCAGCTTCCGGCTCTACTCAACACAAACACACAAGACACGAAATCAACAAGATGCAATGCGCACACGAAAATGCTGGATGCATGGCTGATGCAATAAGGAAGCAAAACAAAAGCGCTATGGAAGCACAGGAAGTCTACAAAGGTAGCACAGTGTAATAGCACAACAATATGCATCTAGCAAAAATGCTTCAAAACATGTCAACAATAGGATATTATGAATCTACATGAAAAATCACACAAGTTTCATATAGGACTTGCTCAAAACGGAGCTACAGGCTAAAAGTTACACCCGAAACAATAAACATGCACAAGCTAAAAATTACAGCCACATAGCAACTTCGGAGCAATAGATAAATAAGCTACAGCACTCAAAAATCATGGCAATGAGCATGGACATAAAATAGACATATCCTACAGCAAATAAGTCCATTGGAGCATCCCCAAAGGAGCCATGGATCAATAGCAACAAGCTATGACATATTGAACTTGACAACAAAATCCTGACAGCAGTAATTTGTTGCAACTTGGGAGCAAGAGTTAAATATGCTACAGCCACTCAAATAAGCATGTGAGAGCATGAATGGATAGCCAACAATATATAATACAAGGAATCATCAAGAGTCACCCCAAAACTATCATGGATTGGCCTAGAACAGCAAGCAAACATGGCGTCTGGAAATTACATATTCCAGACTTAGTGAAATTTCACTAAGTGTTAAAACAGCAGTTTCATCATGGCATCTTTGTGAGCAAGTTTAAGTCACCTCAAAGCTAAACATGGCAAGTGGTAAACATCACAACAAAGTACACATGATGGTGAATCGAAAACATCTAAGCATGCATCAAGGGGACAAATACAACGATAGCAATGAGCTCCTCAAATTGACATCTCATAACAAGTTTAACTACTTAATAGTCACATAGCACTTTGCAAAGGAGATAAACATGGCAAGATTAATTCTGTCATGCAAGCTAAAGCAATCAACATGTAGAGCATTTCATGATGAACACGTGGACATCTCATTTGCTTCATTTGGATAAACATGCAACAAGTTATCACATTACAAAGATGGCATGAAAACAACAACTATCAGCAGTTTATAACAAGTTGCACTCTTCTCATGAAGATTAAGACATCTAGATGAACTCAAACATGCATGACACAATGGAATGAAATGTAGTACAAATCTCCACGAACATTTTGACATATCATTTGCTCAAAACGGACCATCACACAAAAAGTTATCACCATTTGAAAACAGCACCAGAAACTGAAAATCACCAGGGACTTAGTGGAAAAATGGGACTACCTCCGGGTCAACAGAAAGTAAACGCGGGCTGGCGGATCTTCGCGGATCGGGTCTGGTGGGGAGCGGGCCGGAACCACCGGGCGAAGCGGGTGGCGGATCGGGCGCTGCGCGGGCCGGGCTTGCGGAGCGGCTCGGGCTAATGGGGCCCGATCCGTTAGCGGCGGCGGATCTGGATCGGGGGGGTTTCCCCGATCGATCCAGGCGACGCGGCGCGGCTCGATCGCGAGCCTGAGCGGAGGCGGTGGCCTCAGGAGTGGGCCGGCCCAACAGGAGGCGGGGCGCTGGGCCAGGCGGCGTTGACTCGGGCCCAGGAGGGGGTCGATCGGATCGGGGAGCTCCCTGCTCCCCTCGATCCAGGCGGCGGCGCGGCTTCGAGCCGGGGCGGCGGGGCGCCTGGGGCCGACGGGGGCGGGGCCAGCGGCTGGAGGCCCGGCCGGCGAGGTGGCGGCGCCGGCCGGCGGCGGAGGGCGGCGGCGTCGGTGAGGCGAGGGAAGGCCGCGGCGGTGAGGTGGCGCGGTGGTGGTGGCGGTGAGGTGCTCCGGTGAGGAGGAGGAGGCGGCGGCGAGCTCCTCCGGCGGGGCTCCGGCGAGCTAGAGGTAGGAGAAGATGGAGGAAGGAGACACTAGGGTTTTTTTAGGGCAAAAATTGGGGAAGATGGACAATTATATAGGCACAAGGAGCTAGGGTTGTCCAAATGAGGTGTGGTTTTTGGCCACGCGATCAGAATTGGATGGCCTAGATGAAGAGAGGGGTTTGGGTAGGTTTGGTGGGCTGTTGGAGGGGTGTCTTGGGCCTCAAAGAGGGGGTACTTTCAGCCCACGAGAATAACTGTTGGGGTAGCAAACGGACTCCAAACGCGACGAGATTTGACAGGCGGGTTACACACACCAAAACAACAACACACGACAAGTCTCACGCCAAACCGGAAACGTTACATGGCCAAACACCAAAGTAGGCCTCGGGGATGCCACGGACATGTGAGAGAGCTCCGGAACGCGAAACGGACAACGGGAAGGAACGAGTGGGACCGGATGCAAACAACAACACAAAAGCAATGCGATGCACATGACTACATGATATGAATGAATGCCACGCACACACACAACAAAACGACGAAAAACCCAAAAGACAAAGAACCCGAAATGGAATAGATGGAGCCAGAGATATATTATATTGCCCAAAAGGGAAAGTATTACATCCGGGGCATTACAATCCTCCACCTCCAAGGAGCTGCCCCAATGTTCGCCTCGTCTATCGCACTACCTCCATTCCAACAGTGCCGTCTTCACCTGCACCACCAGAACTGAAGCACCATCACCATTTCCTCGGATGAAGCTGAGGCCTAGTCGGCACCACCAAAGAGGTTCGACACTACTCTCTGCATTTTCTCCTTGATTCTACCTCACGGTGCTGCTGGTGCTCGATCTCGAACCGCCATGGTACAACTCCATCGACGGCGGCGTCACCGGCCACTTCCTCCACGATGTTGCTACCTCGCCGACGACGTCCACATCTGCAGGACCTACTGCTGCTCCGAATATCACTTGCGCTGCTACTCTGCTCTTGCTCTTGGTCGCTGATACGTCTCCAACGTATCTATAATTTTTTATTGTTCCATGCTGCTATATTGTCATTCTTGTATGTTTTGCAATCATTTTATAGTCATTTTATATCATTCTTTGGTACTAACCTATTCACATAGTGCCAAGTGCTAGTTGCTATTTTCTGCATGTTTCTTACATCGCAGGAAATCAATATCAAACGGAGCCTAAACACAGCGAAACTATTTTTGTGATTTTTTATGGGCTAGAAGGAAGACATTGGGCCCTGGTGGCACCTGGGGGGAGTCCCGAGGAGGGGACAACCCACCAGGGCGTGCCAGGAGGCCCAGGCGCGCCTTGGTGGGTTGTGCCCACCTCGGGTGCCCCCCGGACCGCGTCTTTGCTCTATAAATACCCAAATATTCAAGAAACCCTAGGAGAGTCGACGAAATATTCATCCAGCCACCGCAGAGTCCAGAAACACCAGATCCAATCTAGACACCATCACGGAGGGGTTCACATCTTCCATTGGTGCCTCTCCGATGATGCGTGAGTAGTTCTTTATTGACCTTCGGGTCCGTAATTAGTAGCTAGATGGCTTCTTCTCTCTCTTTTGATTCTCAATACAATGGTCTCTTGGAGATCCATATGATGTAACTCTTTTTGCGGTGTGTTTGTTGGGATCCGATGAACTTTGAGTTTATGATCAGATCTATCTTTTTATATCTATGAAAGTTATTTGAGTTCTTTGATCCAACCTGATCTATTTATCTTGCAATGGGAAGAGGTGCCCGGTAGTGGGTTCGATCTTATGGTGCTTGATCCCAGTGACAGAAGGGGAACCGACACGTATGTTGATAACCCACAAGTGTAGGGGATCGCAGTTTTTGAGGGTAAAGTATTCAACCCAAATTTGTTAATTCGACACAAGGGGAGCCAAAGAATACTCTTAAGTATTAGCAGCTGAGTTGTCAATTCAACCACACCTGGAAACTTAGTATCTGCAGCAAGATAGTTTAGTAGCAAAGTAATATGATAGTGGCGGTAGCAGCAATAAAAGTAACGATAGTGTTTTGTAACAATAGCAGCGGAAAAGTAAATGAGCAACAAGCAATATAGGAAAAGCTCGTAGGCATTGGATTGGTGATGGGAAATTATGTCGGATGCAATTCATCATGTAGAAGTTATAACCTAGGGTGACACAGAACTAGCTCCACTTCATCAATGCAATGTAGGCATGTATTCCGAATATAGTCATACGTGCTTATGGAAAAGAACTTGCATGACATCTTTTGTCCTACCCTCCCGTGGCAGCGGGGTCCTATTGGAAACGAAGGGATATTAAGGCCTCCTTTTAATAGTGTACCGGACCAAAGCACTAACACATAGTGAATACATGAACTCCTCAAACTATGGTCATCACCGGGAGTGGTCCCGATTATTGTCACTTCGGGGTTGCCGGATCATAACACATAGTAGGTGACTATAGACTTGAAAGATAGGATCGAGAACACACATATATTCATGAAAACATAATAGGTTCAGATCTGAAATCATGGCACTCGGGCCCTAGTGACAAGCATTAAGCATAGAAAAGTCATAACAACGTCAATCTCAGAACATAGTGGATACTAGGGATCAAACCCTAACAAAACTAACTCGATTACATGATAGATCCCATCCAACCCATCACCGTCCAGCAAGCCTATGATGGAATTACTCACGCACGATGGTCAGCATCATGGAATTGGTGATGAAGGAAGGTTGATGATGACGATGGCGACGATCTCCACTCTCCGGAGCCCCGAACTGACTCTAGATCAGCCCTCCTGAGAGAGATTAGGGCTTGGCGGCGGCTCCGTCTCGTAAAACGTGATAATTCCTTCTCCCTGATTTTTTCTCCCCGAAAGTGAAGATATAGGATCTGGGGGTACGTCGATAAGGCACCAGGGGGCCCACGAGGCAGGCGGGCGCGCCCTGGGCAGGGGGCGCGCCCCCCACCCTCGTGGACAGGCCATGGGCCCCCTGGTGTGGATCTTCTTGAAGATATTTTTTATATTTTTCAAAATAATTCTCCGTTGATTTTCAGGCAATTTCGAGAACTTTTTATTCCGCACAAAAACAACACAATGGCAGTTCTGCTGAAAACAACGTCAGTTCGGGTTAGTTCCATTCAAATCATGCAAGTTAGACTCCAAAACAAGGGCAAAAGGGTTTGGAAAAGTAGATACGTTGGAGACGTATCATATGTATCGTTGACACTAAGGATAAAACGACGAGATTCATATCTAACGCCACAGATATAGGGATCTTGTCTACATCATGTCATCGTTCTTAATTCATTACTCCGTTTTCCATGAACTTAATACACTAGATGCATGCTGGATATCGGTCGATGTGTGGAGTAATAGTAGTAGATGCAGGCAGGACTCGGCCAACTAATCTTGGACGTGATTCCTATGTAATGATCATTGCTTGGATATCTTCATGATTATTTGAAGTTCTATCAATTGCCCATAATTTGTTTACCCACCATTGCTATTTTTCTCGAGAGAAGCTACTAGTAAAACCTACGGCCCCTGGGTCTTCTTTCTCATATATTTGCATTTGCGATCTATTTGCCTTTGCCTTTATTTCCAGATCTACTAAACCAAAAACCCAAAAATACCTTGCTACAGTTTATCTTATTTATAAACCAATCTACCAATATTTATATCTCTCTCACATTTGTTACCTGAAAGGGATTGACAACCCCTTTAACATGCCGGGTTGCGAGGTGTTGTTATTTGTGTGCAGGTGTAGTTTACATTGTGTTGCCTGGTTCTCCTACTGGTTCGATAACCTTGGTTTCACATATGAGGGAAATACCTACCGCCGCTATGCTGCATCATCCCTTCCTCTTTGGGGAAAAACCTACGTAGCTTTAAGCGACATCAAAAGGAATTTCTGGCGCCATTGCCGGGGAGGATCTTCAACATAACGAGGCTCCTAATCACAAATCTCATCTCCTTGCAATTACATTATTTGCCATTTGCCTCTCGTTTTCCTCTCCCCCACTTCACCAAAATTTGTTGTTTTATTCGCCTCTCTTTTTCACCGATCTCTTGTCTCTAGTCCCGATGGCTAGCGTCCCTACCCCTCCTTTGTCACCAGATTTTGAAGTTCTTTATTTCAAGCAAATACAAGGAGAAAAATCTGAAAGATGCCTGGTATAGGCTTATGAAATCGTATCGTGTTTCCAATCTAAAGGGGGATGCTAAGTTTTTGCTTCGTAATTTTTACATAGGATTAGCTTTGCATCATAGACAACTTCTTGATTTTGCCGCTAAAGGAAATTTTATTGAGCTTGATGCAAACGTTGCCTATGAAATTTTGGAAGGAATTTTTGGAATTCCTCGTCAAAAGAAGGGGTTTTTGTTTACCCCTGAGGGAGTTCAAATGTTGGACAAACTGGTGATTTGCATAAACATATGGTTGAAATACATAAATATAATGAACCCCTCAAGCACCTTAATGGTAGTATCAATCGCATGAACGCCTTAATTACTCTTTGCAATAGGCGGTTGTATATTTTGGATCTTAAGATGGTTTCTTTTCTGGAGAATTTAGGGAAGCGTAAAGAGCCTCCCGGGTTTGAAAAAACCCTTACAAAAGTTGCCAAAACTTCGGAAGACAAAACTTAGATCCTTGCCTTACGCCTAGCTAAGGGCGTAAAACAATAGCGCTTGTTGGGAGGCAACCCAATGAATAAAATTTATTTTTGCTTTTTTGCTTTCTGTTCTTGAGTGTTTACACAATTATGCTACTGGTATGTTGTGTTTTTTGTGATTTAATTCGTGTTTGTGCCAAGAAGAACCGATAGGATCTTCCTAGGTGATAGTTGTTTGATCTTGCTGAAAAAGACAGAAACTTTGCGCTCACAAGAAAAATTCCCATTTGTAACAGAAAAGTGATTTTTAGTTGATTCTTTTTGCAGAAGATTAATATACAAATTGCTCACGCGGCCCTATTTCTTTTCAATATTTTTAGAGGTCCAGAAGTTTTCGAAATTTCCATATTACTACAGACTATTCTATTTTTGACAGATTTTGTTTTATTTGTGTTATGTGCTTATTTTGATGGCTCTATGGTTTTCTTTGATGAGTTTTTGTCATAGAAAAGTTGGAATACAGTAGATATAATACAAAAACAAAATATGAATTGGTTTGATACAGTACTTATAGTAGTGGTTTGATTTCTTTCACTAACGGATCTCACGAAGGTTTTGTTGAAGTTTTGTGTGATTGAAGTTTTCAAGTTTTGGGTTATCTTACGATGGATGAAGGAAGGATGTAAGATCCTAATCTTGGGGATGCTCTGGCATCCCAAGCTATTATCCAAGAATGAGCAACCAACTAAGCTTGGGGATGCCCCCGAGTGGCATCCCCGCTTTCTTCCAACAACTATCGGTATTTTACTTGAAACTATATTTTTATTCGTCACATGATATGTGTTTTGCTTGGAGTGTCTTGTATGATATGAGTCTTTTCTTGTTTTGTTTTGCTTTTTAAGTCAGAAATCCTTGTTGTACACACCTATTTGAGAGAGCCAAAATTATGCCATGACTTGCTAGAATTGCTCTCTATGCTTCACTTAAATTTTTATGAGCAATGGACTTGCTCTAGTGCTTCGCTTATATCTTTTTGAGCACGGTGTGCTTAGTATTTTTGAAGAAATACTCTCTTGCTTCACTTATATTTATTTGAGAGTTAGTAAAAAGAAATTCTCTGTTGCTTCACTTATATTATTTTGAGTGAAGAAAAAAATATGATCATGATCTTCACTTATATTTGTTTGAGCTTATGAAAGCAACACATGAAAATTAGTCCCAAAGTGATAGATATCCAAGAAGGATAAAGTAAAAAAACGTCATGAAGATCATTGGACAAAATAAACTTGATTCCTTGTAATAGTTTTGAGACATGATGATATGATATGTGAGTTATGATGATGAGTAATTGTGCTTTAGTAAGAATACTAGTGTTAAAGTTTGTGATTCCCTATGCAAGCACGAAAGTCAATAATTATGCAATGAAATTATATCCTACTTGTGGTGCATTATTCGGTGTTATTTATGCTCAATGTTTGCTTACGAGATTATTTGTTTCATGGTTGGTCGCTTCCGAGTCTTTTGCTAGCCTTCATTTTGCACTGAGTATGAGCTCTACTTGTGCATCCAAATCCTTTATCCCGGTTTTGCCATATGAGTCCACCATACCTACCTATATGCGGTATTTCCTTGCCGTTCTAAGCAAATTTGTATGTGCCATCTCAAATTTTCAAAATAAATTTCCCTTTTGTGTGCCCATACCGCTCACAAGGCGGTGAGGGGTGGCCAATATTTTTTATGCTGGATGTGTTATTCTCACGATGAGTGTTTATTCACTTGTCATTGCACGAGAGTATGGAAAAGGTATTAGGGATGCCCAGTCCCGAAATGAAAACCAAATTTACTTTATGTTGTCAAATAATAAATTCCTTGGAAAGTGTTGGTATGGAAGGCAACCGTGGATTCGGCTAGCCATGGCTTGTGAAAGTTTCGTGGAAAAGGAATAAACTTTATTTTCTACTTGGGAACCGCCTATAATATATCTAGCATGGAAAGTGTTGGGACCTCAAGTCGTTCTCGTTGGTGGGAAAAGTATACCTCCCAAAAAAATTTATCTCTCAATTTAAGCTTTGAGTTGTGGCACCTCTACAAATGCCTACTTCCCTCTGCGAAGGGCCTTTCGTTTACTTATGCAATTTTTATTTTTGAATTTGAGTCTCCATTTTCTCTTACAAGCACCAACTAGGAAACGCTATGATCGTACTTGAGCATTGGATGTAACTAATATGCGAGTGTGTTTCTTGAATGGATCAATGATAGAGCATAATGGGTTAGGGATAACTTATTTTAGCATTGATATTTTGAAAGACATACTTGCTTGTTGATATGCTTGAGTATCTAAATTATTATGTCAAAACTGGACTATTGCTTTGAACCATGAAAAAGTCCAAATGTCCATGCTATAAAGAAAAGAATATTATACGACTTGATAAACAACACTCCACATCAAAAATTCTGTTTTTATCACTTACCTACTCGAGGACGAGTAGGAGTTAAGCTTGGGGATGCTGATACGTCTCCAATGTATCTATAATTTTTGATTGTGCCATGCTGTTATATTATCATTCTTGGATGTTTTACAATCATTTTATAGTCATTTTATATCATTTTTTGGCACTAACCTATTGGCATAGTGCCAAGTGTCAGTTGTTGTTTTCTGCATGTTTTGTACTCCCTCCGTTCCGATTTACTCGTCGTGGTTATAGTTCAAATTTGAACTCAAACCACGACAAGTAAATCGGAACAGAGGGAGTACATCGCAGGAAATCAATATCAAATGGAATCCAAACACCACGAAACTATTTTTGTGATTTTTTTCTGGGCCAGAAGGAAGATATTGGGCCCTGGTGGCACCTGGGGGAGTCTCGAGGAGGGGACAACCCACCAGTGCACGCCAGGAGGCCCAGGCTCGCCCTGGTGGGTTGTGCCCACCTCGGGTGCCCCCCAGACCACCTCTTTGGTCTATAAATACCCAAATATTCCAGAAACCCTAGGGGAGTCTATGAAATATTCATCCAGTCGCTGCAGAGTCCAGAAACACCAGATCCAATCTAGACACCATCACGGAGGGGTTCGCCACTTTCATTGGCGCCTCACCGATGATGCGTGAGTAGTTCTTTGTATACCTTGGGGTCCGTAGTTAGTAGCTAGATGGCTTCCTCTCTCTCTTTTGATTCTCAATACAATGGTCTCTTGGAGATCCATATGATGTAACTCTTTTTGCGGTGTGTTTGTTGGGATCCGATGAACTTTGAGTTTATGATCAGATTTATCTTTTTATATCCATGAAAGTTATTTGAGTTCTTTGATATCTTATATGCATGATTGCGTATAGCCTCATATTTATTTTCTGATATTGGGTTTTGTTTGGCCAACCTGACCTATTTATCTTGCAATGGGAAGAGGTGCCGGGTAGTGGGTTCGATCTTACGGTGCTTGATCCCAGTGGCAGAAGGGGAACCAACACGTATGTATCATTGCCACTAAGGATAAAACGACGAGATTCATATCTAACGCAATAGATATATGGATCTTGTATACATTATGTCATCGTTCTTAATGCATTACTCAGGTTTTCCATGAACTTAATACACTAGATGCATGCTGGATAGCGGTCGATGTGTGGAGTAATAGGAGTAGATGCAGGCAGGAGTTGGTATACTAATCTTGGACGTGATGCCTATGTAATGATCATTTCCTGGATATTGTCATGATTATTTGAAGTTCTGTCAATTTCCCAACAGTAATTTGTTTACCCACCATTGCTATTTTTCTTGAGAGAAGCCACTAGTGAAACCTACGGCCCTCGGTTCTTCTTTCTCATATATTTGCCTTTGCGATCTATTTTCCTTTGCCTTTATTTTTAGATCTACTAAACCAAAAACCCAAAAATACCTTGCTACAATTTATCTTATTTATCAGCCAATCTAGCAATATTTATATCTATCTCACGTTCATTACCAGAAAGGGATTGACAACCCCTTTAACACGTCGGGTTGCGAGGTGTTGTTATTTGTGTGCATGTGTTATTTACGTTGTGTTGCTTGGTTCTCCTACTGGTTCGATAACCTTGGTTTCACATCTGAGGGAAATACCTACCACCGATGTGCTGCATCATCCCTTCCTCTTTGGGGAAAAACCGACGTAGCTTTAAGCGACATCAATCGCATGGCTGCTCTCCTCTTGCTCTTGATCATGTTGTTGCTCTACTCTTGCTCGCTCTGCTGCTGCACGAGCAGCATTCCGGCTCTTGCTCGAGCACCTGCTGCTGCTACCCGACCTTCTGCTCGCGCTGCTGCTGCAGGGGCAGCTAATGTATTGTACATCTAGCACTTTTTGGTGATGAATTTTACATCATTGATTGGAGATGCTATTTGAATCCCACTTCAGGTTAACGTTGTCTCTCATGACCTGCTTCAGCCTCTCAATCGTACACCTCACCGGAGCTGCTTCCACAATGAAGCCGTCCATCACAGCGGAGCAATACCCTCGGTGCCAGACGCCTAAGAACTCCTTCCCCACCTCGGACACCCACATCAGTCGCTGCATCCTCAGCGACCCACCCAATGATGCTCAGGTTGACATGGCTTTGCCTAAGAGGTTGTCCACTCGCCGCGTAACTTTTTTACTCTACATGTAATATATATTGTCCATTGAGCACACATAGTAATTGGAAATACAAATAGTTTCTCCTATATGACAAGTAGTGAGGTACTATGAAGTGCTATCCGCGATGGACTCTCACGAAAGCCATCATTATTTATTTTTGGGCGTTGGAGTTGTGCAAGTGTAGATGGGCCTGGGAGTTAAGCTAGTAGGGCGGTGGCTTGGGTCGAAAGTGGTAGTAGTACAAAAAAAATCTACAGGCTATTGCCTGATCAAGCCTGCCTACTAGAATCGCCACTGGTTGAAAGGAAAAGTGAAGAAAAAACATAGGAATTAGAAAGTTACCTATGGTAGAACTATTCATGCATTTGGTTCAAAGGAATGGATCAAGGTAGAACTGTAGGATTATTTCCTTTAGTGTCTCTTTCAAAGAAAAACATACGAATTTTAATATCCACTTAGCCCTCCTATTCAAATTCCTACTCATGAAGAACAAGACTAAGTGATAGTTGCATAATAGCATTATAACTATAAATTATCTTGTGGTTTGACTTATTTTGACCATGCATCTTTGCACATGTGATCTTCCAATTCCTGTGAAAGAAACACCCAGATTGACAAAAATTTAGTGTTTGCAAATGCTCTATTTTCCACGTGCATTCCTATCCTAATTGTTAGAATTTCCTATCCTGTGTATCCTATCCCTGCATTGTTTGAATTCTCCAATTCAAAGGAGCCCTTACAGAATTACTTATGTTATAGATATGTGTCAAAGAAAACCTTGTGTGGGTTTTCCCACTCCTGTCGCGCCATCGTCGACCCCAGCAATAGCTACTCCAACGGACTATCTTTTGCTGCCTCAGATCTTCTTCCCCACTGCTTGCAGCCACCACAACTGCATGACCATCATCAACTAAGAAGATGACCTTGAGGACTATAGGGGTCCACAAGATAGGTCGCACTCTTTCGTGTCTGCTTACGTTATGCATCACTTAATATTATCTGCTACTTTATCATCAAGTTCCACTCTTAAACTCTGAGTCCGGTCCAAACTAATGCTCAAACTTGAGTTTTAAAATGGTTGTGGGCTACATATCGGGGCAGTAATGAATAGTATATGTCTACTATCTGGTTAATCTCGGGTGTCTATTATGTGTTTCATGTTGCGTGGGAAACAAACAGTAAAGGAACCATTATTATCTGTATTTTTTAACTAAAGCTCTTATCTGCCTGTTATCGTTGGTTTTGGGTCTATCCATAGGTTGCTACCATAACTCTGGATTTCTGCATGCACTCCTTACATAATCTCACTATGTTTTATTCCTATGCATGTCAGTTATTGTACACAATGGTACAGAACATGTAGAACAAAAGAGATGAGGCTTGCGTGGCAATAAATTGTCATAAAGACGTCGCTCGATGGTGGCCGCAAAGGCAGCCCCCTTCCCCATTCCAGATTGTAATCAAGTGGAAGATAACTGCTCAGAGGGGGATACAGAGGGAGCTGACCAATCCTATTTACCCCCTGAGGTCTTTACTCTAACTTGGCATGCTGATGTTGGTCATATCATGCATATGGTGCCTTGTATTGCTAACTTTACACATCAAATATGTCATCTGTTTGTTTAGACATGCTTTGTGTGAATGCCATCTGTTTAGTTTCTATATCATTTATGTGAATTATGCAATTCCATCTTATTTAGCGAAGCATCATATATGTGAATTTTGCAATACCATCCTGCTTAACCAGTCATCTTATATGTGAATTATATCATGCCATCCTTTTTTCATTATGTATTACATTTGTCAACAATGTTCGTACATTCAACTACTCTTCCTGTGCATCAGCCATTTGACACGGCGATGGAAAAATCTAGAGTGACAACAAGGTCTTCAGAGCATACAGTCATATCTGACGATGCACATATCTTGCTGGTTATGAATAGCTCCTAAAAGGAGGATTCAGAGACAAATGACCAGTCCAACTCCCCCCCCCCCCTCGAGGTGTATGCTCTCACTTGGCAGGGTTATATTGCTCATATCGTGCATATGGTGTCTTGCATTCCAATGTCATTTTCTTAGTTGAGACATGCTTTGTGTCAATGCCACATGTTTAGTGTGTTATTACCATATATGTGAATTATGCAATGTCATGTTGTTGCAAGGCGTTATATATGTCAATTATGCAATGCTATCTTGTTGCAAGGCATTATATATGTGAATTATGCAATGCCATACTGTTTAGACAAGCATTTTATATGTGAATTATGCCATGCCATTCTTTTTTATTATGTATTCCTTTTGTCGACAATGTTTGTATATTCAACAACTCTTCCTGTGCGTCAGCCATTTGAATCGGTGATGGGAAAATATAGAGTGAAAACAAGGTCTTCAGAGCAGAAAATGCTACCTGCTGAAGCAGATATCTTGCTGGTTACAGATAGCTCTTTAGAGGAGGATTCAGATATAGATGACCAATCCTTATTATCCCCATGAGGTGTATGGTCAAACTTGGCATGGTTATATTACTCATATCATGCATATGTTGTCTTGCATTTCTTAGTTTTTATATCAGATAGACAATATTGAACATCGTCTGCTTAGTTTAGACATCATATATGCGATTGACATCTGCTTACTTGCTTAGTACATAAATCATATACTTAAATTATATCATGCCATCATGTTTACATAGAGAGCATGTATCTGAATTTTGGCATGCCAACCTATTTAATAAACACACCATATAATTATATCATCTCATCATGTTTACATAACATCATATTTTGAATTATATCATTCTATTTGTGAATTATATCATGCCATCATGTTTGCATAGACAACATGTCTGTGAATTATGGCATGCCAACCTATTTAATAAACACATCATATAGTTATATCATGTCATCCTATTTACATAGTCAACATATTTTGAATTATGTTTTTCTATCCTATTTAGTTAGCCATCATATATGTGAAATTGTGTCATGCTATCCTGTTTAGTTTGCCATCATATATATGAAATTGTGTCATGGTATCCTATTTGGTTAGTCAACATAAGTGTGAATTTTTCATGCACTCTTTTATTCCCCACTATCGATTGCACCTGTCTATCATACAATGTCGGTACATTAAATTACTTTTCTTGTTTATCAACCAATTCAATTGGAGGGGGTGATGGCAGTATCTAAGGATGTGAAAACATGATCTTCAGAAAAGGCAGTGCTACCCGTCGATGCAGATAGAACCACGGTTGTACTTTCCCAAGAACCAGCCCCACCAAACATAACGCAGACTCGCGCAGATTGTAACCTTACCCAGTTGGACAGAGAACCAGCTACACCCCTTCTAACACTAACCCCAGCGGATAGTAACCTAGTTCCAGTTGGCACATCACCGTCTCCACCATGGAGCACCCAAACACGAGCAGTTACTAAGGAAACTGCAGTGCCCAAAGCACGAGGACCGCCACTCTGAACCCCAACTCAACGCTTGAAGCAGAAGAAGAACTATTCTTAGGTCAGGTTCCGTAGCTATAGTTCATACTCCTTTGCTCTTGCATCAATGTATTTACTCATACCAACTAATTTCAAATTTGAAGGATCCAATTGAAACTCCAATGGTGCAAGAGGTATGTTTTAAACCTGTTTCCTTAACTACTTTGCTGTTGTAACTCGCTCTATGTTGATTTCAGTTTCAATTGTATAAGCAGTTATGTTCTCATGTCATGCACATTACAAGTGTTGCTATTGCCATGTAGTTTCCCACACTTATACTGTCTATGCCGCTTTGCCTTAAACATATATGATTTGAACTGTGCCTCTATCTTGATTTGGCAACATCAACTAGAATGATATAGACTATACAGTGATAATACTACATGGATATATGTTTGTTTCATGATGTTATCATGTCCACCTTATAATTGAACTAGTTTACCAAAATGAGTTTCATATAC
Organism: Secale cereale; assembly: GCA_902687465.1. Taxonomy (NCBI): domain Eukaryota; kingdom Viridiplantae; phylum Streptophyta; class Magnoliopsida; order Poales; family Poaceae; genus Secale; species Secale cereale. The sequence goes on from LR738711.1 coordinate 244,502,597, forward strand.
AACTTACTAAACCTGTGATGTGTCTGTTGTTGGGGAGCGTGGTATTTCAAAATTTTCCTACGATCACGCAAGATCTATCTACTAGATGCATAGCAACGAGGGGGGAGAGTGTGTCTACGTACCCTCATAGACCGAAAGCGGAAGCGTTTATCAACGCGGTTGATGTAGTCGTGCACCTTCACGATCTGTCCCGTTCTAGTACCGAACGTACGGCACCTCCGCGTTCAGCACGCGTTCAGCACACGTTCAGCTCGATGACATCCTCGCCTTCTTGATCCAGCAAGAAGGGCGAAGTAGTAGATGAGTTCCGGCAGCACGACGGCGAGGTGACGATTGTTGATGAAGAACAATCTCTGCATGGCTTCACCAAGCACTACAGAAACTAGACGGAGGATAAACTAGAGGGTCGGGGTTGCCGGCACACGGCTTGGTGTATCTTGATGTGTCTTGGATGCTAGCCCTGCCCCTCTATTTATATGTTGAGCCCTGGGGTCGAAACTTGGAGAAAAAGTCTCCTCAAAGTCGGTTTTGCCCGAAAGGAAAGAGTCCCACACGGACTCCAGGACTAGATGCCAGGGTTCCCGGCGTCTACCCCCTAGACGCCAGGGTTCCTGGCGTCTAGATCTGGTGTCCGCAAAACTTCCTTTTGCACTTTCCTAAAGCCTCGTGGGCTTTCCTCTTTGGCCCAAATAAAGTGTTCTCGTACCCAAACATTTCGGGAAACATCCGGAACCCCTTCCGGTGAATTCCGGAACCCTTCCGGAGGGCAAACACTATTATCCCATATATTAATCTTTATCTCCGGACCATTCCGGAGTTCCTCGTTATGTCCATGATCACATCCGGGACTCCTAATAACATTCGGTCACCAACATACATAACTCATTAAATACTATATCGTCAATGAACGTTTAAGCGTGCGGACCCTACGGGTTCGAGAACTATGTAGACATGACCGAGACATCTCTCTGGTCAATAACCAATAGCGGAACCTGGATGCCCATATTGGCTCCTACATATTCCATGAAGATCTTTATCGGTCAAACCGCATAACAACATACGTTGTTACCTTTGTCATCGGTATGTTACTTGCCCGAGATTCGATCGTCGGTATCTCAATACCTAGTTCAATCTCGTTACCAGCAAGTCTCTTTACTCGTTCCGTAATACATCATCTCGTGACGAACTCATTAGTCATTTTGCTTGCAAGACTTATTATGATGTGCATTACCGAGAGGGCCCAGAGATACCTCTCCGACACTCGGAGTGACAAATCCTATTCTTGATCTATGCCAACACCACGAACACCTTCGGAGACACCTGTAGAGCATCTTTATAATCACCCAGTTATGATGTGACGTTTGATAGCACACAAGGTGTTCCTCCGGTATTCGGGAGTTGCATAATCTCATAGTCATAGGAACATGTATAAGTTATGGAGAAAGCAATAGCAGTAAAACTAAACGATAATAGTGCTAAGCTAACGGATGGGTCTTATCCATCACATCATTCTCCTAATGATGTGATCACGTTGATCAAATGACAACTCATGTCTATGGCTAGGAAACATAACCATCTTTGATCAATGAGCTAGTCTAGTAGAGGCATACTAGGGACATACTGTTTTGTCTATGTATTCACACATGTACTAAGTTTCCGGTTAATACAATTCTAGCATGAATAATAAACATTTAACATGATATAAGGAAATATAAAATAACAACTTTATTATTGCATCTAGGGCATACTTCCTTCAGTCTCCCACTTGCACTAGAGTCAATAATCTAGTTCACATCGCCATGTGATTTAACACCGATAGTTCACACCGTTATGTGATTAACACCCATAGTTCACATCGCCATGTGACCAACACCCAAAAGGTTTACTAGAGTCAATAATCTAGTTCACATCGCTATGTGATTAACACCCAAGAGTAATAAGGTGTGATCATGTTTTGCTTGTGAGAGAAGTTTTGTCAATGGGTCTGTCACATTCAGATCCGTATGTATTTCGCAAATTTCTATGTCTACAATGCTCTGCATGGAGCTACTCTAGCTAATTGCTCCCACTTGCAATACGCATCCAGATTGATACTTAGAGTCATCTGGATTTAGTGTCAAAGCTTGCATTGGCGTAACCCTTTACGACAAACTCTTTATCACCTCCATAATCGAGAAACATTTCCTTAGTCATCCAGTTACTAAGGATAATTTTGACCGCTGTACAGTGATCTACTCCTGGATCACTATTGTACCTCCCTGACAAACTCATGGCAAGGTACACAACATGTTTGGTACACAGCATGGCATACTTTATAGAACCTATGGCTGAGGCATAGGGAATGACTTTCATTCTCTCTCTATTTTTCTGCCGTGGTCTGGCTTTGAGTCTTACTCAACTTCACACCTTACAAGTCAGGCAAGAACTCCTTCTTTGACTGATCCATTTTGAACTACTTCAAAATCTTATCAAGGTTTGTACTCATCGAAAGTCTTATCAAGCGTCTTGATCTATCTCTATTGATCTTGATGCCCAATATGTAAGCAGCTTCACCAAGGTCTTTCTTTGAAAAACTCCTTTCAAACACTCCTTTATGCTTTCCAGAAAATTCTACATCATTTCCGATCGACAATATGTCAATCACATATACTTATCAGAAAGGTTGTAGTGCTCCCACTCACTTTCTTGTAAATACAGGCTTCGCCGCAAGTCTGTATAAATCTATATGCTTTGATCAACTTATCAAAGCGTATATTCCAACTCCAAGATGCTTGCACTAGTCCATAGATGGATCGCTGGAGCTTGCACATTTTGTTAGCACCTTTAGGATTGACAAAACCTTCTGGTTGCATCATATACAATTCTTCTTTAATAAATCCATTAAAGAATGCAGTTTTGTTATCCATTTGCCAGATTTCATAAAATGCGGCAATTGCTAACATGATTCGGACAGACTTAAGCATCGCTACGGGTGAGAAAGTCTCATCGTAGTCAACTCCTTGAACTTGTCGAAAACCTTTCGCAACAAGTCGAGCTTTGTAAACAGTAACATTACCGTTAGCGTCAGTCTTCCTCTTGAAGATCCATTTATTTTCGATGGCTTGCCGATCATTGGGCTAGTCAACCAAAGTCCACACTTTGTTCTCATACATGGATCCCATCTCAGATTTCATGGCCTTAGGCCATTTTGCAGAATCTAGGCTCATCATCGCTTCCTCATAGTTCGTAGGTTCATCATGGTCTAGTAACATGACTTCCAGAACTGGGTTGCCGGACCACTCTGGTGCGGAACGTACTCTGGTTGATCTACGAAGTTCAGCAGTAACTTGATCCGAAGTTTCATGATCATCATCATTAGCTTCCTCACTAATTGGTGTAGGAATCACTGGAACCAATTTCTGTGATGTACTACTATCCAATTCGGGAAAAGGTACAATTACCTCATCAAGTTCCACTTTCCTCCCACTCACTTCTTTCGAGAGAAACTCCTTCTCTAGAAAGGATCCATTCTTAGCAACGAATATCTTGCCTTTGGATCTGTGATAGAAGGTGTACCCAACAGTCTCTTTTGGGTATCCTATGAAGACACATTTTTCCGACTTGGGTTCGAGCTTATCAGGTTGAAGCTTTTTCACATAAGCATTACAGCCCTAAACTTTAAGAAACGACAACTTTGGTTTCTTGCCAAACCACAGTTCGTAAGGCGCCGTCTCAACGGATTTTTAGATGGTGCCCTTATTAAACGTGAATGCAGTTGTCTCTAATGCACAACCCTAAATGATAGTGGTAAATCGGTAAGAGACATCATAGATCGCACCATATCTAATAAAGCACGATTACGACGTTCAGACACGCCATTACGCTGTGGTGTTTCGGGTGGCGTGAGTTGTGAAACTATTCCACATTCTTTTAAATGAAGGCCAAACTCGTAACTTCAAATATTCCATATTGTGTTTCATCAAGTAGATATACCCATATCTGCTCAAATCATCTGTGAAGGTCAGAAAATAATGATACCCGCCGCGAGCCTCAACACTCATTGGTCTGCATACATCCGTATGTATGATTTCCAACAAGTCAATTGCTTGCTCCATTGTTCTGGAGAACGGAGTTTTAGTCATCTTGCCCATGAGGCATGGTTCGCAAGCACCAAGTGATTCATAATCAAGTGATTCCAAAAGTCCATCACTATGGAGTTTCTTCATGCGCTTTACACCATTATGACCTAAACGGCAGTGCCACAAATAAGTTGCACTATCATTATTAACCTTGCATCTTTTGGCTTCAGTATTATGAATATGTGTATCACTACGATCGAGATCCAACAAACTATTTTCATTGGGTGTATGACCATCGAAGGTTTTATTCATGTAAATAGAATAACAATTATTCTATGACTTTAAATGAATAACCGTATTGCAACAAATATGATCAAATCATATTCATGCTCAACGCAAATGCAAAATAACATTTATTTAGGTTTTACACTAATCCCGAAAGTATAGGGAGTGTGCGATGATGATCATATCAATCTTGGAACCACTTCCAACACACATCGTCACTTCACCTTTAACTAATCTCTGTTCATTCTGCAATTCTCGTTTCGAGTTACTAATTTTAGCAACTGAACCGGTATCAAATACCCAGGGCTTGCTATGAACACTAGTAAAGTACACATCAATAATCTGTATATCAAAATATACCTTTGTTCACTTTGCCATCCTTCTTATCCACCAAGTATCTAGGGCAGTTCGACTTCCAGTGACCATTTCCTTTGCAGTAGAAGCACTTAGTTCAGGCTTGAGTTTAGCTTTGGGTTTCTTCATGGGAGTGACAACTTGCTTGTCATTCTTCTTGAAGTTCCCCTTCTATCCATTTGCCCTTTACTTGAAACAAGTGGCCTGGTTAACCATCAACACTTGATGCTCTTTCATGATTTCTACCTTCGCCGATTTCAGCATCGCGAAGAGCTCGGGAATTACTTTCGTCATCCCTTGCATATTATAGTTCATCACGAAGTTCTACTAACTTGGTGATAGTGTCTAGAGAACTTTGGCAATTACTATCTTATCTGAAAGATTAAATCCCACTTGATTCAAGAAATTGTAGTACCCAGACAATCTGAGCACATGCTCACTGGTTGAGCTATTCTCCTCCATCTTGTAGGCAAAGTATTGTCAGAGGTCTTATACCTCTCGACACGGGCATGAGTATGAAATACTAATTTCAACTCTTGGAACATCTTGTATGCTCCGTGGCGTTCAAAACGTTATTGAAGTCCCGGTTCTAAGCCTTAAAGCATGGTGCACTTAAACTATCAAGTAGTCATCATACTGAGCTTTTGTCAAAACGTTCATAACGTCTACATCCGCTCCTGCAATAGGTCTTTCACCTAGCGGTGCATCAAGGACATAATTCTTCTGTGCAGCAATGAGGATAATCCTCAGATCACGAAACAATTCCGCATCATTGCTACTAACATCTTTCAACTTAGTTTTCTCTAGGAACATATAAAAAATAAACGTGGAGCAACATCACGAGCTATTGATCTACAACATAGATATGCTAATACTACCAGGACTAAGTTCATGATAAATTAAAGTTCAATTTAATCATATTACTTAAGAACTCCCACTTAGATAGACATCCCTCTAGTCATCTAAATGATCACGTGATCCAAATCAACTAAACCATGTCCGATCATCACGTGAGATGGAGTAGTTTCAATGGTGAACATCTTATGTTGATCATATCTACTATATGATTCACGCTCGACCTTTCGGTCTCCAGTGTTCCGAGGCCATATCTGCATATGCTAGGCTCGTCAAGTTTTACCCGAGTATTCTGTGTGTGCAAAACTGGCTTACACCCGTTGTATTTGAACGTAGAGCTTATCACACCCGATCATCACGTGGTGTCTCAGCACGAAGAACTTTCGCAACGGTGCATACTTAGGGAGAACAGTTGTACCTTGAAATTTTGTAAGGGATCATCTTATAATGATACCGTCGTACTAAGCAAAATAAGAAGCATAATAAGATAAACATCACATGCAATCAAAATATGTGACATGATATGGCCATCATCATCTTGTGCTTTTGATCTCCATCTTGAAAGCACCGTCATGATCACCTTCGTCACCAGCGCAACACCTTGATCTCCATCGTAGAATCATTGTCGTCTCGCCAACTATTGCTTCTACGACTATCGCTACCGCTTAGTGATAAAGTAAAGCAATTACATGGCGATTGCATTTCATACAATAAAGCGACAACCATATGGCTCCTGCCAGTTGCCGATAACTTTACAAAACATGATCATCTCATACAAAACCGTATAACTCATCATGTCTTGACCATATCACATCACAACATGCCTTGCAAAAACAAGTTAGACGTCCTCTACTTTGTTGTTGCAAGTTTTACGTGGCTGCTACGGGCTTAGCAAGAACCGTTCTTACCTACAAATACAAAACCACAACGATGTTTCGTCAAGTATGTGTTGTTTTAACCTTCACAAGGACCGGGCGTAGCCACAATCGATTCAGCTAAAGTGAGAGAGACAGACACCCGCCAGTCACCTTTAAGCAACAAGTGTTCATAATGGTGAAACCAGTCTCGCGTAAGCGTACACGTAATGTCGGTCCGGGCCGCTCCATCTCACAATACCGCCGAAGCAAAGTATGACATGCTGGTAAGCAGTATGACTAGTATCGTCCACAACTCACTTGTGTTCTACTCGTGCATATCATCTACGCATAGACCTGGCTCATGATGCCACTGTCGGGGAACGTAGTATTTCAAAATTTTCCTACGATCACGCAAGATCTATCTACTAGATGCATAGTAACGAGGGGGGAGAGTGTGTCTACGTACCCTCGTAGACCGAAAGCGGAAGTGTTTATTAACGAGGTTGATGTAGTCGTGCACCTTCACGATCCGTCCCGATCTAGTACCGAACGTACGGCACCTCCACGTTCAGCACACATTCAGCTCGATGACGTCCTCGCCTTCTTGATCCAGCAAGACGGGCGAAGTAGTAGATGAGTTCCGGCAGCACGACGGCGTGGTGACAGTTGTTGATGAAGAACAATCTCTACAGGGCTTCACCAAGCACTACAGAAACTAGACGGAGGATAAACTAGAGGGTCGGGCTTGCCGGCACACGGCTTGGTGTATCTTGATGTGTCTTGGGTGCTAGCCTTACCTCTCTATTTATATGTTGAGCCCTGGGGTCGAAACTTGGAGAAAAAGTCTCCTCAAAGTTGGTTTTGCCCGAAAGGAAAGAGTCCCACTTGGACTCCAGGGCTAGCCGCCAGGGTTCCCGGCGTCTAGCCTCTGGTCTCCGCAAAACTTCCTTTTGCACTTTCCTAAAGCCTCGTGGGCTTTCCCCTTTGGCCCAAATAAAGTGTTCTCGTACCCAAACATTTCGGGAAACATCCGGAACCGCTTCCGGTGAATTTCGGAACCCTTCCGAAGGTCAAACACTATTATCCCATATATTAATCTTTATCTCCGGACCATTCCGGAGTTCCTCGTTATGTCCATGATCACATCCGGGACTCCGAATAACATTCGGTCACCAACATACATAACTCATTAAATACTATATCGTCAACGAACGTTTAAGCGTGCGGACCCTGTGGGTTCGAGAACTATGTAGACATGACCGAGACATCTCTCTGGTCAATAACCAATAGCGGAACCTGGATGCCCATATTGGCTCCTACATATTCTACGAAGATCTTTATCGGTCGAACCGCATAACAACATACGTTGTTCCCTTTGTCATCGGTATGTTACTTGCCCGAGATTCGATCGTCAGTATCTCAATACCTAGTTCAATCTCGTTACTGGCAAGTCTCTTTACTCGTTCTGTAATACATCATCTCGTGATGAACTCATTAGTCATTTTGCTTGCAAGGCTTATTATGATGTGCATTACCGAGAGGGCCCAGAGATACCTCTCTGACACTCGGAGTGACAAATCCTATTCTTGATCTATGACAACACCACGAACACCTTCGAAGACACCTGTAGAGCATCTTTGTAATCACCCAGTTATGTTGTGACGCTTGATAGCACACAAGGTGTTCCTCCGGTATTCGGGAGTTGCATAATCTCATAGTCATAGGAACATGTATAAGTTATGGAGAAAGCAATAGCAGTAAAACTGAACGATCATAGTGCTAAGCTAACGGATGGGTCTTGTCCATCACATCATTCTCCTAATGATGTGATCACGTTGATCAAATGACAATTCATGTCTATGGCTAGGAAACATAACCATCTTTGATCAATGAGCTAGTCTAGTAGAGGCATACTAGGGACATACTGCTTTGTCTATGTATTCACACATGTACTAAGTTTCCGGTTAATACAATTCTAGCATGAATAATAAACATTTATCATGATATAAGGAAATATAAAATAACAACTTTATTATTGCCCCTAGGGCATACTTCCTTCATCTGCTTGCTTCTCTTTTAGAATGCCGACAAAATATAGGAGATGAGTACACCATTATGGAATGGTAAAGGAAGTAATTCAGATAATGTTCAAGATAGTGAGACATCCCTGTTGGTCTCCAAGAAAGCTGATAAAAACTCTCTTGAAGACAGTGAGACAACCCTAAAGTCATGTGTTCATTTAGTGTTTGAGTTACTAGCTACTACTGCTGGCACAAGCTCTTCGAACTCGCTGCCTGAATCAGTTCGGCTTGTCGAGTCTCAACTACAAGTTGAAAGACATCTATCAGATGTGCTGCGACAAGAAGTTGAAGGACTCAAGAAGTCCTGGAGAATTCAGATGCACATTTTCTGGTGCAAGAACAAGTGTTGGAGGATTTAAGCGCCAAACAAGAGAAAGCTAATAAGCTTCCTAAGCTTCTTGCTAGCATGGTGGCTACCCAGGATATTATTTCTTGAGCTCTTCCGAAGTGGTTTCAGTTCTGGACTTGTTTTGTTGCGGCGTTTATTTGCACTGGTGGCCAATTTTGACGCCTAATGTATGTAATATGCTGCTTTGTTTCCTATATTTGCACTGATTGCAAACTATGATGCCCAGTGGATGTAATCTGTGTAATCGTGTAATATCCTAGCGTTAGTTGCTTACTTATTTGTTTGCTTGTAGTACTTTAGTTTATTTTTGCTTGGTTTCCTACTGGTCGTAGTAACAATGGTCCACATATGTGCCATTATAACCACGGCCCTCCTTCGGGCGTAGGATCCATCGTCCTATGGGCCTACGATCCATGGGCCTCCTATGGGCCTTACTATCCATGGGCCTCCTACAGGCCTTACGATCCATGGGCCTCTTACGGGCCATAGGATCTGGGTCGTAACGATCTTGGACCAAAGTTAGAACGCGATTTGGGCCGTAAACATGCCACAATCGGAACCGAATCTTTGAGGGCTCATGTCTTAATGGGCCCGTAACAGGCCGTAAGACAACACAAGCTTAATTCTATCGACATGCATAAGGGGTCGTTAATGGGTTGTAATACATGAAGGGACGAATTAGGCCCAGTTTGTTAATGGGCCACAGATGGGCTGACTGTAACCACGGGCTAAATTTGGCCCATCAGGAAACATGCCGTATCTTACCGAGGGCTGGAAATTAGCCCAAAAATAAATGGGCCCTTAGAAGGCCGAAAGATAAAACTGGCTGGAAACGACCCAACTCAGTAATGTGCCGTTAATGGGCATAAATAAATTTACTGTTCATTATGGGTCAGTTTCACCATGGGCCACTAAAGGTCCCATGGATAAAAAAAGGCCTCATATGGGCTGAAAGACGTCATGGGCTATACAAGGGCCTAAAGGGACAACGGGTTGGAATTATATTGGACGGCCCACACGATGTTACTGGGCTGAATTTGTAAAGGCCATAATGAGCCGTGAGTTAACAGGTCGTGAATGGGCTATACGCGAGCAGGCTGTTAGCAGGCTTTCGGTTGGCCGGCCCGTTAAATTTTAACCAAGACAAATGGACCGACCTTTTTAACCTAATTGGGACACTATTGGGCCTAGCCACGTGTTGACGTACCATAGGCGCCTCCTGTCCATTGGACGGTTGACATCTGGCCCAACGCGGATCTGGCACGTGGTTCCTTCAGCCAATGAGAATTTCACACGTGGAAAATCGCCATTGGTCGGGGCTGTTAACGGGTTATCGGATCCAAAACCGGACCAATAGCTTAACGGCAACCCATTACAGTGGATGCCATGTGTCGGTCACCCTTGACGAAAGCACTTCGAAGACGCGCCATTTATCTTCATGGAAGTGGACTCTTCCGTGATGATAATTTTAGTATTGTCATGGAACACTTCTATGACACCACATGTACGACTATCTTGATTCTATCATAAAATCATCTTGGATATACAAGCATGATAGAAATCGTGACCTACTGTGACAAACACGTATCATCACAGAAGTGTCTTTTTTTTGGCAGTGTATAGTCCTCCCCTTTCCTCGCCTTCGCCTCCTAGTTGTACATCGCAAGCTTATGGTGGGAGGAGATGTTGGTGAAATTTTCTAGATGATCGAGGGAAGACTTAGAGAATGCCTTGACCTTCTTGTACGAGGTAGTATGGGCCATGGCATAGAGGTTGTACACCTCTCGCACCTCCGTGTTATCGTGTCGCGCCTAAAAGAGAGGAACAAAGTATTAGTAAAGGGATCAAAATAGCATGAAGAATTAATTGCATGAATCATGAAGCAAACAACATACCCAGTTTCGCGTGTATTGAAATAAGTTGGTGCTGCCTTGATGGTGTGGCGCACCAACCATTTGGGCACGCCAGTCCTTCACATTGTCGTGGACGGCTCGCCAGTGGTTTGTGCACCACTCATCCACCAGCGCCTCCCAACAATCCATCTTATCTGCACACCATCTCGGGGGCACCTAAGTTAGTAGAGACAAATTTGAGCGCTACGCCTACGTATCAAATCAAGGAAACTAAGTACAAGGCCTTAAGAATAGGTAATTACCTTCAGGTATTGATGCTTTTTTAGAAAATTTTCACGGCACGATGGATTAACCTTCTTAATACCACGCGTGGCGTAGTAGTCTCAAACAACCTGCAGCTGAGCCTCGGGCCGTAATTTTTGTAATAGGCGCTTGCACTTGATATCGATAAACTTTGTCGTGTCCTCCTCTTATCCCTCCTCACACTTGTCAAAGGACTCCAATCAAACGAGACAACACGGATTAGTACAATAAGTAGATATTGTTAATTTTTTATTATGTAAAGGATAAATTACCCAAAAGCTTCTGATCACCATCTTGGCCCTTGTGCGGCACAAGACACCGTCGATCATCTCCTGCGACGGGGCCTGGGAAGCCAAGTAGTGCTCCCAGCTCAATCCTAGCTATGGAAGCTGACCCTCACCGGGCAACATGACAAACTACGGGAAATTTTGCCGGCAAAGCACAACAAGGACGGTGATGGGCATGCAGACTCCAATGCCGTGTACCCAAGCCCTATAACATGACAAAGACAACGCATTAGATATTTGAAGAAACTTGAAGGCAAAAGGTACAAAAAGAGTAAATGCACTTACTTCTACCCATCAGGCCTAATCACCGGCCTCTGCTCGCGGGTCGCAGGTAGGGGCGGGAGCCGTGTACCACCACGCTGGTACACGGTGGCCCCCTCAACCGCCTCGCCCTCACTATTAGTGAACTGATCCCTGCCACCTTCAGCATGGCCACTCGGCCACTGAGGCGGATCTGGCTAGGTACCCAACCGGACGTCTCCTGGGATGTAGCTAGTCCGTAGTCTCGTGGGCCAAATCCTTTGGGACCGTAGTCTCGTGAGTCAAAGGCCCGTCGACCCGAGGCTCATGGTCAAGAGTCCCCGTAGCCTCCACCTCAGAGGAGTCCACCCTAGCAGTCCCGTGCTCAAGCGAATGAGCTCGAGGGTGGTGGCGAGGACGGCGTGGTAGTCTGCCTACCTCTCCCACGGCCATGTCCACTACCTCTCTTCTTCCGTCCCGACCCCCTCTCTCTGTGGGCAACAACGTCGACGAAGAAGCGCCTGCCGGTGTCCCCATACTGTCTATCAACGCTCTGTGGGGATGTTTGGGTGGAATGGAAGTACCCCTCCCGTGGGGCGCCAACGAAGTACCCGCGGAGCGCTCTAGACCCGCGCCCATCATATTTCAACCCTTGCCATAACAAAGAGTAATTGAAATTAGTACACCATAAAAAATTGAAAACCTGACATGAATAATAATATGTATATAATTTACATTGGGATGCATACAAACTAATAATAGTCTGGATCGTCTATATATGCTCCGGGATCAATAGATGCATCATCATCATCACTATCACGCGTGTCATCATGAATGACGTGGTCACCGGCTTCAGCATCATCAACATATGGAAGGCCTTTCTGTAACCGGTCAAGCACTGACAAGTCATCCGCATCAGTAACCTCGTCTTATTTCGACTCTTCTTGTTCCGGCTCAGGGGTGAAGTCGGATTCACTGTCGCTATCTACTCCCATGTTCTGGTGTGAAGTAGAGCGGTTCTTGAAATGTTTTTTGGCAAGACGTGTTTCTTGGAAGAATTTTCTTCATATGTATCTGGGTTAATGTGAGGTTCATAATCCTATTCATTGGGGGGAGGTGGTCTAACACGTGGCGGCACTTCATAAGCAACATCCCAACCATTCAGATTTGTATTAGTTTTGCAGGCCCACGGTAGATAGAAAACTTGGGTCGCCTGTTGAGCCACAATATAGACATCGGGAACATCTAAATGGGTGCTTTGTTTGATTTCGACTAGCTATATATTTTCATGAGTCCTTCTAGTCTCCTTCAGCTGGAACCAATAACATTTGAAGAAGACAACATTTGGTGGGTTTTCACCATGGAATAGAAGTTCATAAATTGCCTCAACTCTTCCATAATACTCGGTACCTCCTTCGCCAATAGAAGAGACACCACAACTTGTAGATTTTTGGTCAGCCATAGATAGCTCTTTGCCAAAGGTATGAAAGCGACACCCGTTGATGTCGTATTACTCAAATGAACGAACCTTATATTCAAAACCATTAGCGGCTCGTCTCAATTCAGCATCCATAGACTCTGAATTATCCTACAAGTTTAATACGAAAGGATTGTTGCATTAGCCACAAATTAGACCAAAAATGAAATGGTCTATTAATGGTAATTACCCTTTGTTTGAACCAAGAGATGAAACTGGTATAGCCACCTCCATGCTTTTCCAGAAGCTCATACTCTTCGATGGAATCCTTTTGGATCACCGCTTCATCTGAAAATTTGGCGACGTATCGACTATATCAAATATCCAGGAATAAGAGCAGTTCAAAGGAATTAGAAGTTGCGAAACAATGTACCGAGAACTTACTCGATGTACGACCGCACTTGTGTTAGGTTGTTGAAGGTATATAACAAAATGGTCTGCCATTCTTCGACATTCAATGCTATTGGTTTCAAAGCACAGGCTGGTGCGAGCTTCCCTTCGAATAGGATGAGGTTGGATCCACCTTTTTTAGAGTCGCCAGCATTGTACCGAGGCTTTGGATTATGCAAATGACGGTTTTTGGCTTCGTAGTGTGCTGTCACGAAGTTTGTCGCCTCCTCAGTAATGAATGCCTCAGCCATCGATGCTTCAATAGTACATTTTTTTTACATTTTGCTTGAAGCGTCTTCTGCATCCTCTCAGTTGCACAGCACCAACAATTTAGCACGCCTCCCCCCAATCTTGCCTTAGTTGGGAGATGTAAAATCAAATGTTGCGTTGGATTAAAGAATCCTAGTGGAAAGATCTTCTCTAACTTGCAAAGCAACTCCGACACCAACTTTTCCATGTCATCAAGCATGCCAGACGATAGTTATTTCGCACAAAGAACATGGAAGAAATAGCTCTGCTCTGCCAATACCAGCCATTCATCCTCAGGGATAAAGCCATGCAATATTACCGGCATTACCCGCTTAAGCCATATGTGCCAATCATGACTCTTGAGACCAAATATTTTCATTTTTTAAGACTCGCCCCCTCTTTAGGTTCGCTACATACCCGTCGGGGAACATCAACTACATTTTCACCCACAAGATAATTTCCTTCGTAGCTCCCCTTCCAAGATTGACCTAGGCATTTCGCTTCAACTAGTTCTCCTTTCCTTTTGTTTGTCGCATGTCTTGTAACGGTCTATCACATAGAGTCTCTTGACCGACTCTAGCTTTGGGATTATCCTTTGGCTTCCCCTCTATGCTGAACATTGTACCAAAAAGTGCCTCAACGATATTCTTTTCAGTGTGCATCATGTCGATGTTGTGTGGAATAAGGAGGTCTTTGAAGTAAGGTAGATCCCACAAGCATGTCTTGTGATTCCATGCGTGTTACGAATTATACCCCTTGAAATACCCTGGACGCTCTGGGTTAGGCTCGAGAGCATTTAACTGATCTAGCATTTGTTGGCCTGTCAACATAGGTGGCGTAAAGTTTTTGACACCTCTACCTTTTATGAGGTTCTTCTTGTCTTTTCTGAACTTATGGCGAGCATACATGAACTATCTATGCAAGTCAAAGCAAGAATACTTGTGACCCACCTACATCCAATGAAACTGAAGAACTGCCTTGCTTGTGGGGCACGTGAACCTTCCATGCACACGCCAGCCAACGAATAGCGCATACGCAGGCAAGTCATGCATCGAGTACATGTACCAAACATGCATTGTGAAGTTTTATTTTCTAGTGGTGTCGTATGTCTTGAACCCATTATCCCAAGCTTCATACCAAACGGATTGAGCTGAATGACAAATGCAGGCCAACAACTGTATTCATTTGCCGTCATACCAAACGGATTGAACCCATACATGCCAATGCAGACTCGAGGACGCCTTGGATCTGCCGCTTTATACTCATGTAATGCATCGAAGTGCTTCCACGCAATAGCATCTGATGTGAGTTGCATCAAGTTTGATTCGTTTAGACGTCTCTTCGACCATGAAAAGATGTTGAAGTCTTGGTATGTTTGGCATATACCAAATATACCAAAGAACATTAACCGAGATTTTGGTCTACCTCTTCTCGCTCATACGTTGTCTACAACAACATACCTGGAAGACTTGCAAATGGGACAATCGTTCAATCCCGCATACTCAAGCCTCAATAAGGCACATCCTTTCACACATGCATATATCTCCTCCTCCTCTTCTTCTTCCTCTTCTTCTCCTCTTCTTATTGTCCTCTTTTTCTGTTTTTCCTCTTCTTCTTCTTGTTCTCCTCTCCTCCTCTTTTTCTTCTTGTTCCTCTTGTTCAACTCTTTTTCTTCTTCTTCTTCCTCTTCTCCTCTATTTCTTCTTCTTCCTCTTCTTCTCCTCCTCTTCACCTTCTTCTTCTTCTTCTTCTTCTTCTTCTTCTTCTTCTTCTTCTTCTTCTTCTTCTTCTTCTTCTTCTTCTTCTTCTTCTTCCTCCTCCTCCTCTTCTCCTCCTCCT